>CM064565.1:22520554-22533054 GCA_032716605.1 Paralithodes platypus | reverse complement strand
GAAAAATGTATATGTTACAGGGAATCTATGTAAATTCGTGAAATATAATTAGAAATATGCTTATAATTCTGTGTTCCAAATATTTCAAGTTGTATTTTGTCATTTTATGTGACGTAAAGTTTTGGTTACGTTCATTTTTGCCAGCTAGATAAATCTATGATGAATATTTATTGAATTAATCATGTACTAACATTTGAAAATTCATTTGTATCTTCCTATAATATGAAGTTCGGAAAGATACATAGTAATTTGGTTAAACTGGACCTAACCTAACCTGTCCACTATAAGATATCCTAAATATAGGACATGGTATCAAAACTATTTTGAAATTAAATATTTAATTTCACGAATTCACTAGGGATTTCGTGAAATCCCTGATTACACAGATTCCTTGAAACATATACTGTATACTGTACATATATGTAGATAGAGATAGCGATATATATATATACAGTATATATATATATATATATATATATATATATATATATATATATATATATATATATATATATATATAGAGAGAGAGAGAGAGAGAGAGAGAGAGAGAGAGATAAAGAGAGAAAAGAGAGAGACAGACATACCGACAGACAAACCGACGGAAACACACATAGAAATAGATATACATATATACATATATACATATAGATAAACAGACAGATAGACAATAAAGATAGATGCCTTAGATACACATAGGCTAAACAAGGAAGTAATACCACTACCCCACCACAACGACGGCCTGAATAATTGAGTATAATGGCTTGTCTCTAGGTAGATAGATAGATATATAGATAGATTAAATAGATAAATATAGATAAATAGACAGACAGAGATATAGATATATAGATAGATAGATAAGACATAGAGATAGAGATAGATATAGATTGATAAATAGATAGATAGATAGATAGATTAAATATATAAATATAGATACATAGCCAGACTGACAGATATTAATAGATAGATAGATAAGACAAAGAGGTAGAGATAGATAGAGATTGATAAATAGATAGATAGATATGATAGATAGATATATAGATAGATTAAATAGATAAATGTAGATAAATAGATAGAGATAGATAGATAGAAAAATATAGATAGAGATAGATAGCTTGACAGATAGATAGATAAGGATATATAGATACAAAGACAAACGGTTTAGGGTGTCTCTAAATATAGATGAATATATAGTTATTTATAAACAGATGAACAGATACACACATAGAAAGACATAGATAGATAGATAAATTTATAGATAAATAGATAGATAAACAGATAAAAGAAAACAAACAAACAAAAAAACAACCCACCACCCCAAAAGTCGCTCCAAGGGGATAAAAGACAGAATAATTGGCTAAAAGCGCCTTACATAAGTTATACCTCAAATGGGGAGAAAACGGTGGAGATGTGGGGGCCAAAGAAAACGGGAAATGTAGAGGAAAAAAATGGGAAGAGTAGAGGGATGGAACGGAAACCAAACTTTTGCCAATATTAAGACCTTACATGCAATATAGGTATCCAGTTTTGTTCCTGGCGAGCAACAGCGAGCCTGTAATTCAAGAGCAACCGGCCTTCGGTTGGAACATTTTTCGGTCGAAAAATGTACAAATTTAGCTTGTGTGTGTGTGTGTGTTTTTTTTTTTTTTAAGCTTGATGGAGGCCTAGGAAGAACATACAATAAAACAAGAATATATATATATACCGGTATATATATATACCGGTATATATATATTATTATTTTGTTTGTTATTATTATGTCCTTCCTAATATATATATATATATATATATATATATATTATATATATATATATATATATATATATATATATATATATATGTTTTCTAGTCTCTCAGTGGGGATCGAACCATCATTTGGTTCGATCCCCACTGAGAGACTAGAAACATTTAGTGGCTCACGTGTATTTGTGATATATTCTCCATATATATATATATATATACATATATATATATATATATATATATATATATATATATATATATATATATATATATATTAATAACAAAAATAACATAATACAAAAAAAACTATTCTGCCAAACACACACTCCTTATAACAAAATCCTCAAAATCCACAAAATACATATTTAAAGTAAGACCTATTCAAATTCCAGCAGCTCTATTTATAAGCCGATTATACAGTATATATCCCTTTATTATTAAAGTCCTAAGCTGAGTATCTTTGGTTGAGGTGGGTGGATAGATTGATGGGTAGATATAGATGAATAGATGGGTTGATAGATAGATAGATATAGACATAATTATACCTGTAGATAGAGAGATAGATAGAGAGTTATATACAGAGCTAGATAGATAGATACATATTGATAGATAAACAGACAGGAAATATATAGATAAATAGATAGATATATATAAACAGATAGACAGACAGATAGATAGATAGATGGGTAGATATAGAGATAGATAGACAGACAGACAGACAAGATAGATAGTCAGTCAGTCAGTCAATACTTTATTTCATAAAAAGCCATACATATAACTTTTTACATATGTACATGAGGTAAAGTTACCTTAGAGTTGGTTCATGGTTTTGAACATACTGTATATTATCCTGGATTTAATGGCATCAATATCATAAGTAGTTAAAAGAATAGTTTTTACTTCGTTAATCATATAAAGACTATCACAGATATTCAAAAGACACTTTTCTAAAACTGTGCAAGGCTTCTTCAAAAGCATAGAAGCAAATCTAATTTTTTGCCAATTGAACAAATGACTAAGTCATTAAACCAGCCATATCACATGCTTTATGATTGCTCTCCCAGTATTATAATTTAACGATTTTCTTTGATAGATAGATAGATAGATAGGTTGATAGGTAAATAAATAGATAGGTAGATAGATAGATAGGTAGATTTATAAATAGAAATAGACAGACAGACAGATAGATATAGATATATAGACAGACATACAGACAGACATACAGAGATAGAAAGATAGAGACAGACATATATATAGAGATAGATAGACGTGCAGTAGATAGATGGTCTGCATTTTAATATTCCTGGACAAAGGCAATGTTTACTGTCTCTGTGTTCAATATTCCACCAAGCCAGTCTCTCTCCCAGTCTCTCTCTCTCTCTCTCTCTCTCTCTCTCTCTCTCTCTCTCTCTCTCTCTCTCTCTCTCTCTCTCTCTCTCTCTCTCTCTCTCTCTCTCTCTCTCTCTCTCTCTCTCTCTCTCTCTCACCTGATATATAGCTCTCTCTCTCTCTCTCTCTTTCTCTCTCTCTCTCTCTCTCTCTCTCACCTCTCTCTCTCTCCTCTCTCTCATCTCTCTCTCTCTCTCTCTCTCTCTCTCTCTCTCTCTCTCTCTCTCGTAGACGACGTAGACGACGTAGTTGCAGCAGTTGACGAAGTATCAAAGCTGGCCCCTGCTAATACAATGTACGTCATCCACGTTGGATCCAACGATGTACAGCGAACCCGGTCGGAAGATTTGCTTTTAAAGTACCAACAGCTGATCAAGTCGTTTAAGGAGAAGTCATCAAGGATCATCGTCTCAGGAATCGTCCCCCGGCTCGGTGTAGAGAGCCGATTTTACAACATAGCCACCAGCACAAATCGTTGTCTAGCAAACCTCTGCAGGAAGGAGAACGTGGGATTCGTCGACACCTGGGACAATTTCTACTACGATGATTATTTGTTTTCGGACGATGGAATTCATCTGAACCAGGTGGGAGCAGCACGTTTTGGGCGTCTTCTCAACGATGCGGTGACGGATTTTCGGAGAAGAAATCGACTCAGCACAGGACAACCAGGAAGGAGGACCAAAGACAGCGAGGATGGCAACCTACAAAGGAATTAAATACTAATCCATCAATAACCGCGAATTTGGATAAAGCTCCACCAACACGACCCAAATTCAAAAACCGCCAGGGATAACGACCGAGGACCGAGGACAGCCATGAATGTAAATGTAGATCCGACCAGAACCAAAAATTCGATGAAAGAACGTTCTGTGAGTTCTAAAACCGCAACTTTAAAGGTTTTCTATGCAAACGCTCGTAGCATACGCAATAAATTTTCAGATTTAGAGGAACTAGTGTTTACAGAAAATTATGATGTGATTGGCATAACAGAATCTTGGCTCAATACAGAAGATAGAGACTTTTTAGCAGAGTATTCACTTCCCGGTTATGTAATGTTTGAGAACAGCCGAATAAATAAAAATGGAGGTGGCTTTTATTTTATATCAAAGAAAGTCTTAACCCGACCCTCGTGTCAAAACCTCAAATTGTGAACGTCGACACATCTTTTGTGCTAATAAAGAATAATAAAGGTACAAAAATAATACTTGCGTTATTATACAGACCTCCAGCTCAACCAGTGCAAACTGACCGAGAAATTTACGAACAAATTGCAGATGTAAGTAACTCACAAGATACCGTAATTTTTGGCGACTTTAATTTACCTGTGACCAAGTGGGGCGATACTCTTACTTCACACTCCGGACATGACTTGTATACGAACTTGCAAGAGAGTTTCGCTTTATCAATTTGTTCGAACGCCGACCCGTGGTAATAACGTTCTTGACATTGTACTTGCAACAAAAGAAGAATTGATAGAGAATTTGAATGTTGGTGATGAATTCAGTAACAGCGACCATCGTACGATAACTTTCACTTTAAAGTTTACTAGTAACGAACCAAATAGTAGCATCGAAAAAGTCCCTAATTTCAAGAAAGCAAACTTCCATAAACTTAGAGCTATGTTTAAAGAAACTGACTGGAGCTTTTTAATTAACAATAACGACATAAATACATCTTGGAAGTTATTCGACTGCATACCATCGAAAATACGGCGTCCAGGCCATAATAATAAGCCCAAATGGTGGAATAAAGATATTTCAAACTGCCTGCTTGCTAAAAAATTTGCTAATGATAGATTAAAATCCTCACAAAATGACGAAGAACGGGTGAAATTTGTAGAGCTACGACACAAAGCCAAAAAGTTAATTAAGCAAAGTAAAAAGACCTTAGAGTTACATATTGCGAATCAAAGTAAAACAAACCCGAAAGAATTCTATAGTTATATCAGAAAGAAAAAAGTAGTTACTTCAACTGTTGGACCGTTAGTCGATGAAATGGAGAATACACCAAAGACGAAGTACAAATGAGTAATGCCCTCAATACCTTCTTTGCATCAGTTTTTACAACAGAAGACCTCAGTGATATCCCTACACCATCGCCGATTCAGATTGATAATTCAGATGTTCTAAGCAATATCACCGTTACAGAGAGAGAAGTATTGAATTGTTTAGATAAACTCAAGGTAAATAAAACGCCAGGCCTGATACAATCTCGCCTAGAGTTCTAAAGGAAGCTAAGGATGAGCTCTCCAAACCACTGACATTACTATTCAATAAATCCTTGCAGTCTGGAACTATGCCTGATCAGTGGAAGCTAGCCAACGTAACACCGATATTCAAAAAAGGCAGCAAATCCCTACCCAGTAACTATCGTCCAATTAGCTTAACCTCAGTTGTATGTAAAATGCTAGAAACGGTCATACGAGACAGACTCGTAAATCACTTAGAGGAAAATAACATACTTAAAGATACTCAACACGGCTTTCGTAAAAAACGTTCCTGTTTAACAACCTCTTAGACTTCTTCCACGATATCCTCAACCTCTACGATGAGAGTAAAGCTGTAGATATTATATACCTTGATTTTCAAAAGGCCTTTGACAAAGTTCCCCACAAACGTTTACTGCTAAAACTAAAAGCGCATGGAATACAAGACGGGTGTGTTGAAATGGATAGAAAATTGGCTCAGCAACAGAAAGCAAAGGGTAGTCATAAACGGTAAGGCATCTAAATGGACCAATGTAAGTAGCGGGGTACCCCAGGGATCGGTACTAGGACCAATTCTCTTTCTAATTTACATCAACGACATAGATGAGGGTCTCACCTGTACAATCTCAAAATTTGCTGACGATACAAAAATTGCAAATAGCGTACTCTCAAAAGAACAAGTTGACGATATGCAACACAATCTAGATAAATTGTCATGTTGGGCCCAAATTTGGCAAATGAGTTTCAATGCGGATAAATGTAAGTTACTACCTGTCGGATACCTAAATGAGAAAGCAAACTATTCGATGAATGGCACTCAGCTTAAGAATGTAAACAGAGAAACCGATCTGGGAGTAACAATATCGAGTAACCTAAAACCGAGTCAACAATGTTCAGAAGTTGTTAAGAAGGCAAACAAAATAATTGGCTTTATAGGCAGGTCATTTGAGCATAAATCCAAAGAAGTTATCCTAACCCTTTACAATTCCTTAGTCCGCCCTCTTCTGGAATACTGCGTTCAATCCTGGTGCCCTTATTACCAAAAAGATATAAACAAGCTAGAACGAGTTCAACGTAGAGTTACCAAAATGATACCTAGCCTAAAGAACAAACCATACGAAGAGCGTCTTAGAGAATTAAATCTATTTCCTTTAACCCAGCGCAGATTAAGAGGTGACTTAATTCAAGTGTTCAAAATCATCAAAGGCATCGACAATATGAACTGTAGTAAGTACTTCACTATCGACCAATCTAATTACACGCGGGGAAACGGTTGCAAAATTATTGGTAAATCTTTTAACTCGCACGAATCTAAGAATTTCTTCTTCAATCGAGTTGTCAACTTGTGGAATGGGCTTCCCCGAAACGTTATAGACTGCATCACCGTTGATTCATTTAAACTCCGCCTAGACAAATATCTCTCATCAAACCCCCGACTGACTGTGTTTGTAAATGAATAACTTTATTTTATCCCCCCCTCAGTTACTAACCCATCTGTCCTCTACTAACTTCCTAGTCCTGCCACGGACATTAGTTCCAGGGCAAGTAATTCCCTTTCCAATGTTCCCTTACCCACTCTAAACCACTGTTTGGACACTTGATCCTCAGTGTTTTGGAGGACAAGCAACCTAGAAGGGTCACTAGAACTGTTGTTGCTTGATTTCCTTTGTACTCCTTTGTACTCCTTTGTACTCCTCTCCCTCTCTCTCTCTCTCCAAGTTAAGAATTTACATACTGTATATTCTCTCTCCGACATAAGACGCGATTTTGAGCCTACTGGGGATATTTTAAAGCCTTTGTTACTCTCATGGGTATTTATGATAATTTAGTATTCGTTACTTCAACCTCTGTAGTTGTCTTTGATTGTAAGCTGTGGGCAGAAACCTCATTTTGGAGAGGTATTTGTAAAGAGTGAGAGAACTCTCTTTCTTGTTAATCTGGCAACCTCAGCGTCATATGAGTCTGAATAAGATCAGATTTTTTCTTCAATCTCTCTCTCTCTCTCTCTCTCTCTCTCTCTCTCTCTCTTCTGCTTTGCTATCCTTACCTTCCACTTTGTAGCAAATTGTATATTAGCATTAAGTCCAGACTGCCTAGTAGGGACCGCAAGTTATGTGCAGTCCGTGTATATATGTAACTATGTAGCACACACACACACACACTCACTCTCTCTCCTCCTCCACCATACACGCACATACACACACACACTCACTCTCTCTCTCCTCCTCCTCCACCATACACACACATACACTATCTCCCTCCACCACCACACACACACACACAGACACATATACTCACTCTCTCTTCTCCTCCACCACCACCACACATACACACTCACTCTCTCTCTCCTCCTCCACCATACACTCTCTCCCTCCACCACCACACACACAGACACATATACTCACTCTCTCTTCTCCTCCACCACCACCACCACACATACACACACACAATCACTCTCTCTCTCCTCCTCCTCCACCATACACACACATACACTCTCTCCCTCCACAGCCACACGCACACACACACAGACACATATACTCACTCTCTCTTCTCCTCCACCACCACACACACACACACACACTCTCCTTCCACTACACACACACACACACTCTCATACCACACGCACACGCAAACACACACACACACACACACACACACAACAAACACAACACTCAAACACACACACTCACTCTCTCTTCTCCTCCACAACACACACACACACCACACACTCAGGTAAGACCAGGTCGACCCTCAGCAATATTTGTATGACTGCTTGGCAAATTTTCTTAATGGTATCCTTCACCTTCTGGCCTTCCTTGATTCTCTCTCTCACTTCTCTCTCTCTCCTCTGACGAACACACAAACACCCCTAAACACAACACCCACACCCCTAAACCACACGATACCACACAACAAACACACACACTTCTCGCTCCCCCTCTCTCATCTCTCCTCTCTCTCTTTTTTGTGAGTGATGGTGTTCTGGCCCATTAATTTCCCAGACATCTGTTTAAGGACACCGTACGAAGAGCGCTTAAAAGAACTTAAATTTGTTTAGCTTAACTAACAAAGCGCAAGAATAAGAGGTGACCTGCAATAGAGGTTTTCAAAATCTTCAGCAACCCTAAATGTAAAGTGAATTAGTCACGAATCAATGCAAGTAAACACGCGAAAACAATTGGTTATAAGATTATAGGCCAAGCGTTTTCATTCCTCATGAGCCGAAGCATTTCTTTTTAAACCGTGTTGTGAATAATTGGAACAGACTAGCGGTGGACCAGGATATTGATTTCTTGATATTTGCGGATGCGGATGTAGATGCGGATATTTATTTTCAGTATTTGGCGGATGCGGATTGTTTTAGCTCTCAAGAGGTTTAGCCACAGATAATGGAAATTTTAAGATACAAGTGAGAGAGGAGGAAGGAGGGAAGGAGGGGAGAGTGCTAATTTTGATAAACATAAATATATTTCAAATATTAGCCCTATTACTTCTTAACCCTCTGAGGATCCCATTGAAAATGACCATGATGCATTTTTTTTTTTCTCTGACTATTATTAGAACGAATTTGTTTTAAGATTAGGAAGGGTATATGTGAAGTCAGAGGGTTGAAATTGGGATAGTCTTTAGTTTCTTTACCCTTTTAATAACCCACATATCCTTGTTTCCCCCCCCCCCCCTAACGCAGCATAAAATCGTCCTAATGATAGCAAATATCCAACTGCTAAAACCGTGTCAGAGCTTCAAGGGGTTAATAGTTAATTTAAGTTATTCTGTAAAAGTGTAAATAGAATATAGTGTTTATGACTTATTAGTTATGAAAATATCCGCACTATATCTCGCATTATTGGGATGTGGATGCTGATGTACAAAATGATGCGGATATCCGCGGATGCGGATGCTGATACGGATATCCGGTTCCACCTCTCAGAAACAGACTACCCTCGAACATTATAAACTGTAAATACTGTCCCGAAACATTTAAGAACCATCTGGATAAATACTTAGCAAAATAAAACCCCGATTAACACAGTTTCTTTCAGAAACAACGCGCAACGAAGTGTCAACGCCATACCGTAATGTATATTGATATGCATACACCTGTTCCCTTTCAGAATTGTAGTAATAGAGTTAGCTTAGATTACAAATTAACTTCATTTTCTCCCTGTCCTGTCCGAACTTCCTTGTCAGTTTTTCCATACCGGTACTACATGGTATTTTTCCAACTGTTTCCCATGCCAGTATAAAGCTGGAGAGTTGTGGTGGGTGGGAAGGAGTCCTTCTTCTTTGTCTATCCTTTTCTCTACCTCCGTAGTCAATAAGTTTAGTAGTTCTTAGATATCCAAACTGTCCCGTAAGGGACAATAGGTCTGTTGAAGTTTGTTCTCCTTGGTATTCCTTTGTATTTTCCTCATTATTCTCCTCCTCCTCCCTCTTAGTCACAGGGCAGGTACTTCCTTTCCAATTTTCTCATCAGTGTTTTAGAGGGCAAGCAGCCCTTGAGGGGTCGCTCGACATGTTCATATGCTTGATTTCCTGTGGGTCCTCCTTTGTACTCCTAACTTGACTACCTCCTCCTCCTTCTCCTTGACTACTCTACTCTACTCTACTCTACTCTCCTCTCCTCCCTCCTTGAACTACCTCCTCCTCCTCCTCCTTGACTACTCTACACTCTCGTCGTCCTCCTCCTCCTTTACTACTCTACTCTACTCTACTCTCCTCCTCCTCCTCCTCCTTTACTACTCTACTCTACTCTACTCTCCTCCTCCTCCTCCTCCTTTACTACTCTTCTCTACTCTCCTCCTCCTCCTTTACTACTCTACTCTACTCTACTCTCCTCCTCCTCCTCCTCCTTTACTACTCTACTCTACTCTCCTCCTCCTCCTTTACTACTCTACTCTACTCTCCTCCTCCTCCTCCTCCTTTACTACTCTACTCTCGTCCTCCTCCTCATCCTTTACTACTCTACTCTACTCTACTCTCCTCCTCCTCCTCCTCCTCCTCCTTTACTACTCTACTCTACTCTCCTCCTCCTCCTTTACTACTCTACTCTACTCTACTCTCCTCCTCCTCCTCCTCCTTTACTACTCTACTCTCGTCCTCCTCCTCATCCTTTACTACTCTACTCTCGTCCTCCTCCTCATCCTTTACTACTCTACTCTCGTCCTCCTCCTCATCCTTTACTACTCTACTCTACTCTACTCTCGTCCTCCTCCTCCTCCTCCTCCTTTACTACTCTACTCTCTTCCTCCTCCTCATACTCTACTCTACTCTACTCTACTCTACTCTACTCTACTCTACTCTACTCTACTCTCCTCCTCCTCCTCCTTTACTACTCTACTCTCGTCGTCCTCCTCCTCCTCCTCCTCCTTTACTACTCTACTCTCGTCCTCCTCCTCATACTCTACTCTACTCTACTCTACTCTACTCTACTCTACTCTACTCTCCTCCTCCTCCTTTACTACTCTACTCTCGTCGTCCTCCTCCTCCTTTACTACTCTACTCTACTCTACTCTCCTCCTCCTTTACTACTCTACTCTACTCTACTCTACTCTACTCTACTCTACTCTACTACTCTACTCTCCTCCTCCTCCTCCTTTACTACTCTACTCTACTCGTCCTCCTCCTCCTCCTCCTCCACTTGTCTTCCTCTATTTGCCACTCAAGACCCAGCCCAACTCTTTCTCTCTCACTCTCTCTCCACACACACAAGACCTTTTCTGTCCATGGTGTTTAGAGGAGAGAGCTTGGCACAATATACACAGCGAGACCGACTGGTAAGGTACAAGGATATATATATTTAGTATATACATTTCGATATCTATATATATACTGTATATCTGTCCATACATATTTATCAGTCTATCAGTCTGCCTATCTATCTATCTCTATCTATCTATGCAACTACCTCTCTCTCTGTCTATATATATATATATATATATATATATATATATATATATATATATATATATATATATATATATATATATATATATAATATGATAGCACTAATTTGTCCCAAGCCTGAGAGGTAATTAGCTCTGGTGAATAGTGTTGGGTTTCATTACAGGGCCAAAGCTAACTCTGGTCTAGAAATACATACACATATACACATTATCTCTATCTATCACTTACATACACACACGCACACACATACACACACACTCTCTATCTCTTTATCTTTCACTTACATAGTTTATATATATATATGTATATATATATACAATTGTTAACTTACCACTTCACAATGCCATATATCAATTTGTTCTAAGAAATTCCTCTCTCCTATTGAGAAAACTGCACTAACACAAGGCCTGACAATTTAATATCCTATCCAATCAGCAAAACTAACATTTGTAAACCATTTCCTTTGCTTTGAGAAATTACATAGGATCTTAACCCTATTAGGTGCAAGGTGGGCCAATTTGGAGCCTCCCAGTTTTACTCCATTAGCTTGGGAGATTTTAAGACGTTTCATCTCATTAGTTTGGCGATTATATGATGCTTCAACCCAATAAGGTGTCGATTTTTCCTGGGCGAGCGATAGCGAGCCTGCAATTTGGGAGAAACCGGCCTATGGCCGGGAAATGTTTCTATCGAAAAATGTACACATTTAGCTTGAAGGGGGTCTGGGCGACGTTTTTTTTTAAGTTTGAAGGGGGTTTGGAGAGGCGTTTTTCCAAGTCTAGCGGGTAAACTAAAAACACATTGTTCGAAAATGGCTAAAACAATAAAAACCTCAATAATAATTAAACCAAATATCATAATAACCCCCAAGACGTTGCACCAGATAGTGTTAACCCTTTGAGTACCGGCGACGTATATTACATTGGGTTTCAGCTACATTGAGACGATTTTATGAATCTTAGGAAGGGTGTATGGTAGCTAAAAGGATAGATTGAGATGGACTGTAGCTTTATTCATGGGTAGACGTCCTTCCGAAGCTGAATACAATCGTCTAAAAATGATCAGACTATAATGAAAATGGACGCCGCTGGTACCCAAGGGGTTAACACTATCTGGTGGCAACGTCTTGGGGGTTATTATGGTATTTTGTTGTATTATTATTGAGGGTTTTAATTGTTTTAGACATTTTCGAACAATGTGTTTTTAGTTAACCCCTAGACTTGGAAAAACGCCTCTCCAAACCCCCTTCAAACTAAAA
>CM064565.1:22218727-22520454 GCA_032716605.1 Paralithodes platypus | reverse complement strand
ACGCGAAAATTACCTTATTTTAGGGTATTTTCACCTCTGGTTACGCAATCGCTGCAAGATAACCCGTGGTCGTACAAGGATGATTCAGGTGTCATTGGAAAGCTCTATTATCGCCCTTTCACGGATATATAATTGTATTATGCTCTGGCTCTTTATGCATGAAGAAGAGCATGGAATGAAGCTAGTTTTCGGTAAATATACCCGCCCAGCAATACGGTCATGTCAACAAGCATGCCCGCTTTTAGGGAGTTAATCATCATATGCATGTTCAAATAGTAAATCTAGGGAAGCAAGAGCCACTTGCGGAATGTGGTGTTTACTTACTATTATCATTCACTATACCATACCCAAGCGGGATAATTATCAAATTGAGCAAAACGAGGCAATGCTTATAACAGTCCAGTTCATTCATTCATGTACCGTTGGTGCCTTAAGAGTGTTGTTGGCTACTCTCGCTTCAAGCAGAGAGCGCCTTGGCTGAAGTTAAGTTTCCAGCAAGTATCGTAAATTTCCAAGCAGGATAACGCTATGAAATATCCAAATAGGTTAGGCAAGTAATGGTTTGCAAGAAAGTATGAGGTGTGGCTTGTCAATTAAAATTAACTTCACATTATTGTACCATGGTGTATATTATCTCTCACATAATATGCACATGGAAGGTTGACCTGCTTAGTCTCGCATTTCAGCTTCCAAAGCACATTGTTGCTTACACACACCCTCTCCTTAACCGATGCTTGTAGGACACTGATATTACAGAGGTGAGGGAAGCCTATGGTCTATTTATCTTATTTCTGGCAACAATCGGAGGCGGGCTCAGTAATGCCAATTTCAGCCAGTAATATCAAGACGGATTGGGTACATCTCGCCTGCAGCAAACATTATTTTTTACATAGGATGTACCAGTAGGTTGCCCGCACTGAAAGTGTTAAGGTTTTTTTCTGGACCACCCGTCGGGATGGAATGTAGTGATCGTGCGTACGGTCGTCATATTGTGCTCTCGCAGTTTACGTTCCCGTCTATTTCGACGCTCGTTTTCTGCTATTGGCCCCCTGGCATTACTAAATGAATACTAGGTTAGGTTGGGTTTAGTTTGTTTGGTTAGGCTAATGTATTTTTATATGCTAAAGGCAGTCAAAATAGAGTCGGGAGTATGATTGGAAAGGTCCGATGCCACTACCGCTTAGTGGAAACAGAGGCTGGCGGTAACGCCCGCACTTAAACATTCTTTGCCTCTTGCCCCACCTTATCCCTCACGTTTAGCCCCCTTACTTTTGATAGTTTTGTTCATATGATGTTCGGGCCCCATTATTTTGGCTATTTTAAAGACCTTTCCGGCCATTTAGGAGGAACCGTCCCAAAAAATGTACTTATTTACTAAACGTGGGGTCTTGAAAGTATTTTTTTAAGCTTGATGATGATTTAGGGATGAAACTCAACAAAATTATGTAGAATAATAATTTACAAGAATGTCACTTAACCTGTCTTTGTCTGTTCGAACCTATTTAACCCTTTCAATAACCGATGTTAGGCTGGCTATCATTAGACAATAACCGATGTTAGGCTGGCTATCATTAGACGATTTTATGCAGCTTACGAAGGAACTCTAGGGATCAAATGGGTAAATCACAGATTTGAACAATTGGAACCCTTTAAGTGTTCAAGTAAATAGTAATTTCTAATATTTTGGCTACCATTAGACGATTTTATGCAGCTTAGAAAGAAACTCAATTAACCCTCTGACGCCTTCAATCCCTTTCTAAACAGAAAACAATCGGCTAATAATAGCCTAGCCAGAATAAGAACTTAAAAATACATCATCATATATTGAAAGTTTTAAGCTTCATCACTATGCCAACCTGTTTAAACCCTTAAATCCGTGTATTGAAACCACTTAACCCCTTTCAGTGTAAGAGGATGCCTTATCTTTCTATTAATTTGGATATCCTTAAACGATGTTATACAGCTTAAGAAAGGAACTAATAATCAATTGGGTCAAAGTCTTTGGCTATCGTTCCAGGTTCCAACACATCCTAATAATCTTGATTAATGGTCTAATCATAGACTCAATAACATTATAAATACATGACCCTTATATACCGAAAGAGTTAAGCTGTATCAGTATTCCCAAATAATATTACCTGTATCTGTTTCTTGAAAATCCAATTAAACCCTTGAATATACGATGGGCGCTTCTCTCCTATTCTGGCTATCATTATATGATGTGTTATGTATTCCTAGAGAGGAACGCTAAACTCAAGTAACCCCCTGATTAAGCAAAATGTAATCGTCTAATAATATCGCATACTAAAGAGGAACATAACATACAATACCGCTGCATCACTATGGCCAACCGTAATAACTGTAATGCCATGCTGCAAACCGACTTAACCCTTTCAGTAGAACGACGGACTGCTTTCTCTTCCATATAATTCTTGGTATCAGTAGTCCAATTTTTTATACAGTTTTGGAAGGAACTCTATCATAAAAGGAGTTAGCAACACAATTAACCCTCTGACTAAGCAGAAAAGCCGTCTAATAATAGTCACAATACAATGGAAAATACGTTGCCTACGTACCTCATCATAATAGTTAAGTTTAACCACTATCCAGGCAGTATTAACCCTAACGCCTGTATACGACGTACCTCATCATGACGCAGAGTGGCCAGATTAAGCACTATCCAGAAAATCAGTATTAACCTCTCATCTCTATCATTACGTACTCATCAAAATTAGTTAAGTTTTCTCCTACACAGCTACTCAAAACATTGCAGAGTGTTTACTTACGTACCTCATCATAATAGTTAAGTTCCACTATCCAGGAAGTAACTAAACTAAAGGTTTCTAAACTTACGTACCTCCTGGATGGTAACAAGGCTTTTACCACTATCCAGGCAGTAATAGGCTCAATGTGTGTATACTTACGTACCGCATCATAATAGTTAAGTTTAACCACGATCGAGGCAGTATTAACCTTAATCTGTGTATTCAAATCCGACTTAGCACGTTCAGTGTACGGAATTCTTTTCTTATTAGTAATCTGGAAAATTAGTAGTTTTTGTGCAGCCTAGTAGGGACCTCTAGTAATAGAGGGGATAACATTTATTCCAATTTACTTTCGACTCCTATTATCCCCCTTCATAAGCTGAAGAAATAGAACAAGGGGAACTTTGGTTTATATTTATTTTACTTATAAAAGACTGGAAAACTTGGTGTCAACCTTGGGTTTAGAGAGTTGGACTAAAATAATTGATGTTTTCAACATCATTCCAACTTTTTCACAATCAACCCTTTGAAATGCTAGAGGAGTAAGTCCTGCCCTAAGCTTTACCACATCATAATATAAGACCAACCTTATATAAGAAGAGACGCAATGATGCCTGACTGTGTTAATCTGCATATGTAAATTCAAGCATAATTATCCTCCATCGCCATAATTCAGACGAACTTATTTTCCTAACAGATTCTCCATTATCATCGGACGCCTCAGAAGCGAAGTTTTTGAAATAGAGACTTTTGTTTTAGGTGCTTGCTAAGCTATATATATATATATATCGCTTAGTTTAAGCAAGAATAAATTGAACACAAAACAAAACACATTTTTACCGTCACCGGTACTACAATGCTTAGAAAGGATCTGCGGAAGTAACCAAAACTATGCATGAGTAAATGTTCCCACTTTATTACGTTCTTTCCTTCCTCTCTCTCAATCTGTTTCTTTCTGTAATATAGCCTTTTCTTTTCCACTTTTCTTATATATGGGGTTCTGCTATCTCTACTACAATTAATTCCTGAACACCTCGTTTGTATTTATGTAAGTTGGATGAAGTCATATAGTGTTAGAATAATACCCAATACTTATTACCGTACTAAAGTGGTTACAAACCCCTTCAAGATCCGATTTTTTTACCCGCATTATTTTGTTTGTTGTCTTTCTTGCTATTAATAGACAATTTTATTATTGACTTAGGAAGGAATTATGGAAGTCCGAGGGTTCTTTGAGATAATCGTTACCCATACAGTTCGCCTCCCACAGAATGATTTCTAACCTGTATAAAATCGTCTAATGAAAGCCAAAATAAACCATCAAAATGCGTCATGATTTTCACAAGGTTAAGCTTTATCAGTATATTCAAACCGACACTAACTCTCTAAACAGCTTCTCCATTAATCATCGGACGCATTCCAGAACCATCTGTTGTATTCTGAGCCGCGTGAAAACAAAGCTCAATATCATGCTCTTTCAGTTTGGGATTCTCCCTTTCTCTCATTGCCGTAGCTAATGTCGTTTATAACTCTTGGTCGTCAATTCTTTTGATTAGTCTTCTCGTGTATTATCACGTCATCTACCGGGCACAACATAATACCTAGGGATAAACTGTAAGAGCCTCACGGGAGAGCGCATACCTCGAACTACGCTGGCGTTGGTATTCGAATCCACCGATATCCTCCTAAATTGGATCACACATCTTCCTTTGCGGCATATCCTCTCTGTCCATTAATGTCCATGGCAATTGGTTCATAACTTTTTTAGATGTTTTGATTACAGACAAACGGAGGCAAAAACAATCTCCTCCAACTTCATTGACGGAGGTAATTAGCCTAACCTACTACTCAACCCTAAGCCAATCTTAATCTACCATGACCTACCCTTTGAGGATTATAACGCGTGACCACCAGTTTAATTTTTAGGCTAACATTATCAAGCAATCAGAGTGGGACAAGGATATCAATTTACCCTTAAAAGGTCACAGATCCTTCCTCGGGAGGGGTGGGGGGGGGGGGGGGGGGGGGGGGTCGTTACTTAAGTTTCATAAAGGTCTAAGGAGCACACTACGACCCGGCCTGCATTAAAAGCATATGATAATGATAATGTGTAGGAGTAGCTAAGTAGGCACAATGACCAGTTTATTCGCTCACTATCCCTCTTCTAAAAATCTTATTACTGGCAAGCCCTGGATAATAGACAATGAACCGTGAACCCGGAATAACTAGACTACCGGTACTACTAGGTCCGGTTTTGCTGCACCATAACAAAACCTTCAGAACCCGGGTTAATGCCAGGGAAGGACCAAAGAAATAATATGAAGTGTGGGGGGAGTGGATTTAAATGGGAGATTATGATGGTTTATAAGGGGAAATTGATGGTGTGGTGGTTATTGTGTGTGTCAAGCGTGTAGAGTGGAGACAGATAGACACCCATTAGTTTGGGCATTTTAAGACTGTTCAGAGAGGCCTTTTCTTTTCCAATATTGAGACCTTTCGTGAGCGTAATTTTTCCAGCAGCATTTTTATCCTGCAATTCTGGTCATCCAGTTTATGAATTAAAATAAGTTTATAAGACGATTTTAGGACATTGCCATTAATTAACGGAGGTGAGGTTACGTGGTCATAACCCACTGGGCCATAAAGTACGGAGGAAACTAAAAATCCTTCCCTATAAAGCTACGGTGGTGACGGGGGGGGGGGGGTCGGCTTATCATTATACTTTGTTTGGAGAATCCAACATTGAATCGAGGCAGGCTCATTCTCACACCGCAAACCAGCTAATAGCCAGTCCAAAACAAACGATCCTATGCTATTCATGTTAGGACGATCATTGTGATGTATCGTAACTCCCATAACACGCCTAACCGTACCATAACTTAATACTTGTTAATTACATTAGATGATAATCAGGTCAGGTTAGGTCAGATCAGGTCAGGTTAGGTCGGGTCCCGGTTTAGGTTAGGATAGGACACGTTACCGGGGTGAAGGTTTCGTGTTAAGTGTTATTTAATCGCTCGTGTATCGGTATGAAACCACCCAAACTTCAAGGAATGTTTATATTTCTTTACTAAATCGGTCCCCCAAAACGGCCCAAGACAGAAAAACCATCATCAATTGATAAAATAAAGAAGAAAATATATTTTACAAAGATTATCAAGCTTCCACACAGACCCTTACGATCCCAACGAGGGAGGTGGTCAGGACTTAATTGTAGTAGACATCGCAAACCTGATAGTAAGGGAAAGTGAAAAGAAAGGATAGTGGCAGAAGAATGCTCTCTGCTTACCTTCCGTTCTCTCACTCATCCGGCCCTTTTTCTTACATGAAGACAGTTGGAAGTGAAACAATCGTGTAGAGCTTGGAACCCTCCTGAAGGAATGTATAGAATAGTTGGAATTTGTGAAATGGAAAGTCCATGCATTCCTTCCACCTATAGTATTATATAGCTACCACCCTTGTCATGAAGCATTCCTTCACCTATAGTATTATATAGTGCTACACACACTTCAATGCATTCCTTCACCTATAGTATTATATAGGCTACACCACGTTCATTGCATTCCTTCACCTATAGTATATATAGGCTACACACCACGTTCATAGCATTCCTTCACCTATATATTATATAGGCTTAACACACACGTTCTCGCATTCCCTTCACCTATATATTATATAGGCTACCACACGTTCATGGATTCCTTCACCTATAGTAGTATAATACCACACACACGTTCATGCATTCCTTCACACTAATATGATAGAGGGCTATACACAACGTGTCATGCAAGGCCTGCACCTATAGTATTATATAGCTACACACACGTTGGTCCTGCATTCCGTCCCCTATAGTATTATATAGGCTACACACAACGTTCATGCATTCCTCACCTAAGAGTAGTATATAGGCTACACACACGTTCATGCATTGCCTTCACCTATAGTATTATATCGGCTACACACACGTTCATGCATCCTTCACCTATGTATTATATAGGCTCCAACACACTTTCATGCTTCCTTCCATATATATTTAATAGGGGGGCTACACACACGTTCATCAAGCATTTCCTTCACCTATAGTAGTAGATAGGCTACACCCGTTCCTTCTTTCCTTCACCTTAGTATTATATAGGCTACACACACTTTCATGCATTCCTTCCTAATGTATTAATAAGGCTCACACATGGGGTTCATGCATTCCTTCACCTATAGTATTATATAGGCTACACACACGTTCACTGTGCATTCCTTCACCTATAGTATTATAGAGGCTACACACACGTTCATTGCATTCCTTTCACCTATAGTATTATAGAGGCTACACCACACACGTTCATGCCTGTCCTTCACCTATAGTATTATATAGGCCTATACCACACCACGTTCAATGCATTCCTTCACCTATAGTAATTATATAGGCCTACACACACTTTCATGCATTCCTTCACCCTATAGTATTATATAGGCTACACACACGTTGTTTTCCTGTAGCTCTCTTCAACTGGAAATGAATTTTCATTATAACTGCCAGAAATCGTTTTTCAACATTACTGCCAGAATCGTTATATCACATTACTGCCAGATCGTTATATAACTTTCCTACTGCCAGATCGTTATATCAACCGTACTGCCAGATCGTTCTAATCAACATTACTGCCAATCGTTATATCAACCTTACTGCCAGATCGTTTATATCAACATTACTGCCAGATCGTTATATCAACATTAACTGCCAGAATCGTTATATCACATTACTGTACTGCCAGATCGTTATATATCAACATTACGGCCAGACGGTATGCACATTACTGCCATTCGTTATATCAACATTACTTGGCCATATCGTTATAGCAACATTACCTTCAATCGTTTTATCTCCACATTACTGCCAGATCGTTATATCAACTTACTGCCAGAGTCGTTATATCAACATTACTGCCAGATCGTTATATCCAACATACTGCCAGATCGTTATAACAACTTACTCCAGAATGTATATCACCATTACTGCCAGATCGTTATATAAGCATTACTGCCAGAAATCGTATATAACATTCCTGCCAGATCGTTATATCAACATTACTGCCAGATCGTTATATCAACATTACTGCCAGTCGTATATCCAACATTACTACTGCCAGATCGTTTATTATCAAGCATTACTGCCAGATCGTTATAATCAACATTACTGCCCAGAATCGTGTTATATCAACATTACTGCCAGAATCGTTAGATCAACATTACGGCCAGACGTTTATCACATTACGGCCAGATCGTTATATCACCAGTACTGCCATTATCGTCTATCAACATTACTGCCAGATCGTTATATCAACATTACTGCCAGATCGTTATATCAACATTACTGCCAGATCGTTATATCCAACATTACTGCCAGATTCGGTTATATCAACATTACTGCCAGATCGTTATATCAACATTACTGCCAGATTCGTTTAGCAACATTACGCCAGACGTTAGATCACCATTACTGTCCCGATCGTTATATCAACATCACTGCCAGCTCTTATATCAACATTACTACTGCCAGATCGGTTAGAATCAAATTACTTTACTGCCAATGTTAGATCAAAATTACTGCCAGATCGTTATATCAACATTACTGCGAACCAGATCGTTATATCAACATTACTGGTACTGCCAGATCGTGATATCAACATTACTGCCAATCTTTATATCACATTACGTGCCAGTCGTTATACAACATACTGCCAGTCGTTATAGTCAACATTACTGCCAGATTCGTTGATATCAACATTACTGCCAGATCGTTATATCAACATTACTGCAATATCTTATATTCACATTACTGCCAGATCGTATATCAACATTTACTCTGCCAGATCGTTCTATCCACATTACTGCCATATTCGTTCATATCAACATCACGGCCAGAAGTCGTTATAATCACATTACTGCCAATCGTTATATCAACATTACTTGCCAGACGTTATCAACATTACTGCCAGAATCGTTATATCACATTACTGCCAGATCGTTATATCCAATTACTGCCAGCTCGTTATATCCAACATTACTGCCATATCGTTTAATCAACATTACTGCCATCGTTCTTCAACATTACGGCCCGATCGTTATTCAATTACTCTGCCAATCCGTTATATCAACATTACTGTACTGCCAGATCGTTAATCAACATTACTGCCAGATCCTTATATCACATTACTGCCAGATCGTAATCCATTACTGCCATATCGTATATGAACATACTCTGCCAGACCGTTATATCAAACATTACTGCCAACGTTTATATCACCATTCTACCAGATCGTTATTATCAACATTACTGGCCAGATCGTTATCTCAACAATTACTGCCCGGATCGTTTCTCAACATTACTGCCAGATCGTATGATCAACATTACTGCCAGAATCGTTATAATCAACATTAACTGCCAGAATCGTTAGATCAACATTACTGCCAGATCGTTATATCAACATTACTTTCCAGATCGTTATATCAACATTACTACCAGATCGTTATAATCACATTACTGCCAGATCGTTTAATCAACATACTGCCAGACGTTATATCAACATTACTGCCAGAATCGTTATAATCAACATTACTGCCAGGATCGTTATAATCCCTTACTGCAGAGCGTTAAATCAAACATTATACCAACGTTATAATCAAACCATTACTGCCAGATCTTATAATCACATTACTGCCAGAATCGTAATATCAACATTACTGCCAATCGTTATATCAACATTACTCACCAGAGCGTTATATCAACATTACTGCCAGATCGTTTAATCACATTATGCCAGAATCGTTAATCAACATTCTACCAATCGTTATATTCACCATGTAAACTGCCGAGACGTTATAATCAACATTACTACCAGATCGTTATAATCAACATTACTTACTGCCAGATCGTTATATCAACATTACCTGCCAATCGTTTATAATCCATTACTGCCAGATCGTTTATTCAACATTACTGCCAGACGGTATAATCACATTACTGCCAGATCGTTATATCACATTACTGCCATATCGTTAGATCCACATTACTGCAGATCGATTTTTATAAAATCCACATTACTACCCGATCGTTATAATCCACATTCCTGCCAATCGTTAACTCACATTGACTGCCAGTCGTTATATCAACATTACTGCCAGATCGTTATATCAAATTACTTGCCAGATCGTTATATTCCAACATGTACTGCAGATCGTTATAATCAACATTACTGCCAGATCGTTAATCACATACCTGCCAGATCGTTAAATCACATTACTGCCAGATCGTAGATCACATTACTGCCAGATCTGTTTATATCACATTACTGCCAGATCGTTTATCAACATTACTGCCAGATCGTTATAAATAAGCATTACTGCCAATCGTTATTCAAATTACTGCCAGATCGTATATCACATTACTGCCAGAGCGTTATAATCACATTACTGCCATAATCGTTAATCAACATTTACTAACTGCCAGATTCGTTATATCAACATTACTACCATATCGTATATCAACATCAACATTAGCTGCCAGACTCGTTATAATCAACATTACTGCCAGATCGTATATCGAAATTTTACTGCCATATCGTTATATCCGACATTACTACGTGCCAGAATCGTTCTATCACAGTTCTGACTGCCAGATCGTTTATATCAACATTAACTGCCATATCGTTATCTCCAACATTACTGCAGATTCGTTATAATCAACATTACTGCCAGATCGTTTTATATCAACATTACTGGCCAGATCGTTATATCAACTATTACTGCCAGATCGTTATAATGCAACATTACTACCAGATCGTTTATATCAAACATTACTGCCAGCTCGTTATATCAACATTACTGCCAGATCGTTATATCAACATTACTGCCAGATCGTTATATCAACATTACTGCCAGATCGTTATATCAACATTACTGCCAGATCGTTATATCAACATTACTGCCAGATCGTTATATCAACATTACTGCCAGATCGTTATATCAACATTACTGCCAGATCGTTATATCAACATTACTGCCAGATCGTTATATCAACATTACTGCCAGATCGTTATATCAACATTACTGCCAGATCGTTATATCAACATTACTGCCAGATCGGTCTATCAACATTACTGCCAGATCGTTATATCAACATTACTGCCAGATCGTTATATCAACATTACTACCAGATCGTTATATCAACATTACTGCCAGATCGTTATATCAACATTACTGCCAGATCGTTATATCAACATTACTGCCAGATCGTTATATCAACATTACTGCCAGATCGTTATATCAACATTACTGCCAGATCGTTATATCAACATTACTGCCAGATCGTTATATCAACATTACTGCCAGATCGTTATATCAACATTACTGCCAGATCGTTATATCAACATTACTGCCAGATCGTTATATCAACATTACTGCCAGATCGTTATATCAACAGTTATTACCTAATTTATCCCAACTTCTCTGTGGTATCAGTCTAGTCTTGTCTTATATGTATCTGTTAAGCCACTGGCTATTACTTTATTAGGAAGTTTATTCCACTCACTAATTATACTGTGGGGAAGAAATGTTTTGTTGTATCTAGGTTCGCTTTCTTACCTTAACACATTTAACTTGTTTGCTCTTGTAGAACTCTCTTTGGCTATCATAAATTTATTATCGGGGTTTATGTTATTATAAATCCTTTTTTAATCTTTACACATTCTATCAATTGCTCTCTTATACTCCATATCATAAGTGAAAAGAGATAGAGTTCCCTTAATCTTGTGTTGAAGAGAGAGAGAGAGAGAGAGTGAGAGTGAGTGAGTATGGAGAAAGCAAAAGTAAAATACATTTATAAGAAGGCAAGAATATACTGTATACAATCGCCATTCATCTATCAACTCCATATTCATTGGTTTCACATCATATACTATATTCCCTCAGTAAATTGATTTTTATGAAGATTTCTAAAGTGCCTGTGAGTTTAAGTTTAAGTTTGAGGTTACAAATTTTGTTTTTTTTCATCTTTATATAATCCCATTTAATTCTTTGCCACACCGATTAATACATCACCATATAATTCATATCATCACCAACCCACCAATTAACTTACAAATATACCTAATTAATGAAATTAATGAAACAATGAACACATGTGGTACTCCAAGGATTCTAACCAAGGGTACTCACACCGAAATTCCGCGCACTTTCCAAAGTTGGCTCATACGTTGAAAATCACTGTACAGTATGATTCAACAGTCAGGACACACAGGAAACATTATATGGTGTTGCTATTATGTAAATACACTGATAGTATTACATCATCATATGTTCGACATGTTGACCGTGAGAGCCTCAATATATTTATGAAGACGCGCCTCTCAGTTTTATAAGACCCTTCTTAACCCTCCCGCATCCAGCAACTTAATTATCTAACTTATGGTAAGACATTCTCTAATTTGCCATGAAATATCAGGCTGGGCGAGTTTTCGAAGCCTTGTGTTTTTCTGTATTTTCATCCACCAGAATGCTGTTTATTGTGATGTATCATATGTCAATGGAAAGAGGAATATTTATAGTACATGATAAAACAAAAAAAATGTAAATAAATCGAAATATGAAAGTGTAAATGAGTCCGGAATACAATTATTTCCCATGCAATTGGCTTCACACCGTCCTAGCTCTAAATTGTGAGTGATGACCATATTTTTTTTTTTGCTCAAATAATAGTATTTTTTCTCCTCTTTCCAAATCTAAAAACAGAAATTGTTTATCTTCAATAGTTCTCAAGCAGTGACCGGAAAAGAAAAAAAATATATTGATATGGTTTATAACATTTTCGATTTATTTCGTTGCTACGAAGTGTATGGTTTTGAATTTAGGCTGTATGAATACGGCAAATAATGCTGATGAGTATAAAACAAACTTGAAGTTCCTAGGACAAATACTTTTTGCGCTATGAATATTTGAAATGAAGAGCCAAAATGCGAATATTTATGCTTCACCCATCTCTGTTCCGGCGATGCTAGCCGGGTTCCGAGCTGTTCCCCACCTCGTGGTTGCGTTATTTGCTCGGATACGTATATAACTGTATATATCACCAGAATCGAAAAAGTGTGCTCTTTCCAATGGTGAAAACAAAAATAATATAGCGTAATTGGTTCGCGAGCTATGGCAATTGTTTCCATGCAGTGACCGAAAAAAAATATAATAGATATGGTTTATAACATTTTCGATTTATTTCGTTGCTACGAAGTGTATGGTTTTAAATTTAAGCTGTATGAATACGGCAAATAATGCTGATGAGTATAAAAAAACTAGAAGTTCTTAGGACAAATACTTTTTGCGCTATGAATATTTGATATGAAGAGCCAAAAAGCGAATATTTACGCTTCACCCGTCTCTTTTCCGCCAATGCTAGCCGGGTTCCGAGCTGTTCCCCACCTCGGCATTGGTTTATTTGCTCGGATACGTATATAACTGTTTATATCACCGTCATCGGAAAATTATGCTCTTTCTAATGGTGAAAACAAAAATAATATAGCGTTATTGGTTCGCGAGCTATGCGCAATTGTTTCCATGCATTGTTATTGTTATGTAAATATTTGAGAATGTTTATACAGTTTATATCTTTGCCACAATGTACTACATTTATAAAAATATATAATATAATATATATATATATATATATAATATATATATATATATATATATACTGTATATATAAAATAAATAAATAAAAAAATATAAATAAATGAAAATCAATCAAATAAATAGATATAAATAAAATAAAGTATAATAATATATGCTCGATTATGGGCCTTGGGCTTGCTCGGGACCTTGGGGCTGATCCGCTAGACACCCTGGGGAACAGGAATTTAAAACAATTTATATATATCTATACCGGGTATAAAAAATATATATATATATATATATATATATATATATATAATATCTATATATATATATAGTAATACTGTATATATAAATAAATAAATAAAATACATAAATACAATAATAATAATATAAATACTCGATTATGGTCCTTGGGCGTGCTCAGTACCTTGGGGCTGATCCGCTAGTCAGCCTGGGGAACAGGAATAATAAAGAAAACAAAAACAAAATATATATACCGGGTATATACGTATAATATATATATATTTCTAGTCTCTCAGTGGGATCGAACCATCGACCATCAGGATGTTAGCCGACGCTTTAGTCCATTCCACCACGGCAGTCTGCAGTGTTGTAATTTACTAAAGCGTCGGCTATCATCCTGATGGTCGATGGTTCGATCCCCATGAGAACTAGAAACATTTAGTGGCTCACCTGTATGGTGATATATCATATATATATATTATATAGATATATATATATTATATATATAAATAAAATAAATAAAATAAATAAAATAAAAAATATAATAAATAATATAAATACCTCGATTATGGGCCTTGGGCTTGCTCGGGACCTTGGGGCTGATCCGCTAGACAGCCTGGGGAACAGGATTAATAAAGAGAAAAAAAATATATATATACCGGGTATATACGTATATACATATATATATATATATATATATATATATATATATATATATATAGATATATAATATACTTATATTATCTATTATCCTGTATATAAATAAAATCAATAAAATAAATTAAATAAAAATATATAATAATATAAATACTCGATTATGGGCCTTGGGCTTGCTCGGGAGCCTGGGGCTGATCCGCTAGACACCCTGGCGAACAGGAATAAAAAAAAAATATATATATATACCGGATATATATAATATATATATATATATTATATATATATATATATATATATATATACTGTATATTTAAATACAATAAATAAAATAAATAAAATAAAAAAATATAATAATAATAAATACTCGATTATGGGCCTTGTGGCTGACCTGCTAGACACCCTGGGGAACGTAATAAACAAAACAAATATATACGGTATATACGGTATATATAAAATAAATCAAATAAACATAAATAAAATGAAATAAATAAATATAATATAAAAACTATAATAACATATATAAATATTTAAATAATACAATATATATTAATAATATAAATACTCGTTATGGCCTTGGGCTTGCTCGGGACCTTGGGGCTGTTATATACTGTATATAGGCTATATAATATATATATATATAATAATATACGTGTATATAACTAAAATTCCATAGAGTACTTACCATACTTCCTGTAAGCATTCCTGTGACATCTTCGTGATTATAATGTATTTAATTTCGTAGGCAGTATTTATTGATAAATATATTTGTCTTTCAAGCAAAAAATAGTGTAAAGTCATCAATGATACCTAAACAAAACTGCATCAATACTCAAGGGGTTAACCAAGAATCACTCCCCTCAGTCACCAAAAGTCACAAGTAACATCTTATATACATATATAGTTCGAATTATTCACTAAACACTTTCACTCGGTAGATGAAATAATCCATAATTGCCTGCCTATAGCTAGGCATGGTGGGCCAGAGGGAGGGAGCCCAGAATTTAAAGGGCCGGGACCCTGCCTCACAGTCTGGGGGCCGGGAAACTACTGACTTTACAGAGGCCCGCGCTCCTCAGAGAGGGACGCTATGGGGTTGCTAGATACTTCCTTTTGTAACTTACTGATGCCTAACTTACCAGTCCAAATTGAGTCAAAATCGAGTCATAAACTTATTTTTGGCGAATATTTCTAACTTACAGGTGGCATTATGACGCGATTGCATCATACGAGCACTCTTGGAGGGGTGGCGTTATGACGCGATCGCGTCCTATAGATGCGGGAGGGTTAACATAGTGGGAGTAACAATGGTGCTTCCCCTATGTTGCCTGACTTTTTTAATCACCCTGTAGAATGGTAACATCTTTTCAACCACCCATTGGGCATAGCATCTACGATCAGATTCAACATTTTGGTTGACACAGTCCGCAGACCTTTCGAATATCCATATTTGTGTATATATACTGTATTGTTTAAGCTTGATGGAAGGCTCAGGAGCAAGTTTTAAAATAAACAAATCAAATGCATCCTATTGCTGACTACATATTCTATGGACTCGATCCGCAAGTATTCCTAAGCATATCCATTTCCACTGCTCTCACTCTTAACTATTCACCACTCTACCTCACCAGTATTTAATTTTCGTTTCCTCCGACAGATAAAATTTGCGGTGTTTATGTGATCGTTGATATCTGTTTGTGTGTTTGACCGATCGCTTCGACCCATATTGGCCGTGGACCGATTTGGCTGTGTACTACATCGGCCGCAGACAGGACGAATTTAAATTACACTTGCACGGATGATGGGGGTATGTACTCTGCTGACCACGCTTGTTAGTTAATGTTGAGATTATAGTACATTAATTCCTGAAATATCAGTAGACCACGCCCATTTGTATTTGTGTCCATCGTTGCAATAGTTGTGTCCTACCGTCACATGATTGGCTGCTGGGCTGAGATTTGTCTGGCTATTTGAGATTATTTCTTTATTACGTGTGTATCCTCTCCAGTATGCAGTTACTGGCAATTTTACAATTTAAAGGTTTACCAAGAATGATATCCGAAATCTAAGTCACTATTCTAAATTTAACAAGAATATATTGTAGAATAATATAAATAGTTTCCCAGACTTAGTACACAAGATTTGTTAAGCTTCTTAGCCAATCACGAAGTTTTGATAAGCTCGTGAAGCGTTATATTCCAGGTGAAAGCTTATCAAAAGTCCCGATTGGCTAAGTCGCTTAGCCAATAAACCCATCCAATATAAAGATGGAATGGTATTATCACTGTCAATATATACAGTACAATGATGTTATATACCTTTTTGACTTTTGACAGTGAATTGGAATGATTACGTCAAAGCCAATCATCCAAACAAGGACATCCTATCAAAGTGACGCCATCCTATGGAAAGGTTTAATATTAATATTGTGGAGAGTTCAGCCACACAAAACACCAAATAATAAATGGATGGAAACTCTTAATATTGCAACGGGTGGAGATTAATTAATTATTTTTTCCACAAAGTCCATCATAAATATTGCGGGTATTTTTTGTTCAGCCCTTGACAAACTCCACTGGTGCATTTACCACCGTGAATTGTTTATTTGGCCCACAGACGAGAATAGCAATGGATGATAGTTTGCTATTTTGTTTTTCTTCATAGGAATAGTGAAAGGTCCACTGGCATCAGATTTATATTTGTGGTTTCTTGCATGAATTTAATAAGTTATATGTGTGTGATTTCCAAATACAAAACATATTAATCAATCCCACACACACACTGACTGACACACAATCACACACGCACGCTGCAAAACACGCACACACACACTATAATGGAACATAACTATACTCACCCTCTGACTCCGGGCTTCATACATTCAATACGTTTAACCCTTCCTACCCGGCCTGTCTTACCTAAGGACGGTCGCCCGTACCCGGGCGAAATGGCTGAAAAACGTCTAGGCCTAGGCTACCGTATTTATGTTTATTTTCACTGCTAGAACTTTCCCACTCATCTATAATCGTAGTGCGGTTTTCAATCTGTATTTTGGCGTTGAGTAGAGCTCTGTAAGTCAACTGGTTCAGTTGTGATAACGATTTCAGTGGAGCAAATATTGCAGAGATGTTGCCAATATGGGGGCTTTTCAGACACTAATTTCGTCTGACGTCAGAACAATAACATTGAAGAGTCTTCTCCTTCTTGTTTTCGGAGGTGCGGTGATGCAACGCTTGGGTTTGTTGACATACGTCGTACGCACGGCGTTAAGACCAAGCTTAACTCCTTCAGACATATTATGTTCCAATAAGTACGAGGAGGCGGGAGCCCCGGGATCATTACCACTGCCTCGCACTACACTCACAACAACACTGCAGCCGTTAGAATTATCGGAGGAGGCTGAGATTGCCACCAACGGTTTTATCGTAAGCTAACTTATCGGACTTACTGAGCTCATATGACGCAAAATCGCGTCATAAACTTATTGGAGAGGCATGGAGATAAGTCCATATGACGCGATCGCGTCATATGAGTTTTTGGTTATAAGTTCCATATGACGCGATCGCGTCATATATGTCTGAGGGATTTAATTAGGCTATTAAGCTGCCGTCTTAGGTAAGGACGGCCGGGTAGCGGCCCTTCTGCCGAGCTGTCCTTACCTAAGGTAGCCCGGGTAGGAAGGGTTAAAATAGAACAATGAAATCTACGCCATGAACACACGCAGCTGCACTTACTTTTTCCACTGCACTCCAGGGGAATTTGCCGGATATTGCTTCGAGCCACATTGATTCTCATCTCCTCAGTCTGTCTTTCCCTCATCCTATGACTTAAGCTGCTTCAAACCTCATTATTCCAGACATTTTGATTGTAAAGTACCTTGAATTTGGCTTTTTACCACTCTCTCAACTTTGGGGAGGAATCTTGTTACAGGCAGCTTTGCCTTTTGTCTCTTTCATAGACATAGAAAATGAAGTACCTTCAGACAAGACTGATTGACTTACTTCAGCCACACATCAAGTGATCTTCTCCTACATCTCCTCCACTCAGTTTTGTCAGTTGTCACCCACCAAAATCCCCGCTTCCTCCTAAATTATAGGCTCGCTCACCAATAACAATTCAACATTTAACCCAAGAAGTGCGATAAGCCTCATGGAATGGCGAACGTGATAGGCCTAACGGACGCAAAACCATAATAAAAAACCTTCCAAAATGCCCCAGGGGCTCTCAAAACAAAGGAATAAGTGATTAGGTGAGATAATTCCCCTCTAGTACTCCTTACCCCTAATCCTCATGTGTCTTAATCCCCCCTTCCCCACTTTTCCCCCCACCCCCTTCCCTCCTCCTCAATTATAGGCTTTTTTTCCTCATATTTCCCCCATTTATCAGTTATTTTTCGTGCGAATTTCTCTCAGGCGGTTACGTAAACACAAGTGAGTTACTTAGAGACTTTATACAACACTGAGAGCTCTCCTGCGGCGGTCAGTGTGTTGCGAGACGTTGCAAGGGGAGGATGTGTCTCTCTCAGCCTGCGGTTCCAACATACGACCGGGTGGCAAAAATATAAGTTTTTCACCACCCAATTCCTTTTCCCACATATTGTTCGTCATGTAATTAAAATAAATGCACATGGAAAAGAAATATTGCTATATATCGTAAATATATCAAATTCTGTCAGAATCTAAGGCTAGAAATTCATAAATAACCACCTTAGCACCTAGGGCATTTTCGCGTCCCGCGGGTTAAACGACACGAAAGGTCAAAAAATGTACAAAGAAAGAGGGCGAAAGTTCTTAAAATCGGCAAACTAATGGGGTCAATACATAGGAGACAAGCCATTACTCCATGGAAATGAAGTTGGTGTTCCCAAACTATATATATAGTAGTACAACATTTTATGATTTTAATCGAAAGACGACAGCCAACGATCATGCTAGATGTTGACGTTTAACTTTGAAGGTTGATGGATTAAGTGGGGGGTTTTCTTTTCTGGAACCCCTTCTCCCTCATGTTTAGCCCCCTTATCTTTGATAATATTAGATGTTTGCCCCATTACTTTGGCAATTTTAAGACCCTTCGCACCATTGCTTTGTCAACATTAGCACCTTTTGCTCCATTTAGGTGTAGATTTTGGCATAGCTAGTGATAGCGACCCTGTACTTTAAGAACAACTGGCATTCGGCCATGGGACATTTTATCACCGAAAAATTTACAATTTTAACTCGAAGAGGAATCTTGGGGGTATTAATTTTAAGCTTGATACAGGTCTAGCTAGCACATTAATATATCTATCTTAATGGTTACAGTTACTACCTACAGATCGGTTGCTCACAGTTATCTTGCAAACATTAGACGATTATATAAAGCTTCGAAAGGACCTGTAGCAATTTAAGGGGTGCTATACATTTTCGTTATCCCTTAACTCTCATGAACCCCTTCTAAAGTTAACACATCGTTTAATAATAACCTGGATAGATAAAGCATCGTGATCATCTACTGAAGGGGTTAAGTAGCAGGTCCTTAATTCATACGGGCATTTATTGCCATATTAGTATTATGTCAGCCGTAGTCTAAAGCTTAGACACAGAATGACAGATAAGTAGAACAGAAATGCTGACAGACAGACAAACAGATAGACACACAAATAGGCAGAGAGACATTCAAACAAACACGCAAACAAACACACACACACACACACATCCACACCCACCCCCACGCAGACACTCACACACACACACACACACACACACACACACACACACGCAGCTACATAAACATGTTTGCGGATGATGCAATATTGCTGAAGGAAGTAAGAACGCCGAAGGACTGCATAGAACTATTAGAACTGCAATTTGATCTAAAACAATATCATAATTGGAGTACCAACTGGAATATGGAGTTCAACGCAAGCAAGTGTAAAGTCTTGGAGATGGGTAGAAGTAAGTACAGACCTACACAACACTATAAACTGGGTAATGAAGTAAGTGCATCAGAGGCATCGATGTAGAGGATCTGGAAAACTTCTTAGTGAGGGATATAGGAGTTAGGACGAGAGGACACAATTACTAACTAAAACTACCTAGGAGTTCATCAGATTTGAAAGGTAAAAGGTTCCCAACTAATTAATCATAGGGTGGAATAAGTTGGCAGCCGAAGTAGTGTTAGCACCATCATTGCAGAGTTTTAAAGTAAGATATGATGAATGTGTCATTGGAGGTGGGAATTAACGAGCTTGTTCACTCCCGCAAATACAACTAGAGTAAGTACAACTAGAGTAAGTACAACTAGAGTAAGTACAACTAGAGTAAGTATAACTAGGGCAAGTACAACTAGAGTAAATACAGCTAGAGTAAGTACAACTAGAGCAAGTACAACTAGAGTAAATACAACTAGAGCAAGTACAACTAGAGCAAGTACAACTAGAGTAAATACAACTAGGGCAAGTACAACTAGAGTAAATACAACTAGAGTAAGTACAACTAGGGCAAGTACAACTAGAGTAAATACAACTAGAGTAAGTACAACTAGGGCAAGTACAACTAGAGTAAATACAACTAGAGCAAGTACAACTAGAGCAAGTACAACTAGAGTAAACACAACTAGAGTAAGTACAACTAGGGCAAGTACAACTAGAGTAAATACAACTAGAGCAAGTACAACTAGAGCAGTGTTTCTCAACCTTTTTCTGGTCGTGGCCCCCTTCAATCTAATGCAAGTTCTTGTGGCCCCTCCATGCCAACTTTGAGTTCTTATTCCCCCCCCCCCCCCCCTCATCCGTCCCTCACCTTAATACGCCTAGGGAAGTAGGTATATTAATGGTTCTAGTTTGAATAGTACCATGTACTCAAAACACTAACTTCAGGCATAAATCAAATAACAATATTAATTGGATAAATATTTTATTTGAATACTTATTTATTTACAAAAGGAATACAAATCAAGGAGTACATGTAGGTACAATTGGCTCTATCTTGAAAGGTTTCAGTGGGATCCCTGTGACTGGTGCAGGGCTGCCAACTTGTCAATGTTTGGCTTGAAAGCTGTCAGAGAGAGACGTAAATCGCCTCTTTTTTTTCTATGTCAAGGAGATTTCGAGTCTTTTTCTGTGGCCCCCGTGGCCCCCCATTTTTCAAATTTGGCCTTGTGGCCCCTGAAAAAATCTCATGGCCCACGTTGAGAAACACTGAACTAGAGCAAGTACAACTAGAGTATATACAACTAGAGTAAGTACAACTAGGGCAAGTACAACTAGAGTAAATACAACTAGAGAAAGTACAACTAGGGCAAGTATAACTAGAGTAAATACAACTAGAGTAAGTACAACTAGAGTAAGTACAACTAGTGTAAGTACAACTAGAGCAAGTACAACTAGAGCAAGTACAACTAGAGTAAATACAACTAGAGTAAGTACAACTAGGGCAAGTATAACTAGAGTAAATACAACTAGAGCAAGTACAACTAGGGCAAATACAACTAGAGTAAATACAACTAGAGTAAGTACAACTAGGGCAAATACAACTAGAGTAAATACAACTAGAGTAAATACAACTAGAGCAAGTACAACTAGGGCAAGTACAACTAGAGTATATACAACTAGAGTAAGTACAACTAGAGCAAGTACAACTAGAGTAAATACAACTAGAGCAAGTACAACTAGGGCAAGTATAACTAGAGTAAATACAACTAGAGTAAGTACAACTAGAGCAAGTACAACTAGAGTAAATACAACTAGAGCAAGTACAACTAGAGCAAGTACAACTAGAGTAAATACAACTAGAGCAAGTACAACTAGAGCAAGTACAACTAGAGTAAATACAACTAGAGCAAGTACAACTAGAGTAAATACAACTAGAGCAAGTACAACTAGAGTAAATACAACTAGAGTAAGTACAACTAGGGCGAGTATAACTAGAGTAAATACAACTAGAGTAAGTACAACTAGGGCAAATACAACTAGAGTAAATACAACTAGAGCAAGTACAACTAGGGCAAGTACAACTAGAGTAAATACAACTAGAGTAAGTACAACTAGGGCAAGTACAACTAGAGTAAATACAACTAGAGCAAGTACAACTAGGGCAAGTACAACTAGAGTAAATACAACTAGAGTAAGTACAACTAGGGCAAGTACAACTAGAGTAAATACAACTAGAGCAAGTACAACTAGAGTAAATACAACTAGAGTAAGTACAACTAGGGCAAGTATAACTAGAGTAAATACAACTAGAGTAAGTACAACTAGGGCAAATACAACTAGAGTAAATACAACTAGAGCAAGTACAACTAGGGCAAGTACAACTAGAGTAAATACAACTAGAGTAAGTACAACTAGAGTAAGTACAACTAGAGCAAGTACAACTAGAGTAAATACAACTAGAGCAAGTACAACTAGGGCAAGTACAACTAGAGTAAATACAACTAGAGCAAGTACAACTAGAGTAAATACAACTAGAGTAAGTACAACTAGGGCAAGTATAACTAGAGTAAATACAACTAGAGTAAGTACAACTAGGGCAAATACAACTAGAGTAAATACAACTAGAGCAAGTACAACTAGGGAAAGTACAACTAGAGTAAATACAACTAGAGTAAGTACAACTAGAGTAAGTACAACTAGAGCAAGTACAACTAGAGTAAATACAACTAGAGTAAGTACAACTAGAGTAAATACAACTAGAGTAAGTACAACTAGTGCAAGTACAACTAGAGTAAATACAACTAGAGCAAGTACAACTAGAGTAAGTACAACTAGAGTAAGTACAACTAGAGTAAATACAACTAGAGTAAGTACAACTAGGGTAAATACAACTAGAGCAAGTACAACTAGAGTAAGTACAACTAGGGCAAGTACAACTAGAATAAGTACAACTAGAGTAAGTACAACTAGAATAAGTACAACTAGGGTAAGTACAACTAGAGTAAGTACAACTAGGGTAAGTACAACTAGAATAAGTACAACTAGAGTAAGTACAACTAGAGTAAGTACAACTAGTGTAAGTACAACTAGAGTAAGTACAACTAGAGTAAGTACAACTAGGGTAAGTACAACTAGAGTAAGTACAACTAGAGTAAGTACAACTAGTGTAAGTACAACTAGAGTAAGTACAAATAGGGTAAGTATAACTAGAGTAAGTACAACTAGAGTAAGTACTATTAGGGTACTTTTAGGGGAGGTGTGGTGGAGTGGTCTTGCCACTGGCCTGGTAATCCAAAGGTCCCGGGTTCAAATCCCGATGTATCAATGGGAAGATATTATTGGGATGGAATTTGTGCTGTACCTAGTATCAGTGCATTACCACAAAGCCCACCGAAACGTCAATAAAATACCCTCATTGTTCCCTGATTAAATAGCACTGTATGAATATTCCCATATTCAAAATATGCTATAGGGGTGCAATGCCTGGTGAGTTATCTGCTCAACAGGTGGCGTTGTGTGTGTGTAAGTGTGAGAGTCCGAGTGTAGTGGGTGAGACAGTGAAGCACGGGAACGAGATGGCTTCAGAGATGGGGTCGTTTCGGGTCATGAGTGAGCACCGTGCCTCATGTGAAGGCAAGATGGCAGGTGCTCGTTGTGCTCTACGTGCTTCACATGTCTCACTCCCTAGACTGGAACAAGACCTCACGGGCTTCACTGTTCATTGTAAAGCGGTGAATGTTAAGGCTCTCAGCCTATGCCCGAGAGGAAGTAAGTTGGAATATAGAAAAAAAAAAAAAAAAAAAAAAAGGGTAAGTACAACTAGAGTAAGTACAACTAGGGTAAGTAAGTAGTACAACTAGAGTAAGTACAACTAGAGTAAGTACAACTAGAGTAAGTACAACTAGAGTAAGTACAACTAGAGTAAGTACAACTACAACTAGAGTAATACAACTAGAGTAAGTACAACTAGAGTAAATACAACTAGAGTAAGTACAACTAGAGTAAGTACAACTAGAGTACGTACAACTAGAGTAATACAACTAGAGTAAGTACAACTAGAGTAAGTACACATACACACACGAACACAGCCAATAATACCGTCATAATTGTATACGACTACATACACACAGACAGACAGACAGACCTGAAAATGTCATTATATTTGGCAGCACCAAACACAAATATGAGAGGAAGGAAGCTGAATAGTAAATGTTGTTGTGTTGTAATATTAAAATGGTGAAACTTATTGCTTGTAGTTGGGATGGAGTTTGTGAGTGGTGAACTGTGTAATTATGTGTGAGAGAGAGAGAGAGAGAGAGAGAGAGAGAGAGAGAGAGAGAGAGAGAGAGAGAGAGAACACACACAATCCTGGCCCACTACTTACTTAACTAGTTTGTGTGGTGGTGTGCCAGATGTGTAGAGTGTGGCCAGAGTGATGGATAGATACATACTTAGATAGTAATATATATATATACAGAGAGAGATAGAGAGATTGAGAGCCACAGAGAACTAGACCAATCTTGGTTTAATAATATCTTAACTTGTGTTTATGCTCGTGTGAATACGGATGTCTGTGTGTGTGTGTGTGTGTGTGTGGGCGTATTTGGGCTTATGTGTGTGTGTGTGTATCGGCGTATGTTTGTGCATGTATACGTGTATGTGAAGTTTTTGTGAATGTATGCGCGCGTATGTATGTGTATATGTATGTGTGTTTCTGTGTGTATGTACTGTATGTGTATATGTATGTGTGTTTCTGTGTGTATGTATGTGTGTTGGGCTTACAGTATAATGTGTGCCTCTTCTGCCCACCAGACAATACCAACACAAGAACCATGGTGGGCAAGTTAATCTATTGACCTTCACTGAACCCTCTATAGTGAATTCACATTACCACCGCCATCCGATTTTAGAAAGTATCGAATAAACATCTAAAAGTGTGTGTGTGTGTGTGTGTGTGTGTGTGTGTGTGTGTGTGTGTGTGTGTGGGTGTGTGTGTCTGTATAAGAGAGAGAGAGAGATAGTATGAATAAGACTAATTATAGGTGTGTATTCGTTTTAAGTGTATTTCCCTTTGTATATCAATCTCTCCATCTTTGTTTCCATCAATTTATCTACCTATCAATCTGTCACCCACACAGACAATCAGGTAGACGTAATATTCCCCAGCTGAGTGAAGGTCAATAAAGGCAATCATACTGTGCCCCCCCCCCCCCCCCTCACTTGGACGATGGTGATAACTTTTCTCCCTCGTTGCTTCTGCTAGTTTCTCACGTCTCCTCACTCACTGTCATTCTCTCTTTTCTTTATATATATATATATATATGTTTTTCTGCCTACTGTATATTTATTTAGTCTGGGTCATTTGGGGTATTCGGATCTGTCCAGGTGATTCTGGCCCTCTCTGGCTCAATCTAGATCATTGGGGTCCGGTTGAGGTCATTCAGGTGTATTCCGGATCATTGGTTCCAGTACCACTCATTTGGATCTGTTCCAGGTTATTTGGGGCAAATCCAGGGGTCGGGTACTCGGAACATTACGACGCCTTATGACCCTCTTACCATCGTGGCCTAAATACTGAAATCGTGATTCAAACGTCATTAACCCATTCAGTGCTGGTGACGTCATTTTCATTATATTCTGGCTACTATTAGATGATTGTATTCAGCTTAGGAAAGACCTCTAACAATTAAAAGGCTACATTATATCACAATTATGCCTTTTAACTACCACAGGTCCTTCTTTCTAACCTGAATACAATCGTCTAAGAATTGCTAGAATGTGGTGGAAAGGACGTCACTAGTAATGAATTGGTGAATGTTAGAAAAACAAGTCATAATTAGAAATAGCTTAAATCCCTACTATCTACTGATCTATTCGAGAGAAAGCGAGAACACTCTAGGACATAAATCGTTGTCTAAAGTTCTCGAAGCTATCCAGAACTGAATTGAATCTTCCCATGAATGTTTGACCTTATATTTAGAAATCGGAGTTTAGTTTGTCTGTTCGAGGGTTTCTATTGGGCTTTAGAGTGATAACTTTGCATCCATAATATTGTCCCTATACAGCTTAAAATCGCCTAATGGTAACCAAACTCTATGTGAAATCGCGACATAACAACGCAAGGGTGTAAATAAATGCAAATGTATCTCCGGAAGGTGATTTATGAATGTAATATTTATATAGCTCGTGGTTGTACAGTACACTATGACATATATCCTGGCACAATGGAATCTTTGAACAACATAATATAGCTCGTGGACTATGACATATATCCTGGCACAATGGAATCTTTGAACAACATAATATATTTATATAGCTCGTGGTTGTACAGTACACTATGACATATATCCTGGCACAATGGAATCTTTGAACAACATAATATATTTATATAGCTCGTGGTTGTACAGTACACTATGACATATATCCTGGCACAATGGAATCTTTGAACAACATAATATATTTATATAGCTCGTGGTTGTACAGTACACTATGACATATATCCTGGCACAATGGGAATCTTTGAACAACATAATATATTTATATAGCTTGTGGTTGTACAGTACACTATGACATATATCCTGGTCCAATGGGGATCTTTGAACAACATAATGAACCTCCGTTATATAAATATTTAATAAAGAATTAATGAGAAGATTCGGTTCAGTTCTGGATAACTTCAAAAACTTAAGACCAGGATTTAAGTCCTAGAGTGTACACTATGACATATATCTTGGCACAATGTGAATTTCCGAAGTAAAATTTTAGATAAAGAATAAATGAAATTACTTGATACAGTTCGAGGTAGCTTCTAATGTCCTATAATGTCCTAGAGAGTACAGTCTTGGACACATATCGTGGCCCGAACAGTATCATACCTTCCCATTAACGCTTTACCTATTATTTGTATATCAGCGGTTCGTTTTGTTGTTCAAAGGTTCATATTGGGCCAGGATGTTATGTCATTATGGCCGGGATTTATGTCTTATAATATACAGTCAACTCGTTTAGTCCACAAAGTCTCAGAAATTGTAGTTATGCAGTTGTATGTTCTTCAGATTGTTGTATGAAACAGTATCGCTTTTATTATTCTTGATTCATCCCTTTCCCATGTTATATATTGCAAATATGTATTATACATTAACCTTCGAGTTACTAATGAACCTAAATAATATTATGTGTATATTAAGTTAAACGAGTTGACTGTACACTACAATACATAAATCCTGACCCAATGTTAACCCTAGAACAGCAAAATGAACCTCCGTAGTGTAAATATTCGGTAAAGAATGTAGTGAGAATTTTCGATTCAGCTTGTGAATGCTGGGAAAACCTAAGGCCATCATTTATGTCCGTGAATGTACAGTCGGATACCATAGTCTCTAGTCCACTCAAGAACTCGTGGTCCTCACCTATTACTAATTATGAAAGTATATCTCTGGAAACGAGTTTATGAATACGATTTTCTAAACAACTACACAACACTATATAGGCTACTATTTATTGAAAAGAAGAGTTCTATATCAAAATCGATCCAGATAGTTATAATAGCATAAAGAAAAACACGATTTTGTATGAGTGGGGTAGAGACTATGGTATCCGAGTGTACTATCACCTGCCATTACCTAAACGTATTAATTTCAACCTAAATAAATCAGAACACGCACACAATCATTCACTATCATCATATTATAACTTTTGTCTATGATGCTGCGAAAATCCAAACGGAAGTAAGATAAAACATTGCGTCGGAGGCAATAATTAAGTTTTCTTTAAATGTATCGCGTCCCATTTTTTATGAATCAACAACATTAATTATCTGCCCCACTGATGGCATCACTGTAAGGGTAGCCGATACAACCAATGAGATGACACACTGACGATCTGCGGAATGTTCTGTTATTAATGATAATTGATCATACCAGACTATATGATTCACAATGATAAGCCTTGTTAAAATTACTGGATAACGTAACATAACCGACCCAAGAAATCATCGCCACCACCTCAAGTCACGTGACCCAGAACACCTCCTTGTTGCTTAATCCTCAGGGTAGCCAATCTAGCTACTTAACCGCTAGATCCAGAGGTGCTTACATCGATAAAGCGACAATTATTCACATATAAGACTAACCGTCACTAACACCATACCGGGTATACTATATCAAATTAAAGGAAATATAAACTGTTTCTAATGGATATTCCTAAGTTTGTCATATTTCTAGCGATATTCTACAGGTTTAAACCATTGCAAAGCGATATTCATGAGATTCTGGCTTTCGCTAGAAATATTTTACTGCTCATTTTAGCTAGCGACTTTTATTATAAAATAATCTAGCTATATTTTGTCTTTTTGAATTGGTAATCCTGCTGATCCCTCAGTCGGAGTTTACTGTGTGTAGCTGGTGGTGGTTCGTGTTCGTTCTTTCAACAATATTTCGTATATCGTTTGTGTCTGGCAGTCATGTGTGCGTTGATCTGATCCGGGTTAAGTAGAGGAGGGAGGGGGAGAAAACCAGACTTGGAAATAATATAGGTAAGGGTGAATCATGTTTCGTAAAGGCTCCTTGATTACTTCCCACCTCTCATAATTATGTGTATGTTGTTCCCGCCGCCTACCTTTCCTCATACCAGCAATGCCCTCCCGTTTTCTTTCGTAGCGCTAAATTATCTCCACAGGTCCCAGTGCTTGGCCTTTGTGCCTAAATCTTATTAATTCAATTCCTGTTTTCTTTCCCACCTCCCTTTCTCCCTTCTCTTCTTCTCCCTCATTACGATTTCATATGCCTCACGCTTTCCGTCCTTTCCCTTCCATCTCTATACCCGCAGAGGGCTGCTTTTGGGCAACTATATTCAGTATGAGTGGGATTACGGGCTGGGGACAGGATCGGGGAGAGGATTTATTTGAAAATTCTAGCTTCATAGATATTAAAAGTAAGACTAATAACTACATGATATCTTAATAAATAAAGGTCAATGTTTGTCTGTCTGTTTGTCAGTTACCCGACCTTTGTTACTAAACTCCTCCCACAGTTTTGGTGCCAGGTGCGAGTGTGGGGCACCGTTGGAAAGCCCAGGCTTTGGAGATGGTTTTAGGCGAATTTAGTGTAAATCAGAGACACTTTTGTTTAATACAATTTTCGGCAGAACTTGTGTAGTAAACGGGAGCGAAAAAAAATGGCCGTTTGGGGCAGAAGGAGGCCTCCGATCGAAAAGGTGTATGGAACGAAAGTTGTTCGCAGCTCCCCAAAATGGGAGTACGGATGAGGTCAGATCCAAAATCGGAGGTCATTTAGCGGCCGAAATCGAGGTCGCCGTTTAATGAGGCACAGGGAGGTCGAGGCCGGTGATTATGGTAGTAGTAGTATTGTGATGATTGTGGTAGTGGTGATTGATGATGGTGATTATGGTAGTAGAATTTAAACACGGGCAACGCCGGGTACCCCTCCTAGTAGAACATAATATAACTCTTGGATGTTTTGGGGGAAATGAGTGTCTGAATATGACGGTGCTTGCCTGTTAGGATATGGCTGCCACGGGTAGATCATGTATTTTTGTTATTTTTTGTTTCTATATTGATATTCCAACTACTCCCTCTCGGGCATAGGCTGATAGCGTTTACACTCTACCGCTGAACACGGTGAGGCCCGTGAGGTCTTGTTCCAGTCTAGGGAGTGAGAAATGCGAAGGTTCACAGCTCAAAGCAACTCCATCTCTGAAGCTGCTCCGCCTCTGTGCTTCACAGTCTCATCCCCCAGGCTCGGACCCTCACTCTCAGAACGCCACCTATTGAGCAATTAACTCACTAGGCATTGCCCCCCTGTAGCATATTTTTGAATATGTGAATATTCATACAATGCTATTTAATCAGGGAACAATGAGGGTATTTATTTGGCATTTCGGTGTGCTGTGGTAATGCACTGATACTAGGTACAGCACAAATTCCATCCCAATAATATCTTCCCATCGACATATTGGGATTCGAACCCGGGTCCATTGGCAAGACCACTCCGTCACACCTCCCCTATAAGGGTGTATAATGTATATTTGTGTATTTCAATTACGTTCTTAGTCTAAGTTTACGTAAACCAACAACTTTGGTGTTGGATAAATGTTTACCTATGGTCCCGTTAAAATATCCTCAAGTAACCTATTCAAAACTGTTCAGGGGACTGGTTAGAACTTGTAGGATGTTTAATTGAATGTCGGATATCAGTATTTACTGAGAAATAACAGATATATGTGACTTTTAATCACCTCATTTGCCTCACCCCTCCTTTACACCCCCCCCCCCCCCTCCCTCCTTCCTTCCACAGCTCTACCCTTCCCACCTCATTCCTTACTTTCCTCCTCCCCTCCCCCCTCCTTCCTTCCATACCTCTTCCCTTTCTCCTCACCTCCTTCTCCCTTCCCACCCCTGCCCTTACTTCCCCACTTTCCTTCCCTCTCCTTCATTGTTTATCACTCTTTCCTTCCCCCTTTCTCCTTCCCTCCACACTTCCTTCCTCCCAATCTCCATCACTCCTTCCATACCTCTCTCCTTCCATCTCACTTGGTTATCACATCCTTCCACACTTCCTTCCTCCCCCACCTCCGTCCCTCCTTCCATACCTCTCTCCTTCCATCTCACCTGTTTATCTCATCCTTCCACACTTCCTTCCTCCTCCACCTCCGTCCCTCCTTCCATACCTCTCTCCTTCTATCTCACTTGGTTATCTCATCCTGCCACACTTCCTTCCTCCTCCACCTCCGTCCCTCCTTCCATACCTCTCTCCTTCCATACGTCTCTCCTTCCATCTCACCTGGTTATCTCATCCTTCCACACTTCCTTCCTCCTCCACCTCCGTCCCTCCTTCCATCTCACTTGGTTATCTCATCCTTCCACACTACAGTCCTTCTTTGATACACCACCTCTCTCTTCTCTCCACTATTCCCACCTTCAACATGTGGACAACTAGATCTGAACTCACAGAGGCAGCCTTGGATCATTGGGGTAGCGTGAGGGGAGGTTTTTAGGTTGCTCCATATACTTCCATCAAGGTTAATGTAAGACCCCCCCCCCCAAGACCCCCTTCGAGATAACTGTATACACACTTTGGTAGGAACAATTTCCAGACATCGGATTCCTCCGAGAATACAGGCTCGTTATCGCTAGCCAGGAAACAAATTGATACGTAAATGGCACGAAAGGTCTTAAAATTGACAGAAATGTGGTGTCAGGTATAAATTCGCAAAGCTAATTGGGTAAACTTGTAATAAACTCGATAATTATAGGGAATAGGCTCGCAGCCTTATTATACATAATGTATTAGGGATAATGTAGGTCTATGGAATGCTTATACTGTAATCATGTATAATCCACTGTGGGAACATAATTTTGATCACATTTATAAAACCTGATATTAATAGAAAAACCGCCAATTCTACTCAATCTCAGAGCTCTTTCGGACATCGTCACTGTTTACAAACGCCTTCTTTATGCAGTATAATCGATAATTACCCCCTGCTGACAACATAGATGACGATTTCAATCATTAATGGGGGTGAGGGGGGGGCACAGCCCCCCCCCCCACACTTTCTCACTAATGAGTGAGCAAACTGCAAGCAATACAAAGAAGATTTGAGGAACAGAAGAAATGCTAGTAATTGATCAGAAAAGGCTCGCACGCTCACAGTATGTTAGTATGTTATGTTTGCGTCTAATTTGACCACGTTGAAATTGAGGGTTGCTCTGCCCCTCCTTCCCCCCCCCCCCCCCTTATTCCCTTAGGACTTATTGTCATCACCTTATATAATGCCAGCAGGTGGCAAATAACAGCTGGCCGTGGGATAATTTTGGAAAATAACGCAGTCAACTTAAATATGAACGTAACAGTCGGGACCGAGAGCGTCCAAGCCTCTTCTAAATAATAATAAAAAAGCTTAGCCAACCAAACTAACACCAATAATTCAGGTAGGGTTTGACATGATAATGTCTTTAGAAATTAGGGTAAACATTGAAGAGACCCCGGACAGCCTTTATACTAGTTTTTTTTTTTTTTTTTGTATTTTTCTTTGATATGCAGTGTTGGGTTTAATTCTAGTTTCGCTTTCACAGCATACTCATAAATTTCTATGGCTACTTTAGAGTTGTCATATACCATACTTAATTCCTATATATGTCCAAAGCGGCGGAAATGCATTATAAGGAATTATACCTACTGTACAAAAAAAATAAAAAATCTCCCCATATGCGGCACCATAGCTATCATATAATACTAGGTTAGGTTAGGTAAGGTTGTTAGGTTAGGCTAATGTCGTTAATGTAGTTATTATCATTATATTACGTCTTTTACCCAGCAATTTCCCTGATCTTCATAGTTGGTCGGGAAGCTATGCCTTTACAAACGGCGCCCTCCTTTTGTCGCTGTGTACGTGAAACTAGAATTTTACCCAGTGTTGTTTAAACCCTTTCACGCTCATATGACGCAGAGGTTGCCAGATTAGCAATAAGAAATACTTTCCTCACTCTTATAATTACCTCTCCAAAATTAGTTTTTTCTGCCCACAGCTAACTCAAAGACAACTGCAGAGGTTGAAGTAGCTAAACGAAAGGTTTCTAATACCCCTGATGGTAATAATTGGTTTAAAGTATCCCCAATAGGCTCAAAATCGCGTCATATGTCGGAGAGGGTTAATACCGAGGACCGTCGCATTTTAGTATTTTCAACATTAGCCTAACCTAACCTAACCTAACCGAAAATTAACCGACGGTCTAAACCCAGCTCACGTTCCCTGTTTATGTGTATGCGACGGTCTAAACCCAGCTCACGTTCCCTGTTTATGGGTGAACAATCCAACAGTTTCTCGTATTTCACTTATAGTGAATTTGCGACGGTAATTGCATGTACACCAACAAAGTATCGTCCATGAAACTAGAACACTGATAATTATCGATGGGGCTCGTATCCGGGTTGTCTTCAATTGTATCCGAAATGAGCTTATAAGAAAATAACAATATAAATGTTTTACTTTTCTCCACAACTCTTATTGATACTTAGTGGATAATTACATGTAAAACAAGTTTTAAATGATTAAGGCTATTCCTGGGAGGTCAAATAAATTTCGTTCACTGAATAAACAAGCGTTCATAAGAATTTAGAGAGTTAGCTCTCGTGCATCCCGTAATATATTCTGAGACCTGCCCATTAGTACGGTACCGGTTCAGAAAAGATGGCGAAGGTGAAAATGTTTAGATAATCTAGATTATGTCGAGGTTTTGTTTTTATGTCGGAGTGCTGGTAGCTTTCATGTATGTAATTTACTTGCTGTCTGATACATAGGCCTATTATTTATCTGTTTGCTTATCTATTTAGTTGTCTAGCGATATCTATCTTTCTGCCTGTTTACATTTTTTGTATTCTCTCTCTCTCTCAACAATTTGACAACACTATGAACATCTAGGTTAATGTCAAGCCTTCGAAACTTTGAAATAACATCGCAAACAGAGAGCTCCTAATGCCCCTTTCCCACTGGTGAGACAAGTCACGATTTTCGTCGCCGATGACTTAGTTTTGTCAAATTCGCAAGAATACTGCGACGTTCACGATTTTGACCGTTACAAACAGATGACAAATTATACTCAGCGAAGATGTCGCCGATGTCGGCGACGCAATCGCCGACCTTCTGCGACGTTATCGGCGAAGTGAGCGATGTTTCGCCGATGACCTCTGCGAGGCATGTCACATTTTCAAAAATATCTTGCGAAATCATGCGAGGATGAAAGAAAACTCGCCTATGTTCTGCGACGTCTTCTGCGATATCGATGGTTCGGCGTATTGAAACCGGGATGGGGGTAAACGTCTTAAAACCCCCAGAGTGCCAGGTCCGTATATATACGGACTAGGGTCTTGTCACGCCCAGTGCCAGGTCTGTATATATACGGACTCGCCGAAAAAAAATCGTAGCAGCGAAACGACTGCACCTATGGCTTTCATATTTCTACCACATGTACCTTACCCTTCTGGCTTCTTGCCACCACCAACACAACCCCCTCCCCCCACCCACTCGCTGACTATGGTAGTCTCACAAAGAAAAAAAAGGAAAATATGTGGCGGCGAAACGACTGAACCAATCGGTTCCATATTTGTGTGACACGTCCCCTAGCCTTCTGTCGTCCCCCCACAAAACCCCCACCTCCCTCCCACCACCCACTTCCAGCGTATCCGTACGAAGAAAAGGAAAAAAAGGAAAATCCGTGGTGGCGAAACTACATCACCAATCGGCTTCATATTTGTAACACGAGTCAATTACCCTTCTACCTTCCCCCCACCATCCCCCAAATATGAAAACTAATGGGGTTAACCATGAGGAAGAAAGGGGACCCGAAAAACGACCCAAAAACAAAAATATATATATGTTGGCTCGCTACCGCTCACCAGGAAAATATTGAAACCTGGATGGGGGTAAACATCTTAAAACAGTAGGCTGAACGGGGCCGAACGGATTATAGGCAAAGAGAGAGAGAGAGAAAGAAAAACAAAACGAGGAGGGAGAGAAAGAGAAAACAGCGAGGTGGGCTCAATTAGGCTAAGCCATAACGTAAACATTGAGCCCACCTCGCTGTTTTCTCTTTCTCTCCCTCTTCGTTTTTTTTTTGTTCTCTCCCACCTCGCCGAAGGTGCTCTTTGGCATCGTCGATGTTCTCGGAACATCTGAGAGCATCGGCGAGCAGAGCATCGGTGAGTAGAGCATCGGTGAGCATCCATGCAGCGTTGCAAAGTTTTTTTTATGCGAAACCCTCCGCGATGTCTCGCCGATGTCGCAGATGATCGCAGATACCCTCGCAGATCCCTTCGGCGATGCTCGACGATGTTTTCGAGGGTAACCAATCCTCGTGAGTCCTCGTCCAAAATTTTGAACTGTGCGAACATTTGCGAAGGCCCTTGCGAGGCCTTGAGAGGCCTTGAGAGTCAAACGATTGTTCATGAGAGGTGTTGAGACATGTCACGAATGTGCCAATTTATTGGTGTCGGCGACGAAAATCGTGACTTGTCTCACCAGTGGGAAAGGGGCATAATTGTTTGAAATTACTAATGTACTGTAGATGCAAGCGTGCGAGGCTATATTTGTATTTGGGATTTATTTATGTGTGATTGGTGCGTGTTCGTGATATTTGGATCCATTATTATCGTTGTCTTATTTACCTTTTTATCTGTCTTTAGTTTGTCTTTATTGTTATCGTTTTTAACTTTATTTTTGTCTTTAATTAATGTATTTGTCTTTGTTGTTATTCCTCTTTATCTGTCTGTATTGGTATCTCTGTTTAGCTTGTTTTTATCTGTTTCTAACTATCTCCCTTTTTATCTTTCTTTCTCAATATACAGTAAATGCAACACCCAACCATGGCGGGAAATCTGAGTTCGAGGGGCCCTAGCACATGTCAACATTGCCATGTATAGGATAGGCCTATGTTATACCTGAAACAAACTTCCTTCGGATAGTAATATTACTGTTGTAAATAGTTCTTCAGTATAGCAACTGGTTTAAATAACTACAGTATGCTTCTTTCCCCTTGAGTATTTTCCCTCCGAAATACTGTTGCAACACTTGGAACAGCAGTGTTTTGGAGGGCAAGTAACCTCGAGGGGTCGCATGACCTGTTGTTGCTTGTGTTCCTTTGTACTATAGTATCGCCTCGTAATGGACTACAACGTCCTTAAGAATACATACCAAGATTATACAATACACGAAGTTCACGAACGGAAAGGTGGGGAGGGTAAGTGATGGATTAGTTAGTTAAAATCGGATTTTGAGAGGCTATCAACCCTTCTGGATTATTAAGCCAGCACACTTTAAGCTAAGAATTGTGTCAGGATTGGAGCCCCATTTCGAGAACTCTAGTCCCTTGCAGATTATCTAGTTCGGTAGAACGATCACTAGTAGGGAGGAAGAGGGAGGGAGGGAGGAAGGAGAGAGGGAATAAGGGGGTACAGGAGGGAGGCAAGACTTAGGGAGAGGTGAAGAGGGTGAGGGAGTGAACAGAAATAGGGAGAAAAGGGATGAAGGGAAGGAAGGGCGATTAATGGAGGGGGGGGGGGGGGGGTAAGAAGTAGTGGAAGGTCAGAGGGTGGGGGTGAACAGCTGAGTTAAGGGTATTTGTGTTTGGTTTCGTCCCCAGACCTCCATTAAGATTATACAAATACCACGAAGACCTCCTTCGAGATATGTGTGTATTTTTTAGTACAAATAATGTTCCAGCCGAAGGCCACTTCCTCCTAGGATGCAGGCTCGTTATCACTCGCCAGGGAAATTTCGACACCTAAATGATGCCGAACAAAAAGTCATAAATACGCCAAACTAATGGTCCAAATGTCATAAAATCTCAAAACTAATGAGGCCTAAGCACGAGAGAGAGAGAGAGAGAGAGAGAGAGAGAGAGAGAGAGAGAGAGAGAGAGAGAGAGAGATACAGCTGGAGGGGAGGAAGGGAAAACAGGGGGAGGGGGCGGGGGGGATAGGCAACACAGAGGGAGGCGAGAGAAGGGGAGGGAGGATTTGAGGTTGAGGGAGGTGGGGAGGGAGAAGGGATGAGAGGCATATAGAAGGAGGGGGAGTGGTGGGGGAGAAAGATGGGAGGCCAAACTAGTGGGGGGTGCGGGATGGTGGTAGGTGTAAGTGGGAGTGTATAGGGAAGGATGGGGGAGGGGGTAGAAAGAAAGGAGGCCAAACTAGTGGGAGGTGAGGGATGGGGGATGAAGGTGGGAGTCGTGAGGGATGGGGGATGAAGGTGGGAGTCATAAGGAAGGAAGGGATGGGGGTGTATTGGACACACAACACACTGCCTCTGGTCATATAGTTGCCACCTCTGTACTGAGAACACGTGATCGTGTTCCCCGTGTGTGTCCGTGTGTCGTATGTCGGGATTTATCAAGATATACTCATTATACTTAAGGATGTATCAACTGCTGTGGTATTGAGACGTGTTCGTGAGTGAAGATGTATAGACCATTACTTAAGGTTAGTATAATATTACCGTCAACAATAAGTGACCACTCTATAAGATGTATAGACCATTACTTAAGGTTAGTATATTACCGTCAACAATAAGTGACCACCTCTATAAGATGTATAGACCATTACTTAAGGTTAGTATATTACCGTCAACAATACTGTAAGTAACCATCTCTATAAGATGTATAGACCATTACTTAAGGTTAGTATATTACCGTCAACAATAAGTGACCACCTCTATAAGATGTATAGACCATTACTTAAGGTTAGTATATTACCGTCAACAATAAGTGACCACCTCTATAAGATGTATAGACCATTACTTAAGGTTAGTATATTACCGTCAACAATAAGTGACCACCTCTATAAGATGTATAGACCATTACTTAAGGTTAGTATATTACCGTCAACAATAAGTGACCACCTCTATAAGATGTATAGACCATTACTTAAGGTTAGTATATTACCGTCAACAATAAGTGACCACCTCTATAAGATGTATAAACCATTACTTAAGGTTAGTATATTACCATCAACAATAAGTGACCACCTCTATAAGATGTATAGACCATTACTTAAGGTTAGTATATTACCGTCAACAATAAGTGACCACCTCTATAAGATGTATAGACCATTACTTAAGGTTAGTATATTACCGTCAACAATAAGTGACCACCTCTATAAGATGTATAGACCATTACTTAAGGTTAGTATATTACCGTCAACAATAAGTGACCACCTCTATAAGATGTATAGACCATTACTTAAGGTTAGTATAATATTACCGTCAACAATAAGTAACCACCTGTATCAATCACCACTGGCAAACAGTCACAAGTACACAGGTTATTTACATACCAGTATGGATTGTATACTTACAGTATTATAATACGGGTATAATAGGTTAGGTCAGGTGAATGTCGGGTAATAATGGCTATTACAACGGCTCCCCTTGTGTGTATTATGTAAAGTGCATGCAGAGAGTTACCGTACTGATGGAGTGGCTATTGTTGTGAGTGTAGTCTGTAACCAGTGTAGTCAGCTCGCCCATGCTGATCAGGTGCTAGCATATAGATGTGTACAAAGGAGTACAAAGGAAATCAAGCAACAACAGTCCAAGTGACCCTTCTAGGTTGCTTGTCCTCCAAAACCCTGAGGATCAAGTGTCCAAACAGTGGTTTAGAGTGGGTAAGGGAACATTGGAAAGGGAACTACTGCCCTGGAACTAATGTCCGTGGCAGGACTAGGAAGTTAGTAGAGAACAGATGGGTTAGTAACTGAGGGGGGGATGAGGTCAATATACAGGAGGCGCTACAATATAGGTAGCAAAATTATAATGGTAGTTTTGGGTTCCTATCATCATATGCTTCATTTCTATATACTTTTTATCCCCGGGAAAAAAAAAAAAAATCTTGGGTTTTTTATGTTTTTCTTGGATTTATTTTTTATTTTTTGTATTAACCTAACCAAAAAACCTAACCTAACCTAACCTAAATGTATTTGGGGGCTATTAGGTTAGGTTAGGTTAGGTTTTTTGGTTAGGTTAATGACCAAAACAAAAAATCCCAAGAAAATAAATGAAAAATCCCAAGATTTTTTGTTTTTTTTCCCGGGGATAAAAAGTATATAGAAATGAAGCATATGATGATAGGAACCCAAAACTACCATTATAATTTTGCTACCTATATTGTAGCGCCTCCTGTATATTGACCGGGGATGAAATAAAGTTATTCATTTACAAACGCAGTCAGTCGCGGGTTTGATGAGAGATATTTGTCTAGGCGGAGTTTAAATAAATCAACGGTGATGCAGTCTATAACGTCTCAGGGCAGCCCATTCCACAAGTTGACAACTCGATTGAAGAAGAAATTCTTAGATTCGTGGGAGTTAAAAGAATTACCAATAATTTTGCAACCGTTTCCCCGCGTGTAATTAGATTGGTCGATAGTGAAGTACTTACTACAGGTCATATTGTCGATGCCTTTGATAATTTTGAACACTTGAATTAAGTCACCTCTTAATCTGCGCTGGGTTAAAGGAAATAGATTTAATTCTTTAAGACGCTCCTCGTATGGTTTGTTCTTTAGGCTAGGCATCATTTTGGTAACTCTACGTTGAACTCGTTCTAGCTTGTTTATATCTTTTTGGTAATAAGGGCACCAGGATTGAACGCAGTATTCCAGAAGAGGGCGGACTAAGGAATTGTAAAGGGTTAGGATAACTTCTTTGGATTTATGCTCAAATGACCTGCCTATAAAGCCAATTATTTTGTTTGCCTTCTTAACAACTTCTGAACATTGTTGACTCGGTTTTAGGTTACTCGATATTGTTACTCCCAGATCGGTTTCTCTGTTTACATTCTTAAGCTGAGTGCCATTCATCGAATAGTTTGCTTTCTCATTTAGGTATCCGACATGTAGTACAGTACTTTACATTTATCCGCATTGAAACTCATTTGCCAAATTTGGGCCCAACATGACAATTTATCTAGATTGTGTTGCATATCGTCAACTTGTTCTTTTGAGAGTACGCTATTTGCAATTTTTGTATCGTCAGCAAATTTTGAGATTGTACAGGTGAGACCCTCATCTATGTCGTTGATGTAAATTAGAAAGAGAATTGGTCCTAGTACCGATCCCTGGGGTACCCCGCTACTTACATTGGTCCATTTAGATGCCTTACCGTTTATGACTACCCTTTGCTTTCTGTTGCTGAGCCAATTTTCTATCCATTTCAACACACTGTCTTGTATTCCATGCGCTTTTAGTTTTAGCAGTAAATGTTTGTGGGGAACTTTGTCAAAGGCCTTTTGAAAATCAAGGTATATAATATCTACAGCTTTACTCTCATCGTAGAGGTTGAGGATATCGTGGAAGAAGTCTAAGAGGTTTGTTAAACAGGAACGTTTTTTACGAAAGCCATGTTGAGTATCTTTAAGTATGTTATTTTCCTCTAAGTGATTTACGAGTCTGTCTCGTATGACCGTTTCTAGCATTTTACATGCAACTGAGGTTAAGCTAATTGGACGATAGTTATTGGGTTGGGATTTGCTGCCTTTTTTGAATATCGGTGTTACGTTGGCTAGCTTCCACTGATCAGGCATAGTTCCAGACTGCAAGGATTTATTGAATAGTAATGTCAGTGGTTTGGAGAGCTCATCCTTAGCTTCCTTTAGAACTCTAGGCGAGATTGTATCAGGTCCTGGCGTTTTATTTACCTTGAGTTTATCTAAACAATTTAATACTTCTCTCTCTGTAACGGTGATATTGCTTAGAACATCTGAATTATCAATCTGAATCGGCGATGGTGTAGGGATATCACTGAGGTCTTCTGTTGTAAAAACTGATGCAAAGAAGATATTGAGGGCATTACTCATTTGTACTTCGTCTTTGGTGTATTCTCCATTTTCATCGACTAACGGTCCAACAGTTGAAGTAACTACTTTTTTCTTTCTGATAATTATAACTATAGAATTCTTTCGGGTTTGTTTTACTTTAATTCGCAATATGTAACTCTAGGGTCTTTTTACTTTGCTTAATTAACTTTTTGGCTTTGCGTCGTAGCTCTACAAATTTCACCCGTTCTTCGTCATTTTGTGAGGATTTTAATCTATCATTAGCAAAATTTGTTTAGCTAGCAGGCAGTTTGAAATATCTTTATTCCACCATTTGTGCTTATTATTATGGCCTGGACGCCGTATTTTCGATGGTATGCAGTCTTGCACTGCTTTTAGGTAAGTGGTTTCGAATAACTTCCAAGATGTATTTATGTCGTTATTGTTAATTAAAAAGCTCCAGTCAGTTTCTTTAAACATAGCTCTAAGTTTATGGAAGTTTGCTTTCTTGAAATTAGGGACTTTTTCGATGCTACTATTTGGTTCGTTACTAGTAAACTTTAAAGTGAAAGTTATCGTATGATGGTCGCTGTTACTGAATTCATCACCAACATTCAAATTCTCTATCAATTCTTCTTTTGTTGCAAGTACAATGTCAAGAACGTTATTACCACGGGTCGGCGTTCGAACAAATTGATAAAGCGAACTCTCTTGCAAGTTCGTATACAAGTCATGTCCGGAGTGTGAAGTAAGAGTATCGCCCCACTTGGTCACAGGTAAATTAAAGTCGCCAAAAATTACGGTATCTTGTGAGTTACTTACATCTGCAATTTGTTCGTAAATTTCTCGGTCAGTTTGCACTGATTGAGCTGGAGGTCTGTATATTAACGCAAGTATTATTTTTGTACCTTTATTATTCTTTATTAGCACAAAAGATGTGTTGACGTTCACAATTTTAAGGTTTTGACCCGAGGGTCGGGTTAAGACTTTCTTTGATATAAAATAAAATGCCACCTCCATTTTTATTTATTCGGCTGTTCTCAAACATTACATAACCGGGAAGTGAATACTCTGCTAAAAAGTCTCTATCTTCTGTATTTAGCCAAGATTCTGTTATGCCAATCACATCATAATTTTCTGTAAACACTAGTTCCTCTAAATCTGAAAATTTATTGCGTATGCTACGAGCGTTTGCATAGAAAACCTTTAAAGTTGCGGTTTTAGAACTCGCAGAATGTTCTTTCATCGAATTTTTGGTTCTGGTCTGATCTACATTTACATTCATGGCTGTCCTCGGTCCTCGGTCGTTATCCCTGGCGGTTTTGAATTTGGGTCGTGTTGGTGGAGCTTTATCCAAATTCGCGGTTCTTGACGGATTATTATTTAATTCCTTTGTAGGTTGCCGTCCTCGCTGTCTTCGGTCCTCCTTCCTGGTTGTCCTGTGCAGAGTCAATTTCTTCTCCGAAAATCCTTCACCGCATCGTTCAGAAGACGCCCAAAACGTGCTGCTCCCACCTGGTTCAGATGAACTCCATCGTCCGAAAACAAATAGTCATCGTAGTAGAAATTGTCCCAGGTGTCGACGAATCCCACGTGCTCCTTCCTGCAGAGGTTTGCTAGACAACGATTTGTGCTGGTGGCTATGTTGTAAAATCGGCTCTCTACACCGAGCCGGGGGACGATTCCTGAGACGATGATCCTTGATGACTTCTCCTTAAACGACTTGATCAGCTGCTGGTACTTTAACACCTTACGAGCGGCCTATGCGGTTTATTTATATGTACCGCCCAGCGGGGTGTTTTTAGCCAAAATAGGGCTGTTTACGTGATCATTTTCATGCCTAAATAAGACCCAGAACGTAAAACAAGTACCTATCCCTGAAAGGGCATAAACAGAGCTTTCGAATGACACCATAACGATCCTTTTATGATGGCTAGTTTTCTTGCAATAACCGTGCAACGCGAGTGCAAAAAGCATGTAATTCGGTACTTTCCCCATATAATTCAGTATGTAGCGAGTGAGAGAGGGAGGAGGGAGCTGAGATTCGTGTCAGTAGGTTCGCCACGGTGGTCTGGAGCAGTCATACGCTCGCTAGTCTCCTGCCACCACTTGTCTCTCTCTCTCAGCAACATTACGTGCTGAAATTGCCACTCGACCTATGTCGAGCGCCGCCACATAGTCCAGCTTTATTTAACTCGACTTATGTGGTGAGCCGCTAATTAAGGGTTAAAAGCAAATCTTCCGACCGGGTTCGCTGTACATCGTTGGATCCAACGTGGATGACGTACATTGTATTAGCAGTGGCCAGCTTTGATACTTCGTCAACTGCTGCAACTACGTCGTCCACACCACCACCAGGGATACAAAAACGCTTCCTGGTCTTAGGTGCCCTGGCGCAAAACTCTGAGCTGACCACGTATCATCGAGTCTCCCACGAGCCGGACTTCTTCTATTTCCTCTTCGTCATCTGAGTCTGTGAGTATCTGGAAACGGTTTTGACACTCGGTAATCGGTATGTGTTTCCTGGTCTTGCGGCAAACGTTGTTCCTCACGACACGGAAGTTGTCTTGAGGGGGAAGAGAGTCACTATTTGTATCTTGAGTATCGGAAACATCAGCTGAAGTGGCTACTGTAGGCGTTGAATTGTTGGCAGTTGACGTTGGGGCGTTGGTGGCTGCTGGAGTTGCGGTGACAATTGAAGTTTGTGGTACTCAAACGTTGAGTGTTACAAACTCTTGGAGTGATTCCAGCTTCAGGGTGAGGACGTTGATCTTGTTGTAGGCTTCATCTAATTTCACTGTAAAATTCTCTCGTTGCTGGCAGAGCCGGCAGACTTGAAGATCGACAGTAGCAAACATGGACTCGCCAAACCTACCGGCGCAGTTCGCACAAGCGTGAGGCATGGTGACAGTCACTTTCTTCAGATCACTTCACTGACTTAAAAAACACTTCACTCACTTTAAAACACTTCACTCACTTTAAAAACACTTCAATCACTTCAACCGAAAACAAATATGTTGAAATACGCAGAAATAGGATATCAGGGGTGATAGCCTAACCGAAAACAACAATGTTGAATGTGTGTGTGTGTGTGTGTTTGTTTGTTTGTTTGTTTGTTTGTTTGTGTGTGTGATAGAATACTGTCAGCCGGGCTCGAGCCTCGAACCACAAACAGTATACACTATAGACATACACATATATAGATAATTAACACATACATACATACACATATACACACACAAACATACACATATACTGTACATACATAAATGCACATATACATATACACACATATACATAAACCAACTCAAGCAAATACATACATATATTCTAATACACACACGCACACACACTTATGCATACATTATTAAAGGAGGGCACGTATATATGGTGTGACAGGCCGGCATTACACATTATTAATAATATTTACAATGGTTGGGATAGGACTATTTTTGTATCTGTCAGTTCTTGCCCTTATTGGAGTGTGTTGAAGTGTCGAGCTGCACGTGTTGGTCTAGGGGCGTCTGGTGTAAGTAAGTTTCTGTGTCGTGTGTGAACAAGTAGCTTAGATGCAAACTGCTTGAGTGTGTTGTAGTGGTGGGTTGAAAGTGCAGGTATGCTAAGGGTGGTCAGAGCTTCCTCATACCCTGGGTATGTGCCACCCAGGATGATCCTGCATGCCCTCTTCTGCACTCTCTCCAATTGACGTTGTTGTGTCAGGGTTAGAGAGGAGGACCCGGCGGGAGAGGCGTAGGTGAGCTTAGGGAGTATGAAAATGTTATATATACTCTTCAGCTCATTCTCCGGCGCCCCCAGGTATCTCAGCCGCCTTAGCATAAAACAACTTGTGTGTGGCGGTCCTGACTGTGGTAGACACATGTTTCTTCCAGTTCAGTTTGTTGTCCACAGTGATTCCGAGGAGTTTGGTGGACTCAACAAGCTGAAGGGGATGAGGACCAATTGTGACAGTGGGTGGAGGAAGGTCGGTAACGGAGGTGTTGTCATGATTGATGGTCACATGATTGACTGTGGTCCAGGCTTGAAGACGGTCGAGGATGTCTTGTAGGGGGTCATAGTTAGGGGAGGTGTTATCGACAGTAATGCCGACTGTCGAGTCGTCCACGTACTTCCAGTGGAATGGAGTGTCCTTTAGGGCATCATTAATCAAGATGAGGAACAATAGAGGCCCCATCTTTGTGCCCTGTGGGACTCCACATGTGATGTCTAGGAAGGTGGAGATGAAGCCTTGATATCGCACTGCTTGCCGTCTGTCACTAAGGAAATCGGTCAACCACGCAACCAGGGTAGGATGTAGCCCCAACTTTATGGCCTTGTTGATGATGATGGTGTGGTCAACAAGGTCAAATGCTTTCCTAAAGTCAATAAAGGCAAGAGCGAGGGAAGTCTTTCTCTTCTCAAGATTTGTGTAAATATATTCTAGGAAGCTAATAAGACAGTGAGTGGTAGAGGAGGTTTTTACGTTGCCAAACTGTTGGGGATCTATTAGGTGACGGATTTGTGAGTAAGCCCAGGTGAATACAAAGTCCTCACAGATTAGATTGGGGATGGGCGTTATGGCAACTGGTCTGAGTTCATTAAGAGAATGTGGGGAGGGGGTTTTGGGAATTGGAGTGACGTATGAAGTTTTCCAGTCTGCAGGGCATTTACTTTGCCTTAAGGAGGCATTAATTATCGAACAAAGAGGGGTGGCAAATTCAACCGAAAATTCTTTGTATATTTTCATGGGTAGGTCTACTGGGGTTGTTGATCTTTTTTATTTGAAACTGGAAAGCTTTTTGGCCACTTCATATTCTTGAACAGTTACTGGAGGGGAAGGGGATGGGAGGAAGGCAGGGAGGTTGGTTAGGTCTAGTTTGGGGAGGGTCTGGCATATGGTAGAGAAGTGATTATATATCAGTTCAGGTGCATCTTCATGAGGGACATGGGAAGCGCAGGGGATCGAAGGAGTCCCACTACTTAAGCCACAAAGATTCTTAATTTTAGAGTACCACTGACTGATATTGGTTTGTTTTAAATGATGAATCTTTGTAGGGTAGTAGGACTTCCTCGCCCAACGGATCTCCCTTATCACAATGTTGCGTAGGTCCTTGTAGCGATTGTTGTCCGTGTAGAAGGTCTTATTCCGATTCTGCATCAGTCTCTTGATCCGAGGAGTAATCCATGGGACGTCAGAGGGGTGCATTTTGGTCCTCTTGGTGGGGAAGAAGTGGTGGTAGGCTTCGGTGGTGGTAGATACGAAGTTGTGTGTGTGTGTGTGTATGTATGTTTTGTATATTTGTGAGTGTTTGTTTTGTCTTTGTACATGCCTGTGTGTGTGTGTGTGTTTTGCATATTTGTGAGTGTTTGTTTTGTCTTTGTACGTGTGTGTGTGTGCTATGTTTGTGTAAATCGAATCTCCTTATGGCGGATTTAAGGAAGATAAGTTTACTCTAGGCTACCTAAGACTGAAAAGGTCCGCTCACATAAATGTAAATTAATAATAATACCGGGAGTGTAACTCACTATTAAAATCACCATAAAATATTGCAGTCAGGCAAGGTGGAAATGCTGATGGAGGTGCTGAGAGATGGTAGGCAAATGGCTACTATTCGAGCACCATTGGATGTTTACCTTAAGGTGACCACGAGGATGCACCTGAACAAATAATTAATAAATAAGGTTGAAGACAAATAAATCATGATCATAAGGCTTAGTTGTCAGTTGGTCTGTCTGTAGGATGAAGTTGAGTTTAAGTTGATGATGAGAGCTGGATGAAACAGGAACCAGGATCGCGGTGAACTAAGGAGTGGAGTTGTTGCTAGGACGATGTATATAAGTGCTCTGACGCGGTGCGCCACAATCCGAGACGTCATCGTCTTACGCTATGAATCTAGCGGCTACTGCTAAGTTAGTAGCGGATATCTAGCGGTAAATATCGCACCGCTTTCATATTACGGCATGATTTATATGATAAATCATATATGCATTCCTAAAGACTCTTAAATACTATACTTTCGTATAATAGGCCTTATTTAACATATTAAGCTTGCATACTGTACAAACTGTATGAAGGGTATGATACATAGAAAATGTAGGTTATACCACTGACTATCGTGAATCCACGATACTCCTTATTAATTCTCTACTTGATATTTGCATTTCGGACGTTCTTTTCTGCTTATTCGAATGTTCACAATAGACCAGAGTGTTTGTTCTAGAGCTTGAATTCTCCCTACAACAAACAGGAAGAACTGCCGGGTAAATAAACAATTTAATGAACTATGTTAATATATTTAGGAGGTGTTTGGTGGAGTTGGAGGGAAATCAATAACGTGGATTATTTTGCCATTTTTAAATCCCAACCTGCGTTATTGAATATTTGTTAACCACTGATTTATGGAGAGAGAGAGAGAGAGAGAGAGAGAGAGAGAGAGAGAGAGAGAGCTACATAGAGCTACATAGATACACAGACCACACAGACCTCAAGGTCCTTACTAGGCAGTCTGGCCTTACAAACTATAATATGCATATATGCATATATACACATACACACATACACACATACACATACATACATATACATATATATATATACATATATATACACATACATATACACATACATACATACACACATATATATACAGTATATATATACATACTGTACAGTGCACACACATACATATACATACATTTTTTTTTTTTTTTTTTTTTTTTTTTTTTTTTTTTTCCATTCATATCACCCCAGCCCTCTGCAGATAGAGGTCAAGCCTTCCCTTGAAGGCGTTTATTGTGTCGCTCTCCACCACTCTCGCTGGTAGTTTATTCCACTCTGTCGCCACACTGTAGGTGAAGAAACTCTTTGTGACATCTAGGTTTGCCTTTTTGGTTTTTAATTTCATTCCATTTCCGCGAGTTTGATTAGTATTGTTTAATGTGAATAGTGCATTTACATCGACTTTGTCGAAACCTTTTAGTATCTTAAAGCACTCAATAAGCTGACCCCTCAACCTCCTCTTTTTTAATGAGAACAGGTTCAATCGTTTAAGTCTTTCTTCATATGGTTTATTTCTTAATGAGGGTATCATCTTCGTCGCTCTTACGCTGTACTGACTCGAGTCTTACAATGTCCTTGATCAGATAAGGTGACCAGAACTGCACACCATATTCAAGGTGGGGCCTCACCATACTTTTGAACAGTGGCACTATTACGTTTTCATGTTTATATGTAAATTTTCGTTTAATAAAGCCCAATGCTATGTTTGCCTTATTTGCAGCTGCTATACATTGGTCGGAAGTTTTTAGGTTTTCAGATATTAGTACCCCTAGGTCTTTTACTACCGTTGCGGTTTTTATTTGTTTGCCATTCATTTCGTATTTGTATTTCATATTTCTGCTACCAACCTGCAGCACCTGACATTTATCGACATTGAAGGGCATCTGCCATTTTTTCGACCACTCTGATATCTTGTTTAAATCAGATTGCAACGCATTTCTATCATCTTCGTTCAGGACTGTATTTCCTATTTTTGTATCGTCGGCGAATTTGGAAATGGTGTTGTTTACCCCTACATCGATATCGTTAATGTAAATGAGAAACAGGACCGGTCCAAGGACTGAACCCTGTGGAACTCCACTAGTGACAGGCTCCCACTCCGATTCCACTCCATTTATCACCACTCTCTGTCTTCTGTCCGTAAGCCAATTTTTTATCCAAGAATGAATTTCACCTTTGATACCTATCCTCTCCAGTTTAGCCAATAGTTTTCGGTGAGGCACCTTGTCGAAAGCTTTTTGAAAGTCCAAGAAGATTATATCTAGTGATTTCGTCATGTCGTTATATGTGAATAGTTTGTTATAAAATTCAATCAAATTTGTTAGGCATGACTTATTTGATCTAAAGCCGTGTTGACTATTTTTGATTAGGTTGTTTGATTCGAGGTAATCTACAATCTTATCTCTAATGATTTTTTCCATGATTTTTCCTACAATTGAAGTTAGGCTAATTGGTCTGTAATTACTCGCTATTGGCCTTAAGAGAGAGAGAGAGAGAGAGAGAGAGAGAGAGAGAGAGAGAGAGAGAGAGAGAGAGAGTAATGTTATATATAAGTAGGTAGCTAGAGAACGAGATATAAAAAGTGAGAGTGAGTGTAAAGGAGATAAATAGATGGATAGAGACCGAGATAGATAGATAGAGATAAAGAGAGTGAGTGATAGTGTGAGGGTAGTTTATCTGTGTGTGTTTGTACCCATGAGCGTTTGCTGTTTGCATAGTTATCCAATTGTGTTATTTCTGTGTATGTGTGTGCTGTTTCCCTGTGTGTGTATTGTTTCTCTGTGGTGTACGTGTGTATGTGTGTGTGTTTATTGTTTCTTGATGCATGTCTGTTTGTTGTACATTGCATTAGTGAACCAGAACAGATTGCAACTTCCACATTCTTGTGTATGTTATGGAATTCAGTCTTCACATCAGGCATATTACCTGAGAGAGAATGTATATGTGTGTGTTTGTGTGTGTGTGTGTGTATTGTTTCTTGATCCATGTTTCGTTGTTCTACATTGTATTAGTAAACCATGAACAAATTGCCACTTCCACATTATTGTGTATAATCTAATTTATATATTTCACTCCCAACACCAAACACCTACCAATTACATTAATGAAAGCATATGATCCACCTGGGATTCGAACTTGGGAATGTGTGTGTGTGTGTTTGTTCGTGTGTGTGTGTGTGTAATAACTTCAGCTAACTGGCCTTACCAAACTATTTCCACTGTACACAATATTATCACAAGAGGAATAATTGTTGCTGGCTAGGGAATGTGTTATTGTGTAGTTATGTTTGCGTTGGTTTGGTGTGTGTGTTTAGGCTTCTTTGTGGGTGTGTGCGTGGCATCGGGATGTGTGTCTGTTATTATTGTGTGTGTCTGTTATTATTGAGAGAGAGAGAGAGAGTAGAGAGTACTGTTTCTGTTTGGTGGGGAGGGGCTTTGAGCCTGAGTGTGTACTTGTGGGTGTCTTTGTTAATATATTCGCGTGTGTGTACGTACTTGTGTTTGTATTTGTGTGTAGCATAATCTAAAATGTCCTTGTCAAGCTATTTACTCTGCACTCAAGAGTTCCCTTAGGTTTGCATTTCAGTGTCAGAGGAATAATTGTTGCTGGTTAGGGAATGTTTCTGTGGAATTAGGTGTGCTTTGGCTGCACGCATGTGTTTGTTTGTTTGTCCCTGTATGTGTGCGCGTCCGTGTGTGAGCATACTTATGTATGTATACATGTGTGTGTCATCATCATCATAGTCAGTCATCAGGAGTGCACTGGTGGGCAAAGTCCTCCCTTAACCTTTTCCATGACACCCAAGACTTTGCCAGTTGTTGCCATGTTACCCCTGCATTTTTTGTATCTCTTTTCTCCACCTCTTGTAGGCCTATTGTTATTTCCTGTTGCATTTTCTTTTTCTAGGGATCCAATCAGTTGGTCTTTTACTCCACCTATTGTCCTCTCTCCTTGCTAAATATCCTGCCCATCTCCTTAGGGTTAGGTTTTAATCTTAGAAGTGTGTGTGTGACTTAATGTAAATGCTTCCAAGACCCAATTTCATCATCTATCTACCCATCACAATCTTCCACATGACTATCCTTTCAGCAATACACAAATCGATCCTTGATCTTCTCTCAGTATTCTTGGTGTTTCTTTTTCTCCTGACCTGAAAGATCATATTACCACTCTTGCTAAACAGCTTCCCAGAAGTTAGGTGTGCTCTATCGAGCTGGGCAATACCCTGGGGTGGCTTCATAGGCATGTGAGAAGGAGTTACTGGAACTCCTGCTTCATCTGTCTGGCTTTCCTCACTGTTTATTGTTTTCTCACCTACAGAGAGTACTCCAGCCAGCTCTTACAAAAAACTCCTCCTCCGATTCGTTTCACTACACTAAAGAAGCACACCACTTGTCTTTCCAATACTGTTCACCAAACGAAAATTGTTTAATTTGGCTAATTTGGCTCTCTCACTCTTTCAACTTTAGGCCAGACACTCGTTACAAGCAGCTTTGTAGTTTATCTCCCTCATCTACATAAAAACAACATATATATATATATATATATATATATATATATATATATATATATATATATATATATATATATATATATATATATATATACTGTATATGAGGAGGAACACTTTATTGACAACAGTCCCTATGTAGCTTCATTGACTGATGAAGCTATATTATGCCAAACATTGTCAATATAGTGTTCCTACTCATATGGTGTATATATTATGCCAAACATTGTCAATATAGTGTTCCTACTCATATGGTGTATATATTCCTATACGTCTGTCTGCCCGCCGGAAATGTTTGGCAGCCGGTTACCCCTACAAACTGTTCGCTTCACCGGCCGTGCTATTGGCTGCCGTATTCAACTTTGGTCTTCCGGCATAATTAACCACTTGCTATAGTCTATTCGCTGTAAGTAGGCGATAAATCATGACCTCTATCCTCTGTAACTCAAAAAGGGCTTGAGCAAATTGACTGTAAATTTCCACATCTATTCCTTGACTGACTTTTTCCAAATTGTAGAAATAATAGCTTGATTACATTTTTTTTTTTTTTTTTAGAGGTTATGAGTCATGATGTTTCGCCTACTTACAGCGAATAGACTATAGTTTCAGACTATATGGAAGATGGAGTCTATTATATTGATATTTAGCAGATTTATGAGTTAATATACGGCTGTATTGAATATATAAATTTATAAACCTTAAGTCATCATCATTTCTATCCATTAGAATCCTACATTATTAGTGCATTTTTTGTGATATATCGATGTTTACGGCTCCAACTTTCAATTTTAATTTCTACCCGGCCAAAACGTTCACACGATAGTTTAGTTTCTCCGCCTGAATATTCACCGCTCATTACAACTTCCGGCCACCCAGCTGTACAAAGGAGTACAAAGGAGTACACAGGAAATCAAGCAACAACAGGTCTAGTGACCCTTCTAGGCTGCTTGTCCTCCAAAACACTGAGGATCAAGTGTCCAAACAGTGGTTTAGAGTGGGTAAGGGAACATTGGGAAGGGAACTACTGCCCTGGAACTAATGACCGTGGCAGGATTAGGAAGTTAGTAAGGGACAGATGGGTTAGTAACTATCTATCTATCTATTGCCCGACGCCGTGATCCCCGAAGGGGTGGCCACCAACGAACCGTCCCATAAACCTCTGTCCCCGGTCAGTCGACGCCCCTCCCCCCAACCAGCACCGCCTTCGTTCATATACTTCCTCACTCCATCCTTCCACCTCTCATTCGGTCTACCTCTCCCTCTCTGTCCCTCCACCTCGCTCTCGTACACCCTCTTAGTCATTCTCTCGCTTTCCATACGTTCCATATGGCCGAACCATCTCAAGTTGTTCCTTTTCACACTTTAGTAACTGAGGGGAGGATAAAATAAAGTTATTCATTTACAAACGCAGTCAGTCGCGGGTTTGATGCGAGATATTTGTCTAGGCGAAGTTTAAATGAATCGACGGTGCTGCAGTCTATAACATCTCGGGGAAGCCCATTCCATAAGTTGACAACTCGATTGAAGAAGACATTTTTTAGCTTGGTGTGAGTTAAAAGATTTACCAATAATTGTGTACCCATTTCCCCGCGTGTAATTAGAATGGTCGATAGTGAAGTACTTACTACAGTTCATATTGTCGATGCCTTTGATGATTTTGAACACTTGAATTAAGTCGCCTCTTAATCTGCACTGGGTTAAAGGATTTAGATTTAATTCTTTAAGACGCTCCTTGTATCCTCGTATGGTTTGTTCTTTAGGCTAGGTATCATTTTGGTAACTCTACATTGAACTCGTTCTAGCTTGTCTATATCTTTTTGGTAATAAGGGCACCAGGATTGAACGCAGTATTCCAGAAGAGGGCAGACTAAGGAATTGTAAAGGGTTAGGATAACGTCTTGGGATTTATGCTCAAATGACCCGCTTATAAATCCAATTATTTTGTTTGCCTTCTTAACAACTTCTGAACATTGTTGACTCGGTTTTAGGTTACTCGATATTGTTACTCCCAGATCGGTTTCTCTGTTTACATTCTTAAGCTGAGTGCCATTCATCAAATAGTTTGCTTTCTCATTTTGGTATCCGATATGTAGTACTTTACATTTATCCGCATAGAAACTCATTTGCCAAATTTGGGCCCAACATGACAACTTATCTAGATTGTGTTGCATATAGTCAACTTGTTCTTTTGAGAGTAGGCCTACGCTATTTGCAATTTTTGTATCATCAGCAAATTTTGAGATTGTTCAGGTGAGACCCTCATCTATGTCGTTGATGTAAATTAGAAAGAGAATTGGTCCTAGTACCGATCCCTGGGGCACCCCGCTACTTACATTGGTCCATTTAGATGCCTTACCGTTTATGACTACTCTTTGCTTTCTGTCGCTGAGCCAATTTTCTATCCATTTCAACACACCGTCTTGTATTCCATGCGCTTTTAGTTTTAGCAGTAAACGTTTGTGAGGAACTTTGTCAAAGGCCTTTTGAAAATCAAGGTATATACTATCTACAGCTTTACTCTCATCGTAGAGGTTGAGGATATCGTGGAAGAAGTCTAAGAGGTTTGTTAAACAGGAACGTTTTTTACAAAAGCTGTGTTGAGTATCTTTAAGTATGTTATTATCCTGTAAGTGATTTACGTGTCTGTCTCTTATGAGTGTTTCTAGTATTTTACATACAACTGAGGTTAAGCTAATTGGACGATAGTTACTGGGTAGGGATTTGCAGCCTTTTTTTAATATTGGTGTTACGTTGGCTAGCTTCCACTGATCAGGCATAGTTCCAGACTGCAAGGATTTATTGAATAGCAATGTCAGTGGTTTAGAGAGCTCATCCTTAGCTTCCTTTAGGACTCTAGGTGAGATTGTGTCAGGTCCAGGCGTTTTATTTACCTTGAATTTATCTAAACAATTCAATATTTCTCTCTCTGTAACGGTGATATTGCTTAGAACATCTGAATTATCAATCTGAATCGGCGATGGTGTAGGGATATCACTAAGGTCTTCCGTTGTAAAAACTGATGCAAAGAAGGTATTAAGGGCATTACTCATTTGTACTTCGTCTTTGGTGTATTCTCCATTTTCATCGACTAACTGTCCAACAGTTGAAGTAACTACTTTTTTCTTTCTGATATAACTATAGAATTCTTTGGGGTTTGTTTTACTTTGATTCGCAACATGTAACTCCAGGGTCTTTTTACTTTGCTTAATCAACTTTTTGGCTTTGCGTCGTAACTCTACAAATTTCACCCGTTCCTCGTCATTTTGTAATGATTTTAATCTATCATTAGCAAACTTTTTAGAAAGCAGACAGTTTGAAATATCTTTATTCCACCATTTGGGCTTATTATTATGGCCTGTACGCCATATTTTCGATGGTATGCAGTCCTGCACTGCTTTTAGGTAAGTGGTTTCGAATAATTCCCAAGATGTATTTATGTTGTTATTGTTTACTAAAAAGCTCCAGTCAGTTTCTATAAACATAGCTCTACAGTAAGTTTATGAAAGTTTGCTTTCTTGAAATTAGGGACTTTTTCGATGCTGCTATTTGGTTCGTTACTAGTAAACTTTAAAGTGAAAGTTATTGTACGATGGTTGCTGTTACTGAATTCGTCACCAACATTCAAATTCTCTATTAATTCTTCTTTTGTTGCAAGTACAAGGTCAAGAACTGTAAGGTGGTATCACACGAGCACATTTTACTCGTATTATTATGAGACTCTTTGGCATTGGAAGTGGAAACTAGATGGACGGTACAGTTGGTCACATAAAGTTGGATCCACTTGCTGATGTTATGTATGGAAGGAAATATAGTATGACTGAATTGGAAGTGTAAATAGTGATGCAGTAGATAATTCATATGGTTTATTAGCGGTGTTATAGTGAATTATTATCGTAAGTCGATCGCACTCATTTTACTTCCATATATAAAATCATGGAGTGTATATAAAATCCATGGGGCCGACTGTACATAATGTTACGTAGCTTAATTATTATCGAACATGCTTTTTGAAGCTGCCAGAGTACAATTGTTCCTAAAATTGTATAGACAAATTGCTCGTGTGACACCGCCATTTACGAGGGAAGGAAGAAGAGGACAAACAGTATTGGTTTAACACGGATAATAATGTGTGTCTAGTTTATGTGTGTGTTATGTTAGTGTGCGTGCATGTATGTGTGTTTGGTGTGTGTGTGTTTGGTGTGTGTGTATGTGTTTGTTTGCGTGCGTGCGTGTGTGTGTGTGTGTGTGTGTGTGTTTGTTTGTTTGCGTGCGTGTGTGTGTGATATTTTTTTTTTTTTTTTTTTTTTTTTAAAGAGACAATGAACGGAGGAAGGAAAAACACAGATAAAACAAAAAGGTCCATGTGCCTAAAGGCATCCTCCATTCATAAAATGTTTGTAACAACTGGATTTAAACATTTGTAGATTGTAAGTTTGTGGAAAGCAATTCGAGGAAGTGAATTCCAAAGAGTAGTAGCTCTGGGGATAAAGAATTCTGATAAGCAGAAGTTCTGCATTGTGGAGGAGAAATGTAAATTCATGGGCGCTCTCAGCTGCCCTAGTTCTACGGGGAAAGATGTGGAGAGGCGGCACAATTGAAGCAAGTTCCTCGGAACAATTGCTGTGAAAATATCTGTAGAATAATGCAAGGGATGCAACGTTTCTTCTTCGTATGGATAATGTAGGAAGGTCCTGTGTGATTGCAGGGTTATTGATTAATCTAATCGCTTTATTTTGAATTTTCTCCAACTGCCTCAATGCAACCACTCCACTTCCACCCCACAGAGGTGAACAGTAATCCATCTGAGAACGCACATGACTTTTATATATCACGGCCAACTGCTCGTCAGTGAAGAATTCTCGAACTCTGTACAGGAGTCCCAGTTTTTTAGAGGCATTCTTAGCAATGCTTCTAACATAATGTGTCCAGCTCAAGTTAGTAGTTAATGTTACACCGAGAATGTCAATACTAGGGGAAGTGAGAATATTTACATCATTAACACTAGATTAGCGGGCTAGCGGTTTATTTATATGTACCGCCCAGCGGGGTGTTTTTAGCCAAAATAGGGCTGTTTACGTGATCATTTTCATGCCTATATAAGACCCAGAGCGTAAAACAAGTATCTATCCCTGAAAGGGCATAAACAGAGCTTTCCAATGACACCATAACGATCCTTTTATGATGGCTAGTTTTCTTGCAACAACCGCGCAACGCGAGTGCAAAATGCATGTAATTCAGCACTTTCCCCATACAATTCCGTATATAGTGAGTGAGAGATGGAGGGAGGAGGTGGGATTCGTGTCATTAGGTTCGCCGCGGTGGTCTGGAGCAGTCATACGCTCGCTACTCTCCTGCCACCACTTGTCTCTCTCTCTCAGCAACATTACGTGCTGAAATTGCCACACGACCTATGTCGAGCGCCGCCAGATAGTCCAGATTTATTATACTCTACTTATGTTGCGCCCCGACAGTTAGGGGTTAAAAAATATATGGGAGTCAGTGAGATTCTGTCGGTTAGAAAATTGAATGTATTTGGTTTTCTGTGCATTAAAGGAAACTAGATTCTTTTGTCCCCATCCATTAATTCTAGAAAGGTCCTGGTTCAGAGAAATTGCAGTGTTTATTTTTGAATTTATAAGATCGGGTTGGGTGAAAGAATTGGTAAATGTGAAGGAACTGTGGAGTGTTGAGTCATCTGCGTAGGAATGTATTGGATTATGAGTGGTAGATATGAGATCATTGATATGAATGAGGAACAGAATTGGGGCCAAAACTGATCCCTGGGGAACACCAGCATTTATTGAGTGAAATTGAGAATAAAGGCCATCTACCATTACACATATTTTTCTGTTATGAAGATTAGAAGAAATTAGTGGAACTAATGATGCAAGGAGTGTGACATCTTCGACAATAAGGATTGATGCCAGACTCTATCAATGCCTTTGATATATCCAGTGCTATTGTATGTGTTTCACCATGTTGGTCTGTAGCTTGGTTGATTTGATGCGTAGGAAGGCAAAGCATGTCTGCAGTTGATCGACATCGTCTAAAACCATATTGCCTATCACTGATTAATTTATTATTCTCAAGATGCTTAATTATGTGATTATTTAATATAATTTCAAAGACTTTACCAAGAGTGGAAGTTATAGCTATTGGTCTGTAGTTTGATGGATCTGAAGAGGCACCTTTTTTAGGAACTGGATGGATGTTTGCTTCTTTCCAGGGTACTGGGAAGCATGAGGTATGAGTACACAGACGGAAATATTTTGCCAATACAGGAGCGAGCACCAAAGAGCAATTCTTAAGTACTATTGGAGGAATTTCATCTGGACCAGGAGCCTTATCTACTGAGAGATTCTGCAAAATAGTTTTGACATGTCTGGTGTGGATCTTAAGTGAGGGAATTTCAGGCGAATTAAAATTAAGTACAGTGACATCTTGATTTATTTCATCTAAGGTTGAGTTGGTGGAGAAAATATCTGCAAGAAGGTTAGCTTTACCTCGTGGGTCACTTACAAGATTGCCAGACGGAGATTTTAATGGTGGAATGGATGAAGCAGTAGTGAAGTTCGATTTAAATGAGTTAAGAGTAGACCAAAATATTTTGTTATCATTTGGATTATTTAGAAGTTTATTTGCCTGCTTGTGGAGAAAGTTTGATTTAGTTAGGTTTAATACAGTTTTGGCATGATTTCTGATGTTTCTAAAGTAATTAGAGGCTTCATGAGTTTTTGATCTTGTGTATGCATTGTAGGCTATTACTTTTTGTTCAGTTACTCTAGCACAATTATGGTCAAACCATTTAGGTGAATTAGATCTTTTACTGTACTTTTGATGAGGAATAAAAGTTTCCATTCCAATTTTTACAAAATCTTGTATGTGGCTCAAGGTGGAGTGTGCATCATTAGAAAAGAAAGAGGTCCAGGGAATATCAATAAAGAAACCTTGAAGACCCTCCCAGTCTGCCCTATCGTAATGCCATTTAGTCACCAAAACAGGTTCAGAGTGGGAAGGTGTGGTAGGTGATAGACAGGTGGCCTGTATCAGACAGTGATCAGAAGATCCAAGAGGGGACCTCACTGTAACATCATAATTTTCTGAATTGGTTGTTAAGCACGTCATTTCTACTTATAGTAACCGCACTTAACCTATTTTCTATACTATCGCTATATACTTTACGGACTTCTGGAAACTGTGCCAAATTTTCATTAGTGAAAACGGAAAGAAATTAACTATTTAATGTACTGCACATTTCTAAATCATTTTCTGTCATTTCTCCTATCGAAGTTTGAAGCGGACCAATTACATCTCTAACCTTGGATCTATATAGTTGGTAAAAAGCTTTAGGATTATTGTTTGAGTCATTGGCAACCTTGATTTCATAATTTTTTGTTCTGTCCTAATGCCTTTTTTACCTATCTTGGTAGATTGTGATTGTATGCAAGTAGGTGAATTTCGCCTTTCTTAATTTTTTTCTATATATTCCTCTTTTTTTTCCTAGAAGGTCTAATAGTCTATTATTCATCCATTTGGGTTGGTTCTGTGTTAATCTAAAGTATCGCATTCCAGTATCTGAGCTATACTTGTTACTGGCTAGGATGTGTGTGTTAGTGTGTGTGTGTGGGTGTGGGTGTGTGTGTGTGTGTGTGTGTGTGTGTGTGTGTGTGTGTGTGTGTGTGTGTGTGTGTGTGTGTGTGTGTGTGTGTGTGTGTAACGTAATACAAGTCTATTTAATAGTTTATTTACTCAGAACACAACCGTTTCCAAAGAATCGTATTCCATGGTCACAGGAAGTTGTTGTTATTGTTGTTGGCTGTTGAAGCTGTGGGAGTGGGAGTGGTTGTTGTTTATGTGGCTGTGTGTTTGTGCATATGTGTACAGTTGGTGCTTGGTGTGTAAGTGTGTATAGAGGTTGTTTCTGTGTGTGTGTGTGTGTGAGAGAGAGAGAGAGAGAGAGAGAGTAGGAGTGATTGTGAGATATATTTTGTTTAATGAATACATAGTGATTTTTACCCTGAATTAAGTTGTGGAGAAATATCTGGAGAAGAAACAAAAGGTGTATGTTGCCTTTATGGACTTCGAGAAGGCCTATGACAGAGTGGATAGAGAAGGTTTGTGGAAAGTACTTAGAATATACGGAGTAGATGGCAAGTTGTTGAAAGCAGTGCAGAGCATGTATGAGGGTGCAAAGGCGGCAGTACGTGTGGAGAGTGAGCAGAGCGAGTTCTTTGACCTGAATGTTGGTTTGAAACGGGTGTGTGATGTCCCCGTGGTTGTTTACTGTATATATGGATGGAGTCATGAAAGAAATACTATCAAGAGCAGTGGATGTTGGTGTATCGCTGAAAAAGGAGGGAAATGAGTGGAAGCTACCTATACTGCTGTTTGCGGATGATACAGTTCTGATGAGTGATAATGAATGGGAGTTGCAGGGTCTGGTAAATGAGTTTGGAACAGTGTTCGAAAACGGAATTTGAAGGTAAATACGGGGAAGAGCAAGGTTATGGTCTTCGAAAGGGGTGAAGTCACAGAGTGTGAGGTGAAGCTGAACGGTCAGGCTATGGAGATAGTCAGCTCTTTTAACCCACAGAACCCCAGCGACGCAAACCATGCGTCCTCAATGTATGTAACGCTAAACCCCAGCGACGCAAACCATGCGTCCTGGCCGGTCCGGTCCTATGTCACCTAGAGGGCTCAGATTTGTATGGGAACTGTGAAAATATCCCACGCAACCTTGACGATGGTTGAAAACTCTCAAAGTCCTACCGCGTGCGCGTGAGCGCGCAAAAACCGGTATTTTGGGTGTATTTGCCTTCATTTTTTTACTCTATTAAAATCGACTTTCGGGGGCTCCGTAGCACCATTTTTTGAGCTTTTTGATATTTTTTTTGTTGTTTTTCCTTCATTCCTAACCCATTCGCTATTGTTTCTGGAGAAAAAAAAAATTCAAAACAGCCGGTCCCTGGTGTTACATTTATTATAAACTAGCTGGGCCTCAGTGGGAAATATCTGGGTAGTGTGTTGAGTAAAGATGGGACTGTGGATGAGGAGGTGCGGGAGAGGGTGCAACGGGGGAAGAGGGTTGTATGAACGTTGAAAGCAGTAACAAGAAATAGGGTGGTCAGTATGGAAGTGAAGAAGTCCTTGCATGACAGTGTGGTAATCCCGACACTTTCTTACGGAAGCAAAGCATGGACGTTCGGGAAGAGACTCAGACCAAGAGTGAGAGCGGTGGAAATGCGTTACTTGAGAAGTGCGTGCGGAGTTACATGGAGGGATAGACAGACGAATGAGGAAGGAAGAAGGAGGTGTGGTGTGGAGGTGGATGTGCTGGAAAGTGTGAAATGGAACAACTTGAGATGGTTCGGCCATATGGAACGTATGGAAAGTGAGAGATTGACTAAGAGGGTGTACGAGAGCGAGGTGGAAGGACAGAGAGGGAGAGGTGCACCAAAGGAGAGGTTGAAGGATGGAGTGACGAAGTATATGAATGAAGGCAGTGCTGGTTGGGAGAAGGGGCGTCGACTGTCTGGGGACAGAGGTGCATGGGGGCGGTTCGTTCGTGGCCACCCTTTCGGGGATCACGGCGTCAGGCGATAGATAGATAGAAGTAATGTATTTTAGTTTGTCTCCTAGGCTAACAACAACGCCTTCCCAAACTTCGTTCACGTTAAAAACAGGCTCACCCAGACACCTTTCAAGGTAGATTTGTACATTTTATGGAGAGGAAAATGTCCCGGCCGAAGGCTGATTTCTTCCAAGTTACAGGCTTGCTATTGCTCGCCCAGAAAAACATCTGAATGGAATGACATATGGGATTACCGCCAAACGAATGGAGTGAAGCGTCTTAAAAATTTAAAACTAAGTGAAGGAAACGGGGGAGGTCCAAACTGACTCCCTCCGCTCAAATGGGGTTAATAGTCTCACTGATCAGCCGCTGGGTCACGAATCAACTAATAATTATTTCATATGATTTTAGTTTTTCTTTAATTTCATAGACTTAAATTAACGTTATTTACAAACAAGAAAACTATTCGCGATTTGTTACCCATTAATAAGTCCCCCCCCCCACACTCTCTCTCTCTCTCTATCTATTTATCTATTTATCAATCTATCTATCTGTATGTCTGTCTGTATGTCCTTCAATTTATCTATACCGTATACTGTTTATATAAATCATAAATACGGTAAATCTACATTGAATACTTATTTTTGTTCCAAGTTAACACAAGACACGGATCGTAATCAAGGTTTTTCTCAAATCAGAAATCGACATCACATTTGTCATTCTGGTGTGAACATTTCCAACCCTGTTTGTCCGACCAACAATGAAAGTCTACACAATGTTTGTTTAGTCATTGATCCGCAACTTTTTAATCTGACAATGTTTGGGGCTTATGCTGATGATGACTATTATTGCTATCGTTATTATTGCTATTGTTATTATTATATAATTATTATTAGTGTTTTTGTTATTATTAGTATCATGGGGATCATTTCTTAAGCTTGATATAGGTCTAGGGAATACAAACACGAACACAAATAACTTAACAGTACAAAATGTAATAAATATGACGCCAACAATATAATTAAACAATTACCAGATCAGAGGTGTCGACAGTTAATTGCCAGTACAAGTAAATATTGGCGGAACACGTTATAAAAATATTGGGACGATTTTTGTGATTAATTTGATAGCAGGGAGGAAGGAAAATAAAGTGTAATGAACACAACATCCATGTGCCCAATGGCATCTTCTTTTCATGAAGAGGTTGTGACAATTGGATTTAAACTGCTGTGGGCTGAAGATTGGTGGACATTAGCTTTGAGGAAATTAGTATCACAGATAGGTTATTCGGGGAATAAACGGGTTTTGAAAAAAAGAAGTTTTGCATTGTGGAGGATAAATTGTTTTATCATGGTCGTTACCAACTGCCCTTGTACTTCGAAGACGGGAAGAGGTGGAACAATTGAGGCAAGTGGAAATTGTTAGAATACAAATGCCGGAGAAAAGATAAAAATGCTCAATAATGTAAAACAAAACTCGGAATGAATGCCACAGAAAATATAACAATGCTGGAAGATATGAACTTTGCCAGATTGTTTTTGTTAATTTCCAGATAGTAATTACTGAGACAAAAACTATATATTATAAAAAGTAACTATTACTTTGAAAAAATCTAATTGTCAGAAAGTTTCGAAAATTGACAAAACATTACATTGCCAGAAAAAAGGAATGTAGCTAAACATATATTAAAATTGCCAAGACATAGTGAAAATTTACGAAATAATTATATATGCGGAAAGAAAAGTTAAATATATCTATACATACCGGTAAGTGAAATTTGTGGGAAGAAATTGAAAATCATCATAAAATACATAATTGTTCTATAAGTAAAAGTGACCCCTAATGCAAAAATGACCAAAAACCTTAAAATTGTGGGTACAAAATAATGCTAGTGTGAGGCCCCCCCCCCCTCCCACTACTTCCAAGGCTCGCTCGTTACACTTTAGTTTTGTTGTGTTCCTGTTTCAGTTGTAAATCAATTTGGATTTTTTCTCGCACATTTTGTTTCTGATCCCCTTTTATATTACTGATATGTCTGTGAGTCAGTCTCCTTCCACTCGCTTGGTCTCTCTCTCTCTCTCATCCTCACACACACATGTTCTCTACCTATTTAATATATGAATTATTATCAATTTAACTCTATCTATATATATATATATATATATATATATATATATATATATCTATCCATCCATCTAACTTTTGTATCTATCTATCTATATTGTTTTCACCATCCCCTGAGTTTTGTTTTGGTCTCCCCGTTGTTTTGTCTTTTAGAATGAGGTGGTTCCTGGAAGTATCATAAAAGTATATTCGTTTTTCACTCACATTCTCTCTTGCTCCATGTTGTTATAGTGTTTACGTGTGATATATTTGACATACTAATACTATCATGAGTTTGTTGTTATGTTTGTATTTGTATTGCATACATATATTCTCTTGCTCCATGTTGTTATAGTGTTTACGTATGATATATTTGACATACTAATACTATCATGAGTTTGTTGTTATGTTTGTATTTGTATTGCATACATATATTCTCACATCGTTATATAAAGCGTACAATTATAATACTAATATTGATTGTGTCTATGGTAGTGTCTGTGTAATGTTTGGGTGTGTAATATTGTTATGATTGTTAGAGCGCGTGTGTGTGTGTGTGTGTTTGTGCATGTGTGTGTGTGTGTGTGTGTGTATCTGTATGTTTGGACGAATGTGTGCGAGTGTGTGCGTGTGAATACGAGCAAATAGACACCTAAATGGTACTGTACGAAAGGTCTTACATTCCGCCAAACTATCGGTGAAAACGTCTTAAAATCTGTAAATTAATGGGGCTAAACATGAGAGAGAACATTGTACTGTAAGAAAACATAGCCTAACAACTTAACACACACTCCACAGGTATTATGTTTACCAATCCATCAAAACAATTCCGAATGTACCTCCGTAGCTATTATTAAAAATAATAATAATAATATAATAATAATAACAATAAAGAAAGAAAGAAGCCAAATAATAGATATGTCTGTATCCTGTTCAATATAGGTAGGTCAGCAAACACGAGCCCCCACTCTCTCAGGACTCAAATAGGACCACAATAATATAGCTAATATTTCCAATATTTAGGAAAAGTTAACCAGGGAATAGATGTGGAAATTAACAGCCCTTTTTCTCTAGCCCTTCGTGAGTTACAGAAGTTAGGGGTCACTCGAAAAGGGATAGGGCAAATGGGCTTTAATTTCCCACACTAATTCCCTGGCTGACTCTTCCCAAATGGCAGAAATATTAGTTCGATTACTTTAGACCATTTTGAGCTATGAGAGGTCAGGGGTCACGATTTCAAGCCTACCTATAATTAATAGAATATATTTAGTATCCAGACCAAAAATAATCCGAAAACAGTCTTGTTAACGCCGAAATGGTTCACTAAATTATGATGACAAGTTACGCCACGCCCACCCCTTGACGTAGTTGTGACGTCATAGTGTGTGTGTGTTGGGAGGGGGGGGGGGGGGGGGGGTATTGACGTGTCATCATTGTAGGGGAAACTTTAATCGTTTTATTCAGATTACAATTGTGGTATTATATTTGGCTTGGTATCATTGTCTCTAATAGTACTAAAACTAGTAATAATCATTATATAAATGAAGATGGTTATTATGATGCTTTAATAACAATTATAACACTCCATCGGGTAAATTCACTTGCAGTGAAAAGTGGTACACATTTTATTATATATTTCTGACAAGCTGATATAATATTTTGAAACAATAACTTTAAACCAAGTCAGTGTTTCCCCTTTTGTAATGTTCAATGTGGCAAGTTTATCATGAAGTATATACCAGTTACTGGTGCGGGCGAGTGTACATGGACTTTGTTAAATTTAATTTGTTCTCGTTTCTCTACCCTTTCATGCAAAACGTGGATTCAGGTTAATCACACGACATGATATATTACAACTGGCTGTAATAAATTAACATTGTCAGCTGTGATAAACTGAATTGAAACAGACAATTATGAAAATTACGGATACATAATACCCTGACTATCAAAAATATGAATAACAATATGTCCTGTCAATACAACAACGCCTCTATTAGCCATGTTGCGTAACTTAAAACAAGTATGTTCAGTTTATTAAGGTATGTTTGAGTCAACAAACCTAATTGGAATTGTTTTACCCCTTTCATTCCTAAATTACTTTCTTAGCTGAATTATAATCGTTGTATATTTTCTAGCATATATTGTAAATGACACCATCATATTGAAGTGATAAACAGTCGTAAGTAGCAGGAATGATTACAACCATTAAATGACCATTGTCAACTGTGAATAATAGAAGAACATAAATGGGAATAATATTAAAAAGTAAGAATTGTACTGTGATTATTTAGAGCTGAGAGGGGAGATGTTCACAATAGAACAGTGTTGGGTTGAATTAAATCAATCTTTCATGTAGCATTACACTTGTCAATAAATTGGGGTAAATTTAAAACAATCGTTACTATAATTTGTCATCGAGGTTAGGATGGAACTCAAGGGATCAATCGGTATACAGTACAACCTATATCAAATAACCCTCCGACTGACATAGGTCTGTTCTAATACAAATTATTTCGTCAAATGATAGAATAATATATGGAATAAATACAAGACGTATATAAAGGTTTAACATAATACGGTTGGTTCGTGCAATTAACTTAAAATTATTATCAAATCGACTGTTCTTCCGTCCATCTGTCTGTCTATTGTTCTGTCCATCTGCCTGTCTGTTCTTCCGTCCATCTGTCTGTCTGTTCTTCCGTCCAACTGTCTGTCTGTTCTTCCGTCCATCTGTCTGTCTGTTCTTCCGTCCATTTGTCTGTCTGTTCTTCCGTCCATCTGTCTGTCTGTTCTTACGTCCATCTGTCTGTCTGTTCTTCCGTCCATCTGTCTGTCTGTTCTTCCGTCCATCTGTCTGTCTGTTCTTCCGTCCATCTGTCTGTCTGTTCTTCCGTCCATCTGTCTGTCTGATCTTCCGTCCATCTGTCGGTCTGATCTTCCGTCCATCTGTCTGTCTGTTCTTCCGTCCATCTGTCTGTCTGTTCTTCCGTCCATCTGTCTGTCTGTTCTTCCGTCCAACTGTCTGTTTGTTCTTCCGTCCAACTGTCTGTCTGTTCTTCCGTCCATCTGTCTGTCTGTTCTTCCGTCCATCTGTCTGTTCTTCCGTCCAACTGTCTGTCTGTTCTTCCGTCCATCTGTCTGTCTGTTCTTCCGTCCATCTGTCTGTCTGTTCTTCCGTCCATCTGTCTGTCTGTTCTTCCGTCCATCTGTCTGTCTGTTCTTCCATCCATCTGTCTGTCTGTTCTTCCGTCTATCTGTCTGTCTGTTCTACCGTCCATCTGTCTGTCTGTTCTTCCGTCCATCTGTCTGTCTGTTCTTCCTTCCATCTGTCTGTCTGTTCTTCCGTCCATCTGTCTGTCTGTTCTTCCGTCCATCTGTTCTTCCGTCCATCTGTCTGTTCTACCATTCATATATACAGGGTGTTCCAGTAATGCTTTTCATAAATTATATGGTGGACTCATCAGACAAAAATAAAAATACATTACTCTATGAACATGAGGTTGAGTATTTATAATATCGGAGTTATTACACGATTTAAGTTAACGATAGATACAATGCCATTCAGTCCAAGGGGTAATGTTGCCATTTTAGTGGATTATATCCATTTGGCCTTCGCTATCGCTTGCTAGCCTCAAGATTGTGAGCAGTAGCGATCTGACTTTTCGGTAGAAAAATATGTCCGGCTTCGCCGGATTTAATTTTTCTACCGAAAAAATCAGCTCGCTACCGCTCAAATCCGGCGAAGCCGGACATATTTTTCTACCGAAAAGTCAGATCGCTACTGCTCACTATCTTGAGGCTAGCAAGCGATAGCGAAGGCCAAATGGATATAATCCACTAAAATGGCAACATTACCCCTTGGACTGAATGGCATTGTATCATCGTTAACTTAAATCTTAAACCGTGTAATAACTCCGTTATTATAAATACTCAACCTCATGTTCATAGAGTATTTATTATTATTTTTGTCTGATGAGTCCACCATATAATTTATGAAAAGCATTACTGGAACACCCTGTATATATGCTATATATATATATATATGCATATATATATATATATATATATATATATATATATATATATATATATATTTATATCTATATATATATATCTTTCTGTTCTTCCGTCCACATGTCTGTCTGTTTGTGTTCTTCCGTCCATCGGTCTCTTCTTCCGTTCATCTGTTTTTTTTTTTTTTTTTTTTTTTTTTTTTTTTTTTTTTTATATTCCAACTTACTTCCTCTCGGGCATAGGCTGAGAGCCTTAACATTCACCGCTTTACAATGAACAGTGAAGCCCGTGAGGTCTTGTTCCAGTTTAGGGAGTGAGACATGTGAAGCACGTAGAGTACAACGAGCACCTGCCATCTTGCCTTCACATGAGGCACGGTGCTCACTCATGGCCCGAAACGACCCCATCTCTGAAGCCATCTCGTTCCCGTGCTTCACTGTCTCACCCCCTACACTCGGACTCTCACACTTACACACACACAACGCCACCTGTTGAGCAGATAACTCACCAGGCATTGCACCCCTATAGCATATTTTGAATATGGGAATATTCATACAGTGCTATTTAATCAGGGAACAATGAAGGTATTTTATTGACGTTTCGGTGGGCTTGTGGTAATGCACTGATACTAGGTTTGTTAACCCATCCATCTGTTTACCTGTCTCTTATTAACCCGTCCGATGTATTAGTAAACAAACAAACAAACAAACCCCACACTGCACCACACACCCACAGCGAGCGAAACATTGTTATTATTACTCGCTACCTAACTAGATTTATAGGCTACATAAAACAAAATACCTGACACCACTTTCAGTACATTCAATTACAATGGGTTTATGATAGCTGTAACAAATACGTCACATTCACCACTCGGTAATGAAACTATACCTTGTTCCAAATAAGTAGGCCAAAACTCTTGTACATTAACTTTTACAATTAAATAAATTACCATAGATATTGAGTTAATACTTCTACCATTTGGAAAGAATGAAGACATAGGGAATAGCTGTGGCAATTACAGCCCTTTTGCTCTAGCCCTGTTTGAGTTACAGAGGGTAGCGGTCACGATTTCTCTCCTACCTTTAAAGAACTGACTGTACCTTAAAAAATAAAAATAAAAAATGGCAATGATTACATTTTAAAATCATGCATACGTTAGCACACCAACAACAAACTCTGTAGCATCGCTCTCTATCACGTGATCATCAAAGTCTAGGCATTCAAATATTTATAATAAACATATTGTAATGGAAACATAAATACGATCACGGAGAGGAACGTAATTTATGTGGGTAACTGTACATACATGAATCCTAATGGTTATATAAAACTACATTAAAACATGAGAGGTTCACAAACTTTCATGAGGGACTTTACAATATCACCAAAACCGAATGGCATATACAACATAAAATATATACAATTTGAGAGATCAAAAAGGCAAACATAAAAATAGTAAAAAAGATAAAAACCCGGAAGAGGCCTAACCGCTCTTTTAGAAAATGCAGTTTCAATTGATATGCAATAAAAAGGGAATCATGTGTCTGTGATCCGGTGAAGCGGTCTGGATCCCCCTGTGTCTCATTACTGGACCGGAACATGGTATAGCCTTTGGTGTTTATCCTTGTATTGTTTTATCATGGAGTCATTTGGGTTGCTACCTTTTTGGCCATAGCTTCGTTTCGTTTCGTGTTTTCTTTGTTTCGTTTCGTTTCTTCGCTTCCCTTTGCTCCACTCCTCTTCTCTCCACTTCACTTCTTCATTTCACTTCTTCTCATGACTTTTCTTCTATTAACTGCTCTTTACTTATCTTCTCTTCGCTTTGCTTCACTTATCTTCCTCTCTCTTATCTTCTCTTCTTCACCTCACTTTTCCTTCCTTCTCTTCACTTCACTTATCTTCTTTTTCCTTCTCTTCACTTCACTTATCCTCTCTTCTCTTCACTTCTCCTTTCTTCACTTCACTTCACTTCTCCTCTCTTCTCTTCATTTCACTTCTCCTTCCTTCTCTTCACTTCACTTCTCCTTTCTTCTCTTCACTTCACTTCTCTTTCCTTCTCTTCACTCCACTTCACTTCACATCTCTACGTTTCACTTCTCCTCTCTTCTCTGTTCTTCTTCACTTCATGGCACTTCTATTCTGTTCACATCTCTTGACTCTTCTTCACTTGACTTCTCTTCTCCTTTCTTTTCTTCTCTTCTCTTCTTCATTTAACTTCTCTTTTCTTCACTTATCTCCTCTCTCCTACTCAGAATACATTTGAACACCGAGCCCCATCTAGGTAGTTCCAGTCTACTGTACCTTAACAATATCCTACCTTAACCCCAAATCTAGTTATACTTCATCTAACAAAGCCTATCACCTACTCCTACAATGTATAAAATACACTTGTACTTAACCGAAAGTATTATATTCCACCAAGGGAGTAAGCGCTGTAGTAGAATAAAGAGACCCCTGACGAAGAAGGATAAGTCAGAAATAGAGAAATTTGAGTGCATAGTGTGCAAAGGCGAGCTTGTGTTAAGTGATGATCCTGTAGCTGTGAATTTTGGAAATGAGTCATTGGAGCTGGTGGACAAGTTTTGTTACCTAGGAGATACCATCTCTGCCTGTGGTGGGGCCGAGGCTGCCACTGTCGCTAGAATTAGATGTGGCTGGGGGAAGTTCCGAGAACTGCTGCCAATTTTGACCATGAAAAGAATGCCTCTCCCCCTGAGGGGAAAGGTGTATGCCTCATGTGTTAGAAGTGCAATGACGTATGCCTCAGAAACATGGGCTGTTAAAGTAGAGGATGTAAATAGAATGGAACATAATGAGATGAAAATGGTGAGATGGATGTGTGGGGCCAGGCTGCAGGATAGAATAACAAATGCTGAGCTGAGGAGACGTTTAGGTATTTAGAGTGTTAGCGAGGTGATGCGTACAAGTAGACTGGGATGGTATGGCCATGTGGAGAGAATGGATGACCACAATTGGGTGAAAACATGCAGGTCTGTGATTGTGGAGGGAGCTGCACCAAGGGGTGGACCGAGGAAGACCTGGGATCGGACTATACGTTGCCGATCTCAAATCCAAAAACATGGAAAGTGAAGCAGCCCTTAACAGGGTTGCCTGGAACGCCGCCATTAGGACAAGAGACTGAAACTGCACATATGTGTGGAGCACTCGGTCTTACATTTTTTATATGTATGTATGCATGTATGTATGACGTTACCTAACCCTACCTAAAACCTTACAAATTACATTACCTGCTCTAACAATACCAACCCTAGCTTCTTTACACAACTAAAGTACCTACAACGTTACTTGATTTGGGCTCTCTATCACTCTTTCAACCTTGGGAGGGACACTTGCTACAGGCAGTTTTGCCTTTTGTCTCCTTCATACACATTGAAGAAACAAACCAAACAAATCTAACTAACAATGCCTGACCTTATACCTAACCTACAGCAACCTAACCTAGCGTAATCGAGCCATAACAAATATCCTAACTTACTCTATCAATACCTAACCTAAACCTAAATGGGTTTACCACCACCAATTTACCTCTAATAGGTAAATTATTATGAATACTTTTACCCTATCCTATGAAGAAGTGGGTATTCCATTATCAAAATGGAAAATACTAGCCTTTGAAGTTTTGCATTATTCCTTCTCTAGTCGACATACGGGTTGTTTTGATCATGATCGGTCTGTTCATTAAATGATTAAGGCGATCTTGATTGATTAGGTTTACTTATGTCTAGTTGATTGCCAGGTGTGTACTGTTTGTATTAAAAGCTGTCTCTTTGTGAGTGTGTTTATATAGATATATCTATCTATTGCCCGACGCCATGATCCCCGAAGGGGTGGCCACAAACGAATCGCCCCCAAGCACCTCTGTCCCCAGTCAGTCGACGCTCCTCCTCCCAACCCGCATCGCCTTCATTCATATACTTCCTCACTCCATCCTTCCACCTCTCCTTCGGTCTACCTCTCCCTCTCTGTCCTTCCACCTCACTCTCGTACACCCTCTTAGTCATTCTCTCGTTTCCCATACGTTCCATATGGCCGAACCATCTCAAGTTGTTCCTTTTCACACTTTCCAGAACATCTACCTCCACACCACACCTCCTTCTTACCTCCTCATTCGTCTGTCTATCCCTCCATGTAACTCCGCAGTAGTCTAATTACAGTCTGCAATTTGATGTATTCATATTTTTTTACCAACCAACTTTACTTATAAACTCAATTAAAGAAATCAACAAATACATGTGGCACTCCAAGGACTGGGACCTAGGATACTCACATCGAAATTCCGCTCATTTGTGCATTACGCTATCAAAACAGTAACAAAATTCTGCATAAGCTTACAATTTATTATGCAGCTTCGAATCCTGCATATTTATCTGAGCATGTGCATACATTCCAACTGTGCTATGGTAACCTAATGTACAGACGAATGGAAGTAGTAATTAATGGGGCAGTTAACCACCGGGTATACTATGATTAAATATACAGTGTATTTTCTTACCAGTAGTGAAATAAAACGACCAGTTTAATATTGTATAGGAAATTATTCTTGTAAACCAATCACAATAAGTTCCTTCCCCTCATAAACTTATATAATGGATACAGATTCATGTGGACAACTGTACTATAGTCCATTCAGTATAGGCAGGCCAAACATACTAACCACTAAGCTCTGTAACTCATAAACGACTAGAGTAATCAAGGTATTATTTCTACCATTTGGGAAGGGTCAACCAGGATATATGTGTATGGGCTAGATTTATTGCCCATTTGCTCCAAACCTTGTTAAATGACAGAGGTGAGGAGTAGCGATTTCTGGGCCTACCAACTATATAGGGAAATGGACTTAGTATATATGAATACATGTATGTATCTCGGTAGGGTATTTTATACTTACAGACATACATGTGTAGAATATGTACAGGTACCTGTATGTATGTGCGACCTTATATGGATTTATATATATACTGTATATATATATATATATATATATATATATATATATATATATATATATATATATATATACTGTATACTGTATATACATTATATGGTCATTACACTTAATCTATATTTGTAAGTGTAGAATATGCACTTAAGAATATTTTGTAGTGCATAGACCTAGATTCTGTAACTGTACCTTGTTTTCTGAAAGTAAAATTTTGCTTTGATATTTATGCCCCAAAATGGCGTCTACAGAAACAGATGGACGCGAACCAACAGTACAGTTATCCTTGTCCATCTTAATATATAGCCTACCTTAACATTATCTGGTGCGACGTGTTGTGGGTTATGGTATTTGGTTTGATTATTATTGAGGATTTTAACATCCTGCGATTCTCAGACACGTTTTTTTTTTTTTTTTTTTCTATGTGAGTGAGGGAGGCAAAAGGCAGAACTGCCTATAGCGAGTGCCTCCCCCATATTTGAAAGAGTGACAGGGCCAAAATCAAGGGACGGTCGAGCCAAAATACCTGGACACACAGAGTTTGAAGCAATGTAAGTCATAGGAAGATGGAAAGACTGATTCTGGGAGAGAGTTCCAGAGCTCAGCTGTTGAATAGAAGAAAGTCTGAGAGTAAAGTTTCACTTTTGGGTTGGAGAGTTGCACAGAGTAGGGGTGGGATTGTGTTGCAAGATGGGTACCACGTACCCTACGTAGAGGAGTTAGTATACACTATGACAGCTATGAGGAACACTGATTATGATAGTAGCGAGAGAGATGCAACATGCGGCGAAGAGAGAGAGATTGCAGAGAGTTGGTGAGTGGACAAGAGTTAATGATACAAAAGGCTTTCCTTTCTACTTTGTCTAGGAGTGCGGTGTGACAGGATCCTCCCCACACATGTGAACAATACTAAATACAAGGATGCACTGTGCCCCTGTACAGAGCAGGAAGCTGTGCAGGGGTAAAGACCCCTTGAGGCAGTTGAGCACACCCAGTTTCTGGGAGGCTGCCATAGCAAGACTGGTAATATGGTCCTTCCAAGTGAGAGCAGAAGAAAAAATGACCCCAAGAATATTGAGAGAAGATGAAGGATTGATTTTTGTATTGTTAAAGTGTAAAGGATAGTCCTCTGGGAGTTCCGAACGGATAGTAAGATGAAGAAATTGGGTCTTGGAAGCATTAAAGGCAACAAGGTTTTTTTCTGCGCCGATTGGAAATAGTACCGGTAGTTAGATCGAAAGATAAGTGTTGCATGGCTTCATTACATTTGTTTTTGAGGGATTGCTGGCTGGGCTGTTTTCGAATACTAATTGAGTAATGTAAGGTTGAGTCGTTTGCGTATGAATGGATGGGCCTGGAGGTACAGTTGAGAAGGTCATTTATGAAAATTAGAAAGAGAATGGGAGATAGAACAGAGCCCTGAGGAACACCAGAGTTTATAGGATGAGGAAGTGAGCGATGGCCGTCCACAACCGCAGCTATGGAACAGTCGGCAAGGAAATTAGAGACAAAGGAACAAATGGAGGGATAGAAACTGAAGGAGGGTAGTTTAGAATCTACAGATTTGTGCCAGACTGTATCAAAGGCTTTCAAGATGTCTAGTGCAATGGAAAAGGTCTCACCGAAGTCCAGGAAAGGAGGATGACAAAGAGTTAGTAAGATATGAAAGAAGATCACCAGTAGAGTGCCCCTTAAGGAAGCCATACTGGCGATCTAAGAGTAGATTATGAGAAGAGAAATGCTTAAGAAATTTGGAAGCAAGAATAGTTTCAAAAACTTTAGAGATACAAGAGATGAGAGCAATTGGACGATAGTAGGAGGGTTGAGAGCGGTCACCCTTCTTTGGGACAGGTTAAATGAGAGCAAACTTGCAGCAAGAAGGGAAGACGTTAGAGGAGAGACAGAGACGAAAGAGTTTGCGTAGGCAGGGAGTGAGCACGGAAGCACAGTTTTTTAAGTACGATAGAAGGAACACCGTCCGGACCGTACACCTTCTTAGTATTTAGCCCAGAGAGGGTAGAGAGTACATCTTTAGAAGAGATTAGGATATTAGGCATAAGTAGGAGAGAGGGGGGTGGAGAGGGAGGAATGGCTCCGGAATCATCCAAGGTGGAGTTGCTAGCAAAAGTTTGAGCGAAGAGTTCAGCTTTGTCAGAGGAAGAAGTGATGGTTGTGCCATCAGAGTGGAAAAGGGGAGAAAGACCAGGAAGAAAATTGTTGGAGACGTTTTTGGCTAGATGCCAGAAAGCTTGGGAAGAGCTAGAGTTGGATAGTTCAGTGCATTTATTATTGATGAAAGAGTGTTTGGCTAGTCGAAGAACAGATTTGGCTTGATTCCGAGCAGAAATGTAGGAAGAATGAGATTCTTGAGTCTTAAGGCATCGGTACCGTTTGAATGTTTCCTTCTTGTTGCGGACAGCAGTAGAACAAGCCTGAGTAAACCAAGATTTGTTTGCATTAGACTGAGAGAGAAGAAAATGGAATGTATGCTTCCATGCCCGAGAGGATTACCTCGGTAATGCATTCAGCACTCTCCGAGGGTCCCCGGTCATGGAAGCAAAAGTCATTCCATGGGAAATCAAAGAAGTCCTGCGAAAAGCCTCCCAGTCGGCAGTGCCAGAGTGCCACAAGCGCCGCCGGTTGGGAAGATCAGGTGGCAGTACGGATAGATAGAGCAGGTGACAGATATTAGTTTATGGTCGGAGTAGCCCAAAGGAGAACAGATTTACAGTATATGCAGAACGGTTGGAGGTTAGAAATAAGTTAAGAATGATGGGCCAATCTTCGAAGCAATCCTGGATACGGGTGGGTTGCTGGACTAACTGCTCTAGGTCGTTTAAAATAGAAAAGATGTAGGCTCGCTCAACAGGTTGGTCAGTGGAAACAGAGGAGAGCCATTAGTGGTGGTAAACTTTGAGAGGAGAGATGGATAGAATGTGTTCCACTTTAGAAGTTAGATAGTCAAAGTATTTTGGATAGTTAGAAGAATTAGGGTGCAAAATAGACAGCGCAGAAATAATTAGTTTGAGAGTGACAAGAAAACTTTAGCCAGAGAGTTGAGAATTCAGAAGAATCTAAGTTGGGAACACGAGAGAAAGCAATATTGTTGCGTACATAGATGCAACTTCCACCTTTGGCTCGAAACTGAGGATAGAGATAGTAGGAGGATACAGAGAAGGGTTTGCTGTCAGTAGTCCCAGGCAACGGTGTCTCTGTGACAAAGAAAAAATCAGGGTTGGCAGAGGAGAGGTGGTGTTCCACAGAGTGGAAATTAGAGGAAAGACCACGAATATTACAGAAAACACATTTATCTTAAAAGGGGGCGTTGGGGGTAGTGTTATTTACCTTGATGGTCGGCACCGGTCATTGTGGCAGCCAAGGTCAGGCTTTTGACCACCTAGGAAAAGATAGGTTTCATTGGCTGTCAGCTTGGACTAAATTATTTTTATTGTTTGTTGCCAATGATCATAACCTCTCTCGCTTCCTGGCCTGACCTGACCTGACCTAACAAAGGGCTCAACCAGAGGGCAGAAAAAAAACCTAGTCCCTGTTGGAAGTTAATGAGTCCCACGAGGGAACCTAACGTGACCGATTGGGAGATTTTTTGTTCATGGTATATTTGGGGCATTATATACAACTTTGGGTTCATGGTATATTTGGGGCATATATACAACTTTGGGTTCATGGTATATTTGGGCATTATATACAACTTTGGGGTTCATGGTATATTTGGGGCATTATATACAACTTTGGGTTCATGGTATATTTGGGGCATTATATACAACTTGGTTCATGGTATATTTGGGCATCTATACAACTTTGGGTTCATGGTATATTTGGGGCATTATATACAACTTTGGGTTCATGGTATATTTGGGGCATTATATACAACTTTGGGTTCATGGTATATTTGGGGCATTATATACAACTTTGGGTTCATGGTATATTTGGGGGCATTATATACAACTTTGGGTTCATGGTATATTTGGGGCATTATATACAACTTTGGGGTCATGGTATTTTGGGGCATTATATACAACTTTGGGTTCATGGTATATTTGGGCATAGTATAAACTTTGGGTTCATGGTATATTTGTATTATATACAACTTTGTTGGGTTCATGGTATATTTGGGCATTATATAAAACTTTGGGTTATGGTATATTTGGGGCATTATACAACTTTGGGTTCATGGTTATATTTGGGGCATTATATACAACTTGGGTTCATGGTATATTTGGGGCATTATATACAACTTTGGGTTCATGGTATATTTGGGGGCATTATATACAACTTTGGGTTCAGGGTATATTTGGGGCATTATATACAACTTTGGGTTCATGGTATATTTGGGGCATTATATACAACTTTGGGTTCATGGTATATTTGGGGCATTATATACAACTTTGGGTTCATGGTATATTTGGGGCATTATATACAACTTTTGGGTTCATGGTATATTTGGGGCATTATATACAACTTTGGGTTCATGGTATATTTGGGGCATTATATACAACTTTGGGTTCATGGTATATTTGGGGCATTATATACAACTTTGGGTTCATGGTATATTTGGGGCATTATATACAACTTTGGGTTCATGGTAATATTTGGGGCATTATATACAACTTTGGGTTCATGGTATATTTGGGGCATTATATACAACTTTGGGTTCATGGTATATTTGGGGCATTATATACAAAACTTTGGGTTCATGGTATATTTGGGGCATTATATACAACTTTGGGTTCATGGTATATTTGGGGCATTATATACAACTTTGGGTTCATGGTATATTTGGGGCATTATATACAACTTTGGGTTCATGGTATATTTGGGGCATTATATACAACTTTGGGTTCATGGTATATTTGGGGCATTATATACAACTTTGGGTTCATGGTATATTTGGGGCATTATATACAACTTTGGGTTCATGGTATATTTGGGGCATTATATACAACTTTGGGTTCATGGTATATTTGGGGCATTATATACAACTTTGGGTTCATGGTATATTTGGGGCATTATATACAACTTTGGGTTCATGGTATATTTGGGGCATTATATACAACTTTGGGTTCATGGTATATTTGGGGCATTATATACAACTTTGGGTTCAATGTTCAAGGGAACATTTTTAGTTATGTTTATGTATATATTAATGTATGTATTATAATAGTTTTATTCCTAGGCCTCGATCCAAGGCCGGTTCCTTATAAATTGCAGGCTCGCTATCGCTCGCCATGAAAATATCGACACCTAAATGGCAAATATATCTAACTGTCTGTCTGTCTGTTCGAGAGTAACTACTATATGTTTTAATGGATTCCACCAAACTTTCCGGGTTCAGGGAAAGTTTTATTTTTTTCTGTACCCCTTTTCCCTCATGATTAGACCTATTAGCTTTGACATTTGATGACGTTCGCCCCATTAGTTTGCTGATTATAAGACCGTTCTCCCCATATAATTGGCAATTTTAATACCCTCTTGTAATAATTTAGCATAACAGGAGTGCTTTTATCGTGAACTATTGATCCACATATCTAGTCTGTTAACATGTTGACACTATTCTGCATTGGTGTCGTTAACTAGGCTGGAGGTAGATTATCATAGGTAACATAAACCGTACATAGGCGTGTTTTAATAGCTACCATATCAGAAGAACTTAAACCTTTGAAGATTATGACGCATCCCTTCACTTTCAATCTTGGTGCCCTTACTACCAAAACTGGAGCAAGTACAACATAGAGTTACCTAAATGATATCTAGTTTAGAGAACAAATCTTATGAGGAGGTCCGTCATAGAAAATTTTATATTTTTCCTTTAACCCAATACAGATTAAGAGGCGACTAATTCAAGTGTTCAACATTATCAAAGGCATCAACATGACCTGAACATACAGTAAATACTTTTTGATCATCCAGTCAAATTGCATGTATGGTTGCAAAATTATCAGTAAATCATATGAGTCTAAGAATTTCTTCTTCAATCGAGTTGTCAACTTAGGGAATGGGCTTCCTCGAGATGGTATAGACTACAGTACCGTTGATTCCTTCAAACATCGCCCAGACAAACACGCTACCTTAAAATCGCGACTCACTGCATTTGTAAATTTATAAAAAAAAAAAAAAAAAAAAAAAAAATCAGATACATAGGGGATCACTACGTTTATAAATATATAACTGAGATGTTACTTTCTTCTCCTTAGGTACATTTAGGATCACTTATAGCTGAGTTATGTTACTAACCCATATTATCGCCTATTAACCCTGTCTTGGACATTAGTACTAGGGTGATACTTCCCTTTTCAATTGTCCCTTACCAACTCTCAACCACTGTTGAATTTTCGCAGCAGTGATTTAGAGGGCAAACAACCTAGAGGGGTCGCCACACCTTCTGTTGCTTGACTTCCTTTGTTCTCTCTCTCTCTCTCTGTCTCTCTCTCTCTCTCTCTCTCTCTCTCTCTCTCTCTCTCTCTCTCTCTCTCTCTCTCTCTCTCTCTCTCTCTCTCTCTCTCTCTCTCTCTCTCTCTTCCTCTCTCTCTCTCTCTCTCTCTCTCTCTCTCTCGCTCTCTCTCTCGCTCTCTCTCTCTCTCTCTCTCTCTCTCTCTCTCTCTCTCTCTCTCTCTCTCTCTCGACCTAACAAAGGGCTCCACCAGGGAGGAGAAAAATTGGTACATGTTGGAAGTTCTCACCAGGGACCCAAGTTGTTGGGCTGAACTTGTTTTCATGGAAGTTTGGGACATTTTGTGAGTATATGGGAATACGGCTTCTCCTCTGATTGGTTCCCTACATGCATGTATTTTTACATATATATTCACACACGCACGAAACGAAACGCACACCTTTTCACTAGCAAGGGATTGATGGGTGGTCACGCCAAGATGTTTAGGGTGGGAGCCACAGCTGGTGTAGGGGTAACTCGACCCAGGGAGTAATATAGGACAAGTCACGTCGGTCCCTAGGACATACTGTATTATGGCTGACAGGCATTGTCCAAAGAAAGAAGCTGATGTTTTTTGTATTGAGGCATTCAGAGCAATTACTAATATATAGTCGGTTACCAAAATGCATACAAGAGGAGCAATCAAATGCAAAGGAAGCTAGTCTTTCATCATGCGAGGCCTAGCCGGCGTGTCTGGCTTTGACAGTGTCCATGGTAAGGAATCAAGAGTGGAAGACCCAGCTTGTATGGAGGTAACTCAACCCAGGGAGTGAGATAGGTTGGATCCCATTATCCTCCAAGGCCACTTAGACATGTACGGTTCATTTATCCTTCTTCACTCCGCTAGTGACCTGTGTAGCGGAAAGAAACTAGACCCTGGGACCTATGATCGCCCACATTCCCTTGGCTAGGACTAAAGGACTCGTGGACGATAACATGGACGCCAAATATCCGTAACCGAAATAATGTATGAACGGAAATACTTCAATACTCCCGCATTGTGTGTGAAATATCGCGAACTGGAATTAGCTGCCCATGTCCTGCCGCATCTCTCGAATGCAATGTCAAAACATAGATTCAGGAACTAATGCCGATGCAGTTTTCGTCACTTTTACTCCTGTGGCAAAATATCCAGGTTTGTAATATATAGACTATTAAATTGTTTTTATTATAGAAATTCTAGGCCATCATTTGTATTATTAGTATGTAAAGTATCTGATTCGAATTATTCAAATACTACAGTATATAAAAATTAGCTTAATGGACAAGAATATGTGTCCAATGTTGATTATTGGTATAAGATCAAAGGGATATACATATAACAAAGCAATTGAACCTAGGGCATTGTTTCAGTCTTATTTTTATGTTATATCTTACGAAGCAATATCTGATACCATGCATGGTATATTGGCTTCATTAGTTATTATTCATTCGTTGACAATATACCATGCATGGTATATTGGCTTCATTAGTTATTATTCATTCGTTGACAATATACCATGCATGGTATATTGGCTTCATTAGTTATTATTCATTCGTTGACAATATACCATGCATGGTATATTGGCTTCATTAGTTATTATTCATTCGTTGACAATATACCATGCATGGTATATTGGCTTCATTAGTTATTATTCATTCGTTGACAATATACCATGCATGGTATATTGGCTTCATTAGTTATTATTCATTCGTTGACAATATACCATGCATGGTATATTGGCTTCATTAGTTATTATTCATCGTTGACAATATACCATGCATGGTATATTGGCTTCATTAGTTATTAGCATTCGTTGACAATATACCATGCATGGTATATTGGCTTCATTAGTTATTATTCATTCGTTGACAATATACCATGCATGGTATATTGGCTTCATTAGTTATTATTCATTCGTTGACAATATACCATGCATGGTATATTGGCTTCATTAGTTATTATTCATTCGTTGACAATATACCATGCGTGATATATTGGCTTCATTAGTAACCAGCTTCTATACCATGGTATGGGCTTTTAGTTATATATAGTGACAATATACCATGCTGGTGTCGCTTCATTAGTTTATATACACAATATACCAGCTATGTCTTCATTAGATTAAATTAAACAAGATTATTTCATTAGTTATTATTATACAATACCAAGCTTATGTGTGGCTAGTCATATAAGTATATACCATGGCATGGTATAGTTATAGTTATTATCGTTGGACAATATACCAAGATATTGGTGTATATATAGTACAATACCAAGCTTATGTGTGGTGTCATTATATAGTATATACCAGCTTATGTGTCATTGTTATATAGTATATACCAAGCTTATGTTGGTCATATATAGTATATACCAGCTTATGTTGTGTCATATATAGTATATACCAAGCTTATGTGTCGGTGTGTCATAGTTATTATATACCAAGCATTATAGTATTCAAGCTTATGTGTCGGTGTGTCATATATAGTATATACCAAGCTTATGTGTATTAGTCATATACCATGCTTATACCAAGCTTATGTGTGTCATATATAGTATATACCAAGCTTATGTGTCGGTGTCATATATATACCAAGCTTATGTGTGTGTGTATAGTATATACCAAGCTTATGTGTCGGTGTGTCATATATAGTATATACCAAGCTTATGTGTCGGTGTATTTCATATAGTTTTGTATATAGACATACCAAGTATATGTGTCGGGTGTCATATATAGTATATACCAAGCTTGGTGTCTCTATATGCAAGTTTATTGGGTGTGTCATATATAGTATATACCAAGCTTATGTGTCGGGTGTCATTATAGCTTATACAAGCTTATATACTCATATTATTCTTATAATCGGTGTGTCTCACCAAATAGTGTTATGTGGTTGTCATATAATGGACAAATACCAAGCTTATGTGTCGGTGTGTCATATATAGTATATACCAAGCTTATGTGTCGGTGTGTCATATATAGTATATACCAAGCTTATGTGTCGGTGTGTCATATATAGTATATACCAAGCTTATGTGTCGGTGTGTCATATATAGTATATACCAAGCTTATGTGTCGGTGTGTCATATATAGTATATACCAAGCTTATGTGTCGGTGTGTCATATAGTATATACCAAGCTTATGTGTCGGTGTGTCATATATAGTATATACCAAGCTTATGTGTCGGTGTGTCATATATAGTATATACCAAGCTTATGTGTCGGTGTGTCATATATAGTATATACCAAGCTTATGTGTCGGTGTGTCATATATAGTATATACCAAGCTTATGTGTCGGTGTGTCATATATAGTATATACCAAGCTTATGTGTCGGTGTGTCATATAGTATATACCAAGCTTATGTGTCGGTGTGTCATATATAGTATATACCAAGCTTATGTGTCGGTGTGTCATATATAGTATATACCAAGCTTATGTGTCGGTGTGTCATATATAGTATATACCAAGCTTATGTGTCGGTGTGTCATATATAGTATATACCAAGCTTATGTGTCGGTGTGTCATATATAGTATATACCAAGCTTATGTGTCGGTGTGTCATATATAGTATATACCAAGCTTATGTGTCGGTGTGTCATATATAGTATATACCAAGCTTATGTGTCGGTGTGTCATATATAGTATATACCAAGCTTATGTGTCGGTGTGTCATATATAGTATATACCAAGCTTATGTGTCGGTGTGTCATATATAGTATATACCAAGCTTATGTGTCGGTGTGTCATATATAGTATATACCAAGCTTATGTGTCGGTGTGTCATATAGTATATACCAAGCTTATGTGTCGGTGTGTCATATAGTATATACCAAGCTTATGTGTCGGTGTGTCATATATAGTATATACCAAGCTTATGTGTCGGTGTGTCATATATAGTATATACCAAGCTTATGTGTCGGTGTGTCATATATAGTATATACCAAACTTTCATATTGAACACAATTTTTCACTTCAAAACTTTCGTACTAGCTGAGTAATCAACATGGAGACAGCACAAATTACCGTATTATAAGTTAGGTAATAATGTATTAGGTATTTAAGCTCTAGGTTTTGTAAGGTTATGTTATATTATGATATTTGGCGAACTCTCATTTCACGTGCAAAAATGTGGTGTCCTTTTTAATCCATATTTCCATATATGGCAGAGTGGAAAGCTGTCGTATTTGTTCCACATTTCCATATATGGCAGAGTGGGAAGCTGTCGTATTTGTTCCACATTTCCATATATGGCAGAGTGGGAAGCTGTCGTATTTGTTCCACATTTCCATATATGGCAGAGTGGGAAGCTGTCGTATTTGTTCCACATTTCCATATATGGCAGAGTGGGAAGCTGTCGTATTTGTTCCACATTTCCATATATGGCAGAGTGGGAAGCTGTCGTATTTGTTCCACATTTCCATATATGGCAGAGTGGGAGCTGTCGTATTTGTTCCACATTTCCATATATGGCAGAGTGGGAAGCTGTCGTATTTGTTCCACATTTCCATATATGGCAGAGTGGGAAGCTGTCGTATTTGTTCCACATTTCCATATATGGCAGAGTGGGAAGCTGTCGTATTTGTTCCACATTTCCATATATGGCAGAGTGGGAAGCTGTCGTATTTGTTCCACATTTCCATATATGGCAGAGTGGGAAGCTGTCGTATTTGTTCCACATTTCCATATATGGCAGAGTGGGAAGCTGTCGTATTTGTTCCACATTTCCATATATGGCAGAGTGGGAAGCGTTCAAATAACATCCAATCAAATTAATACTCACACAGCTTGAATTTCTATATTGACAGCGGTGATCAATGTGCTGAATTTAAATGAATTAATTTGAGAGTGACTGGCATCCAGTTATGATATGTTCCCCGTCCGATGGAAACCGAAAACCATCAACCATTTTGAGCTTCATTGTGTCCATTATTATATTATCTGTGATGACAATATTACCATCAACATGCAATTATCTGTGATGACAATATTACCATCAACATGCAATTATCTGTGATGACAATATTACCATCAACATGCAATTATCTGTGATGACAATATTACCATCAACATGCAATTATCTGTGATGACAATATTACCATCAACATGCAATTATCTGTGATGACAATATTACCATCAACATGCAATTATCTGTGATGACAATATTACCATCAACATGCAATTATCTGTGATGACAATATTATCATCAACATGCAATTTACGTATTTAGTTGACAGTTACACCAAAAACAGACTTGTGTAACATTACACTAGTTTCGATATTATTTAACCCTTTGCTTCTATACAAGCAGTCAACATTGGAGTCAAATCCTGGCGCATCAAGTGCATTTATTTTCTGAAGTAATTGCATTTTCCTAAACTAATAATTTACCTACCAAACGAATATAATGTTTGGCATACGAATCTATATACCAATCATAATCATCTAAATGTCTATATTGTATCAAAATCTAGATCAATTTGTCACAGAATATAAGTGGTAAACACAGAATGGGGCAAAAGTTCTTATAATCGCCAAACAAATGGCGCGAACGTCTTAAATCCTAAAACTAATGGAGCTAAACATGAGGGAGAAAAGGGTCCAGAAAATAATTCCCCTTAGCCTTCTATATACCAAAAACCTGAACAGTTTGTCACAGCATAAAAGTTATGGAAACTGGATCGACCTTAGTTCCCGAGTCAAATGTTTTGGTTTAGATTCGGGAGAGGCGGCGGTACATGGGCAGAAAATTTCCATTTCGCGTTATTTCACACACAATTCCGGAGTATTGAAATATTGAAGTATTGCCGTTCGTAAGTCTTTTCCCTCACTGACAATACACCCATTTGTCTTTTCGAAAACGCTTGCGGACGAAAATAATAGTGTATGAAAAGACTTATTGACGAAACGACTTGTGGACGAAGAGATGTGTGGATGAAATGGCAGGTGGACGAAAATACCGTTGGACAAATAGTATTGTGGACGAAAAAACTTGTGGACGAATAGTCTTGTGGCCGAAAAGACTTGATCTTACAAAATATATCTTGTGGAGAATAATAATTGTGGGGGAAATAAACGTTGTAATCAGTTTCGTTATTTAACCCTTTTAGCATCAGTGACGATATTTCCATTATATTCTGGTAAATATTTGACGATTTTATTCAGGTTAGGAGTGACGTCTACAAAAGGTTACAGACTATCTAAATTAATCCTTTCATAAGCTTCGTAAAATCGTTTAAATATAGCTGGAATCAAATATAGAAATACATCACCTGTACAGAAAGGGTTAACAATTTATGCCATTATCAAAATCAAATCACAGTTCAACAGTCAAGTGAGGTCAACACAAATAATTCCGCATTAAAATGTATTATGAATTGTATTAATTTGGTGGATATAACTGGTTACAAAATTCTTGTTAATCACACACTTTTAGCTTATTAGTCCATTTGTATATTTAAATGTCAGTTGGGGTTTTTATTACCTTCGCCAACGAAGTTGGAGGAGGTTACGTTTTTGCCTCCGTTTGTTTGTCTGTTTTACTGTAAACAAGATATTTAAACCAGTTATCAACCAATGTTCACGAAAGTTGGTGTGCAGATAGAATATGCATAAAGAAGCAGTGGTTCAGTTTAGAGGTGATTTGCAGAGCGCATGCCTCCATCAGCGTAGGTGGTTCACAAAGTTTTGAAGCAATGTTCAGGAAATGTTGTGGGCAGATTGGATATGAGCCAAGGAAGTTATTCCATTTACGAGGTGATCAGTAGAGTGACTCCCTCCACCAACGAAGGCGGAGGTATGTGCTCTCCCGGGTACCCCTCTAGTTTATATACAGTGTTTATATTAACTTGACCATTATATTTGTTTATCATGCTGCAGATTATCTGACGGTAAATTGTAGAATACTATACATTATTCCAGCTCTGCTTCCAAGTATTAATTTGTTTAATTTGTAATGATGTATGCCATTATTTAGTTTTACTTTGGTTAACCCTTGTCCCTCATGTTTAGCCCATTTAATGTTGAGATTATAAGACTTTTGCACCATTTATTTGACGATGTTAAAACCTTTCACTTCATTTCTTTCTCAATTTTAAGATCTTTCATGCCATTTAGGTATAGATTTTGTCATGGCGAGCGATAGGAAACCTGTAAATTAGAAGGAATCAGCCTTCAGTCGGAACATTTTTCTAAATAAAAATGCACAAATTAGTCACGAAGGATGGTCTTGAGGTCATTATTTTAAAGCTTGATGGAAGTCTAGGGAGCATACTAAACACAAATAATTAATATTATTTTTAAATCAAGCCACACCTCAATAATCAAGATAGGGACATTATAGTATCTTAGAAGGTACAATATATATAGTTAATTGGCAATGTAGGCCAAGGTCAAATATTGTATATTAACCCCTTGAGGATTACGACGCGTGTTTAGGAGCTTATTTACAGCTTTGGAAGGATCTGTGGGAATTAAATGTTTGAAGACTATATCAATTAAACCTCGGGCTTCCATATACCATTCCTAATCCGACTAAAATCGTTTAATAATAGCCAGAAAAAAGACGGGAAAAGCGGCATTGTAGCCTGAAAGGGTTAATTAATATTATGAATATAATTATATAAAATGATGTGGCAAAATATTTAATTCTTGGTAATCAGACGCATTAAGTCTGAGTAAATTTCTGTAAATATAATAATTATGGGACAGTACTTTCATTCTTAATCTCTATTATATTTCATCAATCGAGAAAGTTTTTGGTCTATCAACCGAGTTATTTGTTAAGTGGAAATGTTTATATGTTTGTTAATCTATTTATCAATTTATTATTGTTAGTATTTGTTTGTACTTTTTGTTTGAGGTTTCTTCCCTAATCTTCCATCAAACTTAACAAAAATACCCACAAGCCGTTCAAATTTTGTTGTTGCATTTTTCGGTAGAAAAATCCCTCGGCTAAAGGCTGGTTCCTCCTAAATTGCAGAATTGCTATAGCTCGCCCGGAAAAAAATTGCACCTTTAATGGCACGAAAGGTCTTCTAATAGCCAAATGTCTCTATATCCTAAAAATACCAAGTTTTCATAATTAACAACATAATTCGCTTCCAAATAATCATAATAGCTGATTGATTAAGGTGAGGCCATGGCAGTTTACCCTCAGTTTATAATAAACACACTATAAACACCTTTACTGTTTGTATATGGGTGGTTGTCCAGGTAGAGATTGATTAAGGTGAGGCCATGGCAGTTTACCCTCAGCTTATAATAAACACACTATAAACACCTTTACTGTTTGTATATGGGTGGTGGTCCAGGTAGAGATTGATTAAGGTGAGGCCATGGCAGTTTACCCTCAGCTTATAATAAACACACTATAAACACCTTTACTGTTTGTATATAGATCGTGGTTCAGGTAGAGATTGATTAAGGTGAGGCCATGGCAGTTTACCCTCAGCTTATAATAAACACACTATAAACACCTTTACTGTTTGTATATGGGTGGTGGTCCAGGTAGAGATTGATTAAGGTGAGGCCATGGCAGTTTAGCCTCAGCTTATAATAAACACACTATAAACACCTTTACTGTTTGTATATGGGTGGTGGTCCAGGTAGAGATTGGTAACACATTATTACTCATTAAGGGGATAGTGCTTGTTAGATTGGTCAATTTAGTTATTTATTAACACATGTTTTAGTTTCCTCGTTATAACTCCACCAAACTTAAAAAAACACCCCATAGACACCCTTTCAAGATAAATGTGTACATTTTTCGTCAGAAAAATTTCCCGGCCGAAGGCCGTTTCTTCCTAATATTACAGGCTCGCTATCGCTCGGCAGGAAAAAAATCGACACCAAACTAGCACGAATGTCCAAATATTGACAAAGAAATGGGGCACAATGTCTAAAATCGGCAAAATAATGGAACGAACATCGTAATATCTCAATACCAATATGCTAAACAAGAGGGAGAAGGAGGTCCATAAAAAGTGACTACCTCCCCCTTAACATAATAGTTTAGGTGCTATATAGTGATCCAGGTACATTCACTGTGTTATGTAATTCAACTATACCCTGTTTATTATAGCTTGGCCAGAAATACATAACCACATTTAACGTTCTAGTGATCCATCTACTGTCAGTGTCCTGTGTAATTTAAGGGGGTTGTGCTTGGTTTTGGGTCTAGATATTTGTTTATTAATATATGTTTTAAGTTTCTTCGCTAGACCTCCATCAATCTTAGAAAAAAAAAACCAAGACCCCCTTTCAAGATAAATTTGCAAATTTTGCGGTAGAAAAATATCCTAGCCTAAGGCCGGTTCCTTCTAAAATTAGAGACTCGCTAACGCTCGCCAGGAAAAAATCGACACCAAAAGGGCACGAAAGGTCTTAATATTGACAAAACAATGAGGCGAAAGATCTCAAAATCGCCAAACTAACGGAACGAACGTCTTAAAACCTCAAAACTAATATGCTAAACATGAGGAAGAAGAGGTCCAGAAAAAGCGAGTACTACCCCCTTGACTATTGTCCATTCCTTATAGGTAGGCCAGAAATCAGTACCCCTAACCTCTGTAACTCATAAAGGGCTAGAGCAAATGGGTTGTAAAATTTCCCCTCAGTCCCTGGCTGACTCTTCGTAAATGGTAGAAAATGTGGGTCAATTACTCTAGTCGTTGTTTAGTTATATAGGTTAGTGGTCACTATTCCTGGCCTACCTATAATGTATGGACTATAGTCATGTAAACAATGACTATGTTTAGTTATATAGGTTAGTGGTCACTATTCCTGACCTACCTATAATGTATGGACTATAGTCATGTAAACAATGACTATGTTTAGTTATATAGGAGTTATAGAGGTTAGTGGTCACTATTCCTGGCCTACCTATAATGTATGGACTATAGTCATGTAAACAATGACTATGTTTAGTTATATAGGTTAGTGGTCACTATTCCTGGCCTACCTATAATGTATGGACTATAGTCATGTAAACAATGACTATGTTTAGTTATATAGGTTAGTGGTCACTATTCCTGGCCTACCTATAATGTATGGACTATAGTCATGTAAACAATGACTATGTTTAGTTATATAGGTTAGTGGTCACTATTCCTGGCCTACCTATAATGTATGGACTATAGTCATGTAAACAATGACTATGTTTAGTTATATAGGTTAGTGGTCACTATTCCTGGCCTACCTATAATGTATGGACTATAGTCATGTAAACAATGACTATGTTTAGTTATATAGGTTAGTGGTCACTATTCCTGGCCTACCTATAATGTATGGACTATAGTCATGTAAACAATGACTTTATGTTTTGGTTTACTCTGTATTGCAGAAATGTTTAGCATTATAATACGCTGCTGCCTTTAACTGACTCTCTCATGTGGTCTTTTCTTTGGCTCTTATACAGTATGTTGTTTCCATCCACAGGTATGATGTGAGGCGGGTGTGGGGGGGGGGGGTCTTAAAGGTACGTAACTTATTGGTATTATAATTGAATAGATGTACTGTTGAGTAAATATAGTAATGTAAGGGAGAACAAGTTGACAAGAAGGTCGTTCTGTATACACTGCTCCATAACTGGGTCGAACCGTGGTATTCAATGTTTAACACCTTCAGTACCGGTGACGTCCTATTTATTATATTCTGGCAACTATTAAATGATCTTATTAAGCTTAAGAAGGACCTCAAGCAACTATAAGGCTACAGACTATCTCTTCCTTTTAGCTAGAATAGATCCTTCATAAGTTGAATAAAATAGACTAATGTTTGGCAGAATATGCTGGAAAGGCCGTCACCGGTACTGAATGAGTTAAAAGGGCGGCCGAAAACAGTGTTCACACTTCAGGAAAGATCGTCGAAAACATGTTAACCCCTTCGTTACCGGTACCGTCCTTTTAACTTTATCTAGCCTACCATTAAACGATTATATTCAGTTTAAAAAGAGCCTCCAGCAACAAACAGTCATCCAACTATCGCACTTAACCCATTTTATTACCGCAGATCCTTCTTAAACTGCACGAAAACTACTAAAATAAGCTAGAATATATTCAGGACACGTCACCGGTACAGAAAGGGTTAAGGCGCTGTCAGACGAACGCGTTTTCCGCCAATTTAAAATGAGCAAGTTTTTTCGATCAACATTTTGGATGTCTTTCGCATTGGAATCGGCAACTGTTCTGGAGTTGTTACTTAGTTGAATTCTGATAATTATCACTTAAATTTCAAAGATGTCAGACTACAAATTAACACAAAGAGAATTCGTGTGTCACTGCCTTTATGAAGAGGGAGATACGAGGCTCATCCATAATCCTTATCATTTATACCTGTCCATCAAACGCTTCGTATTAAATATTTTAATAATGTTAATATTCAGGTTATTGTTTCACCGAATAGGGCGAACGTTCTATTGGCATAACTCCCATTGTGGGATGTGGTCGTTTCTACTACAATTATCTCTCTCTCTCTGTCTTTTTCTCTGTCTCTCTCTCTGTCTGTCTATCTCTCTGTCTGTCTATCTCTCTCTCTCGCTTTCTCTCTCTCTCTCTGTCTTTCTCTATCTCTCTCTCTCTCTCTCTCTCTCGATCTTAATATGTTTGTAATTTGTTGTCCAATGTCTTTGATTAATAGCTTGATATGGACCATAGCGGACACTACAACAAATGTGCCAGGGTTCATGAATGACATTTAAAATCCCTATTATTTGTACCAGTTGATTTTGGATGACATCATTGAGTAAATAATAAGCCTTTAAATGGGGTCAACAAATATCTTAGCCACATGTTAAGCCACTTAAATACAGGACTCGAACAAATAAACCGCATGTGTGGGCTCGCCTATTGAACCTAACTAAACCTAACCAGACTTACCCTAACCTAAACTAGATTAACGGAGCCTAGCCTAATCTACCGGTAACCTAAGGCTGTATATGATTGTGACTGGGATGTGGCCGAGTGGGTTGTGACAGTTATGGAGTGTGGCCGTTTAGGTTGTGACCATTTAGGAGTGTGGCCGTTTAGGAGTGTGATCGTTTGGGTTGTGACCATTTAGGAGTGTGGCTGTTTAGGAATGTGGACGATTGGGTTTTACCATTTAGGAGTGTGGCCGTTTGAGTTGTGACAGTTTAGGATTGTGGCCGTATACATATGTATATTTAGTTACCTATTCTATTATATATATATATATATATATTTGTTTAGCTTTTTTAGGTAGGTTATCACCCCTGGTAGCCTACTTCTGCATATTTCATACTTTTTTGTTTTTGGTTATTTTTGTTTTCGGTTAGTCTAGGCTATCATCCCTGGTGGCCTATTTCTGCGTACGGTACTTCAATTTTTAAATTTTCAGTTAGGCTATCACCGCTGGTGGCCTATTTCTGCGTACCGGTATTTCATAATTTTTTGTTTCGGTTATTTTTGTTTTCGGTTAGTCTAGGCTATCACCGCTGGTGGCCTATTTCTGCGTACCAGTATTTCATAATTTTTGTTTTCGGTTATTTTTGTTTACGGTTAGTCTAGACTATCATCCCTGGTGGCCTATTTCTGCGTACTTCAATTTTTAAATTTTCAGTTAGGCTATCACCGCTGGTGGCCTATTTCTGCGTACCGGTATTTCATAATTTTTGTTTTCGGTTAGGATAGGCTATAACCCCTGGTGGCCTATTTCTGTTTAAATAAACATAAAATTGTTTTCGGTTCGGCTATCACTGCGTATTCAAATTTAATTTTGTTTTGTTTTCATTTTCGGTTAGGCTATCACCGCTGATAACCTATTTGTGTGTATTTCAAATTTTTTGTTTTCGGTTAGGCCTATTTAAGTAAGTGAAGTGTTTTTAAAGTGAGTTTAGTGTTTTTAAAGTGAGTTAAGTGTTTTTAAAGTGAGTTTAGTGTTTTTAAAGTGAGTTTAGTGTTTTTAACACCTTACGAGCGGCCTATGCGGTTTATTTATATGTACCGCCCAGCGGGGTGTTTTTAGCCAAAATAGGGCTGTTTACGTGATCATTTTCATGCCTAAATAAGACCCAGAACGTAAAACAAGTACCTATCCCTGAAAGGGCATAAACAGAGCTTTCGAATGACACCATAACGATCCTTTTATGATGGCTAGTTTTCTTGCAATAACCGTGCAACGCGAGTGCAAAAAGCATGTAATTAGCCACTTTCCCGATACAATTCCTTATATAGCGAGTGAGAGAGGGAGGAGGGAGCTGGGATTCATGTCAGTATGTTCGCCGCGGTGGTCTGGAGCAGTCATACGCTCGCTACTCTCCTGCCACCACTTGTCTCTCTCTCTCAGCAACATTACGTGCTGAAATTGCCACTCGAGTTATGTCGAGCGCCGCCACATAGTCCAGCTTTATTTAACTCGACTTATGTGGTGAGCCGCTAATTAAGGGTTAAAGTGAGTTAAGTGATCTGAAGAAAGTGATCGTCACCATGCCTCGTGCCTGTACGAACTGCGCCGGTAGGTTTGGTGCTTCCATGTTTGCTCCTGCCGATCCACAAGTCTGCCGACTCTGCCAGCAACGAGAGGATTTGACAGCAAAATTGGATGAAGCCCACAACAAGATCAACGCCCTCACCAGGAAGCTGGAATCACTCCAAGAGTTTGTAACACTCAACGTTGGAGTATCACTAACTCCAATTGTTTCAACTCCAGCATCCACCACCGCCCCAACGTCATCTGCCAACAATCCAACACCTGCAGTAGACACTGCAGCAGATGCTTCTGACGAACCTGAGCCGACATCAAACCAGGACAGCCGCCCTGTTCACCTTAGTCTCTCCCCCACTCCTCGTGCAAGAAGCCTGCTAGCACGAACAGTACCAACCCCTCGCCCCCGTTCTAACCACTCCTCTCCCCGACCTGTACGTAGAGTCCCGCCACCACAGGTTTCCGGATTTACACCAGTGAGGAACGGTGCACGGCCAACGCAGAAAAGGTCTCATCTACCAGTCACAATGTCAAACAGATTTGAGATATTGGTAGAGATGGAAGACGAACCAGAAGAGACCAGGCTCGTTGGGGATTCCCTCCTACGAGGACAGGTCGAAGAGTTCTGCGACAGAGTCCCAAATCAACGAAAAAGATTTTGCATCCCAGGAGCTGGACTGGACGACATTGTGGAAGCCTTCGAAGATACCACAAAGGATGCAAATGAAAATACCCTTTTTGTCATCCATGCTGGTTCAAATGACGTCATGCGCACCAGATCCGAAGAGTTGATGGAGAAATATCGCAAGATGATCCAGCACTACAAAAACAAGTCAAGGAATATCATCATCTCAGGCATTCTCCCCAAGATCGACGCACCTGATAAATTCTACGACAAGGCCTTCAGCACAAATAGCCGACTAAAATATTTGTGTCTGAGGGAAGAAGTTGAATTCATCAACCTCTAGGACAACTACTACACCCAGCCTACTCTGTTCCGCAAGGATGGCACTCATCTAAACCCTGTGGGTTCAGCACGCATGGGTCGTCTCCTACACGAAGCAGTCCGCAGCCATGGATCAAAAAACGCCATCAGAGAAGAAGCAGCAGTGACATAAATCATCCAACGCCAAGAAAAAAACAGAGGCAACCGAGGACCACCAGCAATAAGGACCGAAGACAGCGAGGACCGAGGACAGCCATGAACATAAATGTAGATCCGACAAGAACCAAAAATATTATTTTTAAAGAGCGTTCCGTGAGTTCTAAAATAACAAATTTAAAGGTTTTCTATGCAAACGCTCGTAGCATACGCAATACATTTTCAGATTTAGAGGAGCTAGTGTTTACAGAAAATTATGATGTGATTGGCATAACAGAATCTTGGCTCAATACAGAAGATAGAGACTTTTTAGCAGAGTATTCACTTCCCGGTTATGTAATGTTTGAGAAAAGCCGAATAAATCGAAATGGAGGTGGCGTTTTACTTTATATCAAAGAAAGTCTTAACCCTACCCTCTTGTCAAAACCTCAAATTGTGAACGTCGACGCATCTTTTGTGCTAATAAAGAATAATAAAGGTACAAAAATAATACTTGCATTAATATACAGACCTCCAGCTCAATCAGTGCAAACTGACCGAGAAATTTATGAACAAATTGCAGATGTAAGTAACTCACAAGATACCGTAATTTTTGGCGACTTTAATTTACCTGTGACCAAGTGGGGCGATACTCTTACTTCACACTCCGGACATGACTTGTATACGAACTTGCAAGAGAGTTCGCTTTATCAATTTGTTCGAACGCCGACCCGTGGTAATAACGTTCTTGACATTGTACTTGCAACAAAAGAAGAATTAATAGAGAATTTGAATGTTGGTGATGAATTCAGTAACAGCGACCATCGTACGATAACTTTCACTTTAAAGTTTACTAGTAACGAACCAAATAGTAGCATCGAAAAAGTCCCTAATTTCAAGAAAGCAAACTTCCATAAACTTAGAGCTATGTTTAAAGAAACTGACTGGAGCTTTTTAATTAACAATAATGACATAAATACATCTTGGAAGTTATTCGAAACCACTTACCTAAAAGCAGTGCAAGACTGCATACCATCGAAAATACGGCGTCCAGGCCATAATAATAAGCCCAAATGGTGGAAAAAAGATATTTCAAACTGCCTGCTTGCTAAAAAATTTGCTAATGATAGATTAAAATCCTCACAAAATGACGAAGAACGGGTGAAATTTGTAGAGCTACGACGCAAAGCCAAAAAGTTAATTAAGCAAAGTAAAACGACCTTAGAGTTACATATTGCGAATCAAAGTAAAACAAACCCGAAAGAATTCTATAGTTATATCAGAAAGAAAAAAGTAGTTACTTCAACTGTTGGACCGTTAGTCGATGAAAATGGAGAATACACCAAAGACGAAGTACAAATGAGTAATGCCCTCAATACCTTCTTTGCATCAGTTTTTACAACAGAAGACCTCAGTGATATCCCTACACCATCGCCGATTCAGATTGATAATTCAGATGTTCTAAGCAATATCACCGTTACAGAGAGAGAAGTATTGAATTGTTTAGATAAACTCAAGGTAAATAAAATGCCTGGACCTGATACAATCTCGCCTAGAGTTCTGAAGGAAGCTAAGGATGAGCTCTCCAAACCACTGACATTACTATTCAATAAATCCTTGCAGTCTGGAACTATGCCTGATCAGTGGAAGCTAGCCAACGTAACACCGATATTCAAAAAAGGCAGCAAATCCCTACCCAGTAACTATCGTCCAATTAGCTTAACCTCAGTTGTATGTAAAATGCTAGAAGCGGTCATACGAGACAGACTCGTAAATCACTTAGAGGAAAATAACATTCTTAAAGATACTCAACACGGCTTTCGTAAATAACGTTCCTGTTTAACAAACCTCTTAGACTTCTTCCACGATATCCTCAACCTCTACGATGAGAGTAAAGCTGTAGATATTATATACCTTGATTTTCAAAATGCCTTCGACAAAGTTCCCCACAAACGTTTACTGCTAAAACTAAAAGCGCATGGAATACAAGACGGTGTGTTGAAATGGATAGAAAATTGGCTCAGCGACAGAAAGCAAAGAGTAGTCATAAACGGTAAGGCATCTAAATGGACCAATGTAAGTAGCGGGGTACCCCAGGGATCGGTACTAGGACCAATTCTCTTTCTAATTTACATCAACGACATAGATGAGGGCCTCACCTGTACAATCTCAAAATTTGCTGACGATACAAAAATTGCAAATAGCGTACTCTCAAAAGAACAAGTTGACGATATGCAACACAATCTAGATAAATTGTCATGTTGGGCCCAAATTTGGCAAATGAGTTTCAATGCGGATAAATGTAAAGTACTACATATCGGATACCTAAATGAGAAAGCAAACTATTCGATGAATGGCACTCCGCTTAAGAATGTAAACAGAGAAACCGATCTGGGAGTAACAATATCGAGTAACCTAAAACCGAGTCAACAATGTTCAGAAGTTGTTAAGAAGGCAAACAAATAATTGGCTTTATAGGCAGGTCATTTGAGCATAAATCCAAAGAAGTTATCCTAACTCTTTACAATTCCTTAGTCCGCCCTCTTCTGGAATACTGCGTTCAATCCTGGTGCCCTTATTTCCAAAAAGATATAAACAAGCTAGAACGAGTTCAATGTAGAGTTACCAAAATGATACCTAGCCTAAAGAACAAACCATACGAAGAGCGTCTTAGAGAATTAAATCTATTTCCTTTAACCCAGCGCAGATTAGGAGGTGACTTAATTCAAGTGTTCAAAATCATCAAAGGCATCGACAATATGAACTGTAGTAAGTACTTCACTATCGACCAATCTAATTACACGCGGGGAAACGGTTGCAAAATTATTGGTAAATCTTTTAACTCACACGAATCTAAGAATTTCTTCTTCAATTGAGTTGTCAACTTGTGGAATGGGCTTCCCCGAAACGTTATAGACTGCATCACCGTTGATTCATTTAAACTCCGCCTAGACAAATATCTCGCTTCAAACCCGCGACTGACTGCGTTTGTAAATGAATAACTTTATTTTATCCCCCCCTCAATTACTAACCCATCTGTCCCCTACTAACTTCCTAATCCTGCCACGGACATTAGTTCCAGGGCAGTAGTTCCCTTTCCAATGTTCCCTTACCCACTCTAAACCACTGTTTGGACACTTGATCCTCAGTGTTTTGGAGGACAAGCAACCTAGAAGTGTCACTAGATCTGTTGTTGCTTGATTTCCTTTGTACTCCTTTGTACTTTGTATAAGAGAGAGGCCGTTTGGGTTGTGTCCGATTGGGTTGTGGTTGTTTAGAAGTGTGACCGTAAAGGAGTGTGACCGTTTAGGGTTATGGTCATTTAGGACTGTAGCCGTCGGGTTGTGTCTGTTTAGGACTGTAGCCGTTTTGACTTTATGCCGCAAAAACAACACCAACATTTCAGTATATTAGAACCAGTTAATTTTGGATGCTTAAAATACCCTCCCGCTCGGCTCACGTTAGTGTTTTAAGCAAGGCGTCCTTAGCTTGGTGGGCATTATGAATATGTAGATGATATTACTGGTGTGTGTGTGTGTGTGTGTGTGTGTGTGTGTGTGTGTGTGTGTGTGTGTGTGTGTGTGTGTGTGTGTGTGTGTGTGTGTGTGTGTGTGTGTGTGTGTGTGTGTGTGTGTGTGTGTTGTGTGTGTGTGTGTGTGTGTGTGTGTGTGTGTGTGTGGTGTGTGTGTGTGTGTGTGTGTGTGTGTGTGTGTGTGTGTGTGTGTGTGTGTGTGTGTGTGTGGTGTGTGTGTGTGTGTGTGTGTGTGGTGTGTGTGTGTGTGTGTGTGTGTGTGTGTGTGGTGTGTGTGTGTGTGTGTGTGTGTGTGTGTGTGTGTGTGTGTGTGTGTGTGTGTGTGTGTGTGTGTGTGTGTGTGTGTGTGTGTGTGTGTGTGTGTGGTGTGTGTGTGTGTGTGTGTGTGTGTGTGTGTGTGTGTGTGTGTGTGGTGTGTGTGTGTGTGTGTGTGTGTGTGTGTGTGTGTGTGTGTGTGTGTGTGTGTGTGTGTGTGTGTGTGTGTGTGTGTGTGTGTGTGTGAGCCGGGTTGGGGAAGGCTCCATAATACCTCACACAGGGATGGTTCGGTCAAAGAGAGGGATAAGGAGGGGAGATAACTGGGGATACAGGGAACAGAGATGGATGGAAATATGAAAGGGTTGCAGTATACTTTAAGTACCTTTATATATATATATTGTTACGTATCTTGATCCTCAAGTGGTTAACTTGATGAATCTAGATAGCACAGAGATATATATTAAGGTATCAGTCAGCTGAAGGCAAAACAAAAGTAAAATCTAATAAAATAATTTCCTGTTGTTGCTTCCTTTCCTTTTGGATCTTAGGACTTAGTATCCTTTATTGTCTGATACTCTTTAATTATGAAAAATACTGAAACTAATTAAAGTCATGTAGTATTTATAAAGAATTATTATTTAACCGAAGCTTAGTAGGCTATGGTTATGAACCGAAGAAGTTATATCTAAAGAAAGACTATTCATTCTATAAAAAGTCTTGAAAGATAAATATTAAAGTAAGAATATTTCTGTCTCTTACCCTTTTTTAAATGAATAGATAGTTTTCTTATATGTCCTTTTATTTATATTTAATGTAATTATTCTTGGTTCTTGTCTTACGTTAATAGTATTATATTATTATTATCATCAGGATTTATATCAGTCACATAAAAAGTTAGATATATATTTAATAATTAGTTAAATGTATTTCTTAACCACGTAACATTGAGGTTTGATTATGAGTAAATAAAGTTACAGGATCGCTTCATAGATTCGATTCAGGTCTCACTCAAATAATATGAAAAGCAAAAATAATATTTTGAAGCTAAAAGAATTTTCTTCAGCTTAGGAAATCACTAGAAGTAATATTAATACAGCCATGTTAGTCTAAGGCGATATTACTAATATGAGACAATAGCATCACCGTACTAAGCACAATTAAGCAATGTAATCTTAATTAAAAGAAAATGAAAGAACTCGTAAGTATTAATCTAAAACAATAGTATTACTTTCATCATAACCCAATTACTTAAAGAGTTGCTTTAGTCCACAAGTTAGTCAATTAAAATAGTTAAGTACATAATAATAGCGTTAACGTTAATTCGCAATCAAATAGTTAAGCACATAATAGTAGCGTTCACGTTAATTCCCAATCAAATAGTTAAGCACATAATAGTAGCGTTCACGTTAATTCCCAATCACATATCTCGCTAACCAACATAACGTAAGTGTTTACACCGAACACACTTAACACACATTTATATAATCTGACTGACAGTCACAATCCCATTATAATACTTCACCCCGTCTTCCTCCAGCTGCAAGTTCACCTTCCCCAACTCCAAATGAGACTGATTTGAATGCCCACAACCTGGGTCTTATATACCAAACAATGATGGTGTAGGAACGAATCAGGAGGCGGGGGGTGGTGCCTACTCCAATCATAGCTCCTTGAGTCGCATAACAGGTGCCTGGTCCACTCACAGCTCCTGGCGTCGATCATACGTCATAGCATCGGTCATCGAGGTAGTTTGCAGGGTCCCCTATGACGCACGCAGGTGTGAAGGCTAGTTTGCAGGTATGCGGGCGAGCTAGTTTCCCCACTCGCTGGTTCGCTCGCTAGTCTGCTTCACCGTTTGGGTAGTGTGACTCCTTCAACTCTAATTCCAACTCTTAAATTAACATACAGGGCTCCGTAAGTCAGACCTCCCCCCTAGAAAAGAGTTTAAGGAGTATAGTACATAATATTAAACATAATACATAAATAGATTCACCACCAGATTGGCAACAGCAAGATTATAATGAGGATATAATAAGGATATCACCCAAAGTAGGCAACGTCTCCAGGTACCACATCAGAACATAGCCGGAACGTAGCTGGAGCGTTTATTCGAACTGCAAGGCATTATCTCACAGCTGAAGGCTTGAAAGCGCACTACAAAAGCATGATATTTACCTCGCTACAAGGGAGAGCTAATTGCCAAAATCCTCTTATTAAGTTAAACTTACTGCTGTATGAGGCCAACCTGGTAAATGCAATCTTTGATCCGTGGCAGTGGGTAGGTATCGTTCTTTGTGACAGCATTAACTTGCCTATAGTCCCTACAAAACCTATGGCTCCCGTCTGGCTTTGGCACAAGTATGACCGGACTACTCCACTGGCTTAAGGCCCTTGTGATCAGCTTGTTTGAAAAAATGAAGTCAAGCTCGACCTGCAGTATACTCCTGCGTTGTGGTGAGACACGGTAGGGGGATAGTTTAATGAGAGTTGCATCCCCTACGTCGATGTCGTGCACGGCCAAAGAAGTGAGCCCTGGAGTATCACGGAACACACTGGGAGACTGAGATAAAACAGGGATTAGTTGGTTCGCTTGATCAGAGGGAAGATGACATAGTTTAGATGGTAATTCCCTCAAAGCCACTGAATTATACTGAAAGTTGGATAGGCTACATGACAAGTCAAAGTCTGCATGGATACCTTCAGGCTCTGGAACAGTCTGTTGCGAGTCAGTAAGAGAACTGAAGACTTCGTCCGCACCAGGCTGTTCACAAGGTCCTGAGATTCACTGCCACAGTGGGAGAATCTGGAGGAGAGGAATCAGGGGACCTATGGTAGGGCTTCAACATATTTATATGGAATACTTGCGTGGGCTTTCTCCTGTCTGGGGTAGTTACTAGATAATCGGTAATGCTCACCCTCCGAATGATCTTATATGGGCCCCTGAACTTGGCAGATAAAGGTTGGCCAAAAAGGGGGAGCAGGACCAAAACCTCATCACCGGGCTTAAACTCCCTCTCACGGGCTTTTCCGTCATACCATTTCTTCATGGAGCTTTTAGCCACTGTCAAGTTTTGAGCGGCAAACTCACATGAGGATCTCAGCCGGGTTTTGAAATCTGAAACATACTTGAGGAGGTTTTGGTTCCCCTCCTGGCCAACTAGGCTATCCTGCAATAGTTGCAAAGGACCTCTTACCTGGTGACCGAAAACTAGCTCATTAGGGGAAAAACCCAGGGATTCAGTTGGAACCTCACGAGTAGCAAATCAAAGAAAAGGTACCCCCTTATCCCACTCAACTCCGGTCTCCGTACAATACTTACGTAACATTCCCTTTAATGTCTGATGATATCGTTCGAGAACCCCTTGACTCTCTGGGTGGTAGGTGCTAGACTTAACATGCTCGATACCCAACTCCTTCAGGGACTACTGGAAAATGTTAGAGGTAAAATTAGTTCCATGATCACTTTGCACCTCATGGGGGAAACCCATTCTGGTGAAGAATTTAAGCAGTTCCTTGATGACAGTTGGAGCAGAGGTAGTCCTTAACACCTTAAGAGCGGCCTATGCGGTTTATTTATATGTACCGCCCAGCGGGGTGTTTTTAGCCAAAATAGGGCTGTTACATGATCATTTTCATGCCTAAATAAGACCCAGAACATAAAACAAGTATCTATCCCTGAAAGGGCATAAACAGAGCTTTCGAATGACACCATAAACGATCCTTTTATGATGGCTAGTTTTCTTGCAATAACCGTGCAACGCGAGTGCAAAAAGCATGTAATTAGGCACTTTCCCCATACAATTCCTTATATAGCGAGTGAGAGAGGTAGGAGGGAGGTGAGATTCGTGTCAGTAGGTTCGCCGCGGTGGTCTGGAGCAGTCATACGCTCGCTACTCTCCTGCCACAACTTGTCTCTCTCTCTCAGCAACATTACGTGCTGAAATTGCCACTCGAGTTATGTCGAGCGCCGCCACATAGTCCAGCTTTATTTAACTCGACTTATGTGGTGAGCCTCTAATTAAGGGTTAAGGGTATAGCCTCTGGGTAGCGAGTTGCCATGTCCATGATAGTTAATAAATAAATGTTACCTTGGGAAGTCTTAGGCAATGGGCCTACAATGTCCACTACCACCCGAGTAAAAGGATTCTCGAAAACGGGCAAGGGCACCAGAGGATGTACAGGCACCTTCTGATTGGGTTTTCCTGTCATATGGCAAGTGTGACACACTCTACAAAACTCCACTACATCTGCACGCATTCCTGGCCAGTAAAAGTGGGCTCTGATTCTGTTTAGAGTTTTTCTCACACCTAGGTGTCCTGCCAATGGTATACAATGTGCCATTTCCATGATATCTCTACGACAAGGTTTGGGGACTACTACTTGATGGATGTCCCAAGCCCCGTCATCGATTGGTCTGTGTGGCGGTCTCCATCTTCGCCACAATACTCCTCCTTTGAGGTAGAAACATTCACCACCCTTCTCACATTCCTCTTCACTCACGGACCTGGCAGCTAACTCCTTGCATTCACTATCATCTCTCTGTAGCTCTACCAGGCCACTAGGACAATTTGGAGGGGTTTCATGGTCATCGTTAGGGTCAAGATGAGCCTAAAGGTGTCAGATAAATCCACCTCAGTCACATCATCAGGCACAGTTGGAGCGTCATTCACACTCTCATCATCCCTTTCATCAACTCTTACATTCGGTACATTTCTGTCTGAGGGAACTGCTACTTGAGACATTGAACGTGTGACAGTACACACAGGGAAAACTGTTGGCATCTCCTTGTCGAGCTCACCGGTTAGTGGCTCATTAACAGGGGAAAGTGACAAAATGGGGTCTGGTCGGACCTTCTCACCTGCTACATCATTCCCAAAAAGGAGTGTTACCCCAGGCACAGGGATATCTTGGGACCTACACAAAGCTATGGTGGCCTCACCCTGTAGTAACTCACATTCAATTTCGCCTTTTACCAAGTATGCATAAAACTGGCCTCCAGCACCTCTCATTACAACTGGTTCGCCAGGTGGGCACTCAGTGTAAGGATTCACCATGAGGTAGAACCTGTGTCTCTCAGAATTTTTACCTCATGCATACAACCATTTAATCTCACGTTGCCAGATGAAATAAAGGGACGGTAACTGTCCTGCACTGATGGTGAAATTATTATTGGCTTAACCCTAGTGGGTTGCACCACACATGCTACTACACCCCTGTCTAGATGATTTATGTTAGCTGCTAGGTACTCCTTCTGTCGAGAGTCCTGCATTAAAGGAACTTTTGGTGCTAGGTACTCCTTCTGTCGGGAGTCCTGCATTACAGGCACATATGGAGTTTGAGATACGGCGGCAACTGTCTGCCCCGATCTCTCGGTTCTCTCCTTGGCCCAGCACTGATAAGCTAGGTGGCCTCTCTTGCCACAAAAAGTACATACTTTAGGGGATACGGGAACGTTCCCTCTTTGAGCATTACTATTAGTTTGGGGCCCACCTCTGTTACCATTGCCCTGAGTCGCATTTTTAGTTGGGGGAACAATTCTATTTTGGCTAGCTGGGGAAGACGTTATAGGCTTGTGACGGGGTCTGTCAGATTTGTGATTGGGATACTTAAAATTAGAACTAGAATTATCGTAGGGCTTCTTTCCACGAAATTTGTTGTTGAGCACGTATGTGTCAGCCATGTCAGCAGCGTCGGCAAGACAATCTACCTTCTTCCCCTTTAAATGATAGGATACAGAAGAATCAATTTTCCATAGGAAATTTTCTAACAGGACCAACTCCTTCAGATCGTTGTAGCTTGTGACTTTCTTACTCTTGACCCAATGATTGAAAGTTTTAGTCATGGTCCTGGCAAATACCTTATGGGTTTCTTCTACTTTCTTCTGGTTTTTACGGAAAGATTGCCTGTAAGCCTCAGGCTGCAATTGATAGGTTTTTAGGATAGCTTCTTTGAGATTGTCATAATCCTGCCTAACCTCTGCTACTTCTGACAAATACGTGGCTCGAGCCTGCCCTGTCAAAACAGTTTGTAACATAAAAGGCCATTGATCTCTTGTCCACTTCATACCTCCAGCAACTTCCTCAAACAAAACAAAGAAATCCTGCACATTATCCTCAGTGAAAGGTGGAATGACACTGGTCATAGTCAATCCCAGAGGGGGAGCAATTACGGGAGCATTCGTATTGACATTTAGTTGAGCCGTACGATATTGATATTCATAATGTTCGGTTTTTATTCTGGCTTCTTCGATATTTGCTCTGGCTTTTATGCTGGCTTCTTCGGTATTTGCTCTGGCTTGTTCGGCATTTATTCTGGCTAGTTCTAAGTCGGTGTTTGCTTTTATTCTGGCTAGTTCTAATATTTGATCACCGGTCAAACCAGGTGGCAATTGTTCATCAAGTTGGCTAGGTTTACTAGAGATCCCACCAACTGCTCCGTCACCCTCCTTGCCTTCTACAGGGAACAGGTGGGTTTTTATGGTCTGAGCCACCTCTACTTTAGACATGTTTGAGACAGTTAATTGGAGATATGAGGCAAGCACTTTCAGTTCGGATTTTGACAGACAGTCAATATCAGGGGCTGTGGGTTCTGATTCTATGAAAACTCGAGCATCTTCTTCATTAATTAGTTGAGGCATGATTAATATTTGATTTTTAAGTAGTGAAACGTTAATGAAACTGAGTGAAACTGTATGAAACGAATCCTGGCAAGGTCGCCACTCTTCTGTTACGTATCTTGATCCTCAAGTGGTTAACTTGATGAATCTAGATAGCACAGAGATATATATTAAGGTATCAGTCAGCTGAAGGCAAAACAAAAGTAAAATCTAATAAAATAATTTCTGTTGTTACTTCCTTTCCTTTTGGATCTTAGGACTTCGTATCCTTTATTGTCTGATACTCTTTAATTATGAAAAATACTGAAACTAATTAAAGTCATGTAGTATTTATACAGAATTATTATTTAACCGAAGCTTAGTAGGCTATGGTTATGAACCGAAGAAGTTATATCTAAAGAAAGACTATTAATTCTATAAAAAGTCTTGAAAGATAAATATTAAAGTAAGAATATTTCTGTCTCTTACCCTTTTTGAAATGAATAGATAGTTTTCTTATATGTCCTTTTATTTATATTTAATGTAATTATTCTTGGTTCTTGTCTTACGTTAATAGTATTATATTATTATTATCATCAGGATTTATATCAAAGTCACATAAAAAGTTAGATATATATTTAATAATTAGTTAAATGTATTTCTTAACCACGTAACATTGAGGTTTGATTATGAGTAAATAAAGTTACAGGATCGCTTAATAGATTCGATTCAGGTCTCACTCAAATAATATGAAAAGCAAAAATAATATTTTGAAGCTAAAATAATTTTCTTCAGCTTAGGAAATCACTAGAAGTAATATTAACACAGCCATGTTAGTCTAAGGCGATATTACTAATATGAGACAATAGCATCACCGTACTAAGCACAATTAAGCAATGTAATCTTAATTAAAAGAAAATGAAAGAACTCGTAAGTATTAATCTAAAACAATAGTATTACTTTCATCATAACCCAATTACTTAAAGAGTTGCTTTAGTCCATAAGTTAGTCAACTAAAATAGTTAACCCTCTCCGACATATGACGCGATTTTGAGCCTATTGGGGATACGTTAAAGCCTTTGTTACCATCAGGGGTATTTAGAAACCTTTAGTTTAGTTACTTCAACCTCTGCAGTTGTTTTTGAGCTAGCTGTAGGCAGAAAACTAATTTTGGAGAGGTAATTATAAGAGTGAAAGAACTCTATTTCTTATTGCTAATCTGGCAACTTCTGCGTCATAAATGCGTGAAAGGGTTAAGTACATAATAATAGCGTTAACGTTAAATCGCAATCAAATAGTTAAACACATAATAGTAGCGTTAACGTTAATTCTCAATCAAATAGTTAAGTACATAAATAGTAGCGTTAACGTTAATTCGCAATCAAATAGTTAAGCACATAATAGTAGCGTTCACGTTAATTCCCAATGAAATAGTTAAGCACATAATAGTAGCGTTCACGTTAATTCCCAATCACATATCTCACTAACCAACATAACGTAAGTGTTTACACCGAACACACTTAACACACATTTATATAATCTGACTGACAGTCACAATCCCATTATAATACTTCACCCCGTCTTCCTCCAGCTGCATGTTCACCTTCCCCAACTCCAAATGAGACTGATTTGAATGCCCACAACTCGGGTCTTATATACCAAACAATGATGGTGTAGGAATGAATCAGGAGGCGGGGGGTGGTGCCTACTCCAATCATAGCTCCTCGAGTCGCATAACAGGTGCCTGGTCCACTCACAGCTCCTGGCGTCGATCATACGTCATAGCATCGGTCATCGAGGTAGTTTGCAGGGTCCCCTATGACGCACGCAGGTGTGAAGGCTAGTTTGCAGGTATGCGGGCGAGCTAGTTTCCCCACTCGCTGGTTCGCTCGCTAGTCTGCTTCACCGTTTGGGTAGTGTGACTCCTTCAACTCTAATTCTAACTCTTAAATTAACATACAGGGCTCCGTATGTCAGAATATATATATAATATAAAATGGAGGTTAAATCACACAGATGTGTGATCAAATTACGTAGTAAAACATGCAGGAGAAATGAAACATTGCAACACCAAGCTTTCGTTTATTCTCTCAAGACATCTTCAGGGTAATGTGGTATTTCCCTGAAGATGTCTTGAGAGAATAGACAAAAGGTCTGTATTAAGAGAGAGACAGAGAGAGAGAGTGTGTGAGAGTGAACGAGTATGTGTGTGTGAGTGAATGAGAGGTGTGCTAGCCTTTACTAAGAATTATTATTAACTAAGAATGATTAATGACAGTAGAGGCCATTAAAATAATTTCTATGGTAATTTATTCGAGATCGTATGAATTAATATGATGAAGTTGAATTCCTCCTTAAGAAATCTGAAATGCAATTCTTCATTACTACAAAATAAATGTGTTTATAGCACTCGTTAAAATACTTATCCATAAATCCACAAATGATTGGTTTAAATATACAGTATTACTAAAAATTACATTTAAGTAACATTAATTATATATAATATTACTACTACTACTACTACTACTACTAATAATAATAATAATAATATAAATACAACTAACAATAATATTAATGATAGTAAGAATAATAAGAATAACAATAACAATAATAACAACAATAAGAATAACAATGTTAATAAAGGGATCGTCCGAGATTATATAACAGGATTATATAACAGGATTATATAACAGGATTATATAACAGGATTATATAACAGGATTATATAACAGGATTATATAACAGGATTATATAACAGGATTATATAACAGGATTATATAACAGGATTATATAACAGGATTATATAACAGGATTATATAACAGGATTATATAACAGGATTATATAACAGGATTATATAACAGGATTATATAACAGGATTATATAACAGGAGATCCAGAGATGATAGGCTTAAGTATATTTATCATGTTACATTACTTTATTTCTTTATCAAGGGGAAAAAGGTAAAGACAATATATGTGTGTGCCTATTAGGTAATGGACATCTAGCACGGAACCTTATCCTTATACGTTTTACAAGGATTATTATTATTTGTATTATTATTATTATTATTATTATTATTATTATTATTATTATTATTATTATGAATGAATAATAATTACAATAGAACTAGTAATGGTAGTAGTAGTTTTAGTAGCAGTAGTACTAGTAACAGTAGTAATAGTAGTAGTAGTACCTGCAAACAGTCAATGAGGCTGATAATATAGTTCCTTAACTATTATTATCGCAAGTGGTTAACAGACTGACCTTACTGCCAGGATGGAATTTTTGATAAACCTCACGTGTGTGTGTGTGTGTGGTGTGTGTGGTGTGTGTGTGTGTGTGTGTGTGTGTGTGTGTGTGTGTGTGTGTGTGTGTGTGTGTGTGTGTGTGTGTGTGTGTGTGTGTGTGCGCGCGCGCGCGCGCTAAGAGTAGCTACTATGCCCCAAAGGAGAATATTGACCAGAGAGATCCAAGTATTGACCTGCCAATATTCTTTAGTTATGGCCCTTCACGGTAACCTAAAATAGGTCTATCTATTATCTTAAAAAAAAAAAAAAAAAATGCAAAGATGTTTTATTAACTCATTCAGTAGTTGAGGACGAAATTTATGATAAAATATTGATATAGTTTTGGAAGGTAGAGATGTAATTGAGAAATAGATAACCTTTTATTCAGGCTCTCATTAGACGATATTATTTAGTTTAGCAAGGAGTTTTGCAAGTCAAAAGGGTTAATTGACATAATTTACCCCTTCGATTTATAGAGGGCCTTCCATACCTACTTAAAATCGTCTAATGATAACCTGAATATAGTAGGAAAAGGTGTCCTAATACTGGAAGGGTTAATACATCAATAGCTTAGCTTAGTCTGTACCTCCACAAACAACAATAGTTCAATGTTCTCTCTGACTGACTGATGTTAACATGAACTCCGAAAAGTTGATACAATGATTAAAATACCAATTGAGGAAGAGCATTGCAAGGGAAGATATACATTTATATATATATATATATATATATATATATATATATATATATTCTGACATACGGAGCCCTGTATGTTAATTTAAGAGTTAGAATTAGAGTTGAAGGAGCCCACTACCCAAACGGTGAAGCAGACTAGCGAACGAGCGAGTGGGCAAACCATCTCGCCCCATACCAGCATGCTAGCCTTCACACCTCGATGACCGATGCTATGACGTATGATCGACGCCAGGAGCTGTGAGTGGACCATGCACCTGTTATGTGATTCGAGGAGCTATGATTGGAGCGCGCACCATCACTCGCCTCCTGATTCGTTCCTACACCATCATTGTTTGGTATATAAGACCCGAGTTGTGGGCATTCAAATCAGTCTCATTTGGAGTTGGGGAAGGTGAACTTGCAGCTGGAGGAAGACGGGGTGAAGTATATAATGGGATTGTGACTGTCAGTCAGATTATATAAATGTGTGTTAAGTGTGTTCGGTGTAAACACTTGGTTAGTGAGATATGTGATTGGGAATTAACGTGAACACTACTATTATGTGTTTAACTATTTAATTGGGAATTAACGTGAACGCTACTATTATGTGTTTAACTATTTGATTGGGAATTAACGTTAACGCTATTATTATGTACTTAACTATTTTAGTTGACTAACTTGTGGACTAAAGCAACTCTTTAAGTAATTGGGTTATGATGAAAGTAATACTATTGTTTTATATTAATACTTAAGAGTTCTTTCATTTCTTTAATTGAGCTTACATTGCTTAATGGTGCTTAGTACGGTGATGCTATTGTCTCGTATTAGTAATATCGCCTTAGACTAACATGGCTGTGTTAATATTACTTCTAGTGATTTCTTAAGCTGAAGAAAATTCTTTTGCTTCAAAATATTATATTTTGCTTTTCATTATTAGAGTGAGACCTGAATCGAATCTATGAAACGATCCTGTAACTTTATTTACTCATAATCAAACCTCAATGTTACGTGGTTAAGAAATAAAATTAACTATATTAAATATATATCTAACTTTTTATGTGACGTTGATATTACTCCTGATAATAATAATATAATACTATTAACGTAAGACAAGAACCAAGAATAATTACATTAAATATAAATAAAAGGACATATAAGAAAACTATCTATTCATTTCAAAAAGATAGAGACAGAAATATTCTTACTTTAATTTTATCTTTCAAGACTTTTTATAAAATTTATAGTCCTTCTTTAGCTATAACTTATTCGGTTCATAACCATAGCCTACTAAGCTTCGGTTAAATAATAATTCTTTATAAATACTACATGACTTTAATTAGTTTCAGTATTTTTCATAAGTAAAGAGTATCAGTCAATAAAGGATACCAAGTCCTAAGATCCAAAAGGAAAGGAAGCAACAACAGGAAATTATTTTATTAGATTTTACTTTTGTTTTGCCTTCAGCTGACTGATACCTTAATATATATCTCTGTGCTATCTAGATTCATCAAGTTAACCACTTGAGGATCAAGATACGTAACAATATATATATATATATATATATATATATATATATATATATATATTTGTGTCATATATTTATTTACTGGTATAATTATTAATTGTTATTATTAGTATTAGTATTATTATTACCAAATTGTCGTTGATGTCGATGTCGATGTTGTCCATCTGATTCGGAACTCCGCCTGGAGTTGGACGGATCCGTTGGACGGATTTTCACCAAACTTCACACAAACATTTGTTGGGTGAATGCGAACGTCAGTCAAAAAAGATTTTTTTTAATTTATGCAATAGTTGTGATTCTAGACCCAAAATATGGTCCCCCCCCCCCCCCCCCCAACTTGTGACAGTTGTAGTGATGATGATAGTAGTAGTGATGGTGGTGGTAATATTAGTGATGATGGTAACCCATCGCAGAGTTGGGTATGCCGTTTTGATTTGGGTCAAAACGGCACATCTACTTTATTATTATTATTAGTTAACACCCTGTGCTTCCATCAAGCAATATCCCCAAGACCTATCCGAGATTATTTGTTTAGCATTTTAGTAAAAAAATGCCCCCGCCAAAGGCCGATTCCTCCTAAATTTCAGGCTCGCTAACGCTTGCCAGAACAAAAATCATAACTTAAATGGCACTAAAGGTCTCAAAATCGCCAAATTAATTGGGCGAATGTCTTTTAGCATGAAAACTAATGGAGCTAAGCATGAGGGAGAAGGGGGTCCATTATCCCCCCCCCCCACTAATGCTTTGCCAACGAAACGCGACAGCGAGCTCTCAACCGGCTCTTGAGTTAAAGCTACTGATCGGTGGTATTAGCCGAGAGAGAGAGAGAGAGAGAGAGAGAGAGAGAGAGCAAAAGAAAAGCGAATCAGAGCCAAAGAGAAGGTCAGGGAGACGTAAAACCGTGAATTTGAGATTAATACAAATGTCAACACTTTATATTTCCATCAAGTTCGTCGCTAACTCCATTAAAGTACGTTAGAGTTTTTGGCAATTAACGAATATAAAAGTGGTCCTTGGAGAGTTGTGGATTAAAGGTTATTTTACGGTGAGCGTTCTAAAGTACTTGGTGTTTGTTGGCGTGATGAATGGACATAAATACATAAAGGCGGATAGATGGATAGAGGGATTGATAGATAGACAGATAGATAGATATATAAATTGATACATTGATAGGTGGATAGATATATAGATATATACAGTATATATATATATATAGATAGATAGATAGATGGATCCATAGATTGGTAGGTGGGTAATTGAAAATATAGATTGACTTATAGATGGATAATTAAATATATCTACAGACTGATCGATGGGTAATTATATAAACAGACTAATAAATGATTCATTAGACAGATAGGACAGATATAATAGACAGATAGATAATAGAGATTGGTGGATAAATAGATATATAGATAGACTTATAACTTGTTAATAGGATAGATTGAGAGATAGACTGATCTATCTATCTATCTATTGCCTGACGCCGTGATCCCCGAAGTGGTGGCCACGAACGAAGCCGCCCCCATGCACCTCTGTCCCAAGTCAGTCGACGCCCCTCCCCCCAACCAGCACCGCCTTCGTTCATGTACTTCCTCACTCCATCCTTCCACCTCTCATTCGGTCTACCTCTCCCTCTCTGTCCCTCCACCTCGCTCTCGTACACCCTCTTAGTCATTCTCTCGCTTTCCATACGTTCCATATGGCCGAACCATCTCAAGTTGTTCCTTTTCACACTTTCCAGCACATCTACCTCCACACCACACCTCCTTCTTACTTCCTCATTAGTCTGTCTATCCCTCCATGTAACTCCGCACGCACTTCTTAAGTAATTAATTTCCACTGCTCTCACTCTTGCTCTGAGTCTCTCAACCAACGTCCATGCTTCGCTTCCGTAAGTCAGTGTCGGGATTACCACACTGTCATGCAAGGACTTCTTCACTTCCATACTGACCACCCTATTTCTTGTTACTGCTTTCAGCGTTCCTAGATAGACTGATACATGTGTAATTAGATAGACTGATAGATGGATAGTTAGATAGTCAAACTGATAGGTGAATAATTACATAGATTGATAGATAGACTGATTGGTGGATAGATTGATAGGTATCGATATTTTCCTGTCGAGCGATAGCGATCCTGCATTGAAGAGAAATCGGCCTACAGGGCATAGTATTGTGTACACTGTGCAGCGAGTGTACATTATAATATCCCTTAATATTTATCTACACTATCTCTCTGGATTGATTCGCAAGATCTTAGATAAACTAAATAACTGAGCTATGAAGATCGGTTGAGGGCTTTTGGTATCTGTTGGAAAAGCGTAGACCAAGAGTTTAGTTCATTGAGGTCTTTAAATTGCCAAATGCATTTCACAATTTGGTTTATTATATTTTTTTTAGACTGAATATATATACAACACGCAACCATGGCTATAGTTGAAAAGGTTCAAACTAGTATACAGTATATGGATATTTGTTCCTATATTATAAGATCTGTTTTACCTGTAACAATCTTTCATCATAAGTTGAAAACACTCTTCAGTAGAGCAATTCACGAAGTGAGTAGAGAGTATTTGCGCACCCTGCAGTGAGTGTAGTGATATTTAGTCTTTCTCTCTTTCCACCTAGGATATCTCCCCGGAATGGATCGCACAGTCTTTGAAATATTAACTCTTCCTTGTAGGTCCTTGAACTCTCTCTCAGATAAGCCGTAGTGATGGAGGAGGCAGAGATAAGAGAGGGATGGAAGTAGATGAATGGCAGAGGTCGGGATGCATATAGAGGCACACACAGTCTTCAGAAAACAGAGCACATTTGTGTTTAATTATTATTTTTCGATTGTACAATTTCAGGAAACTATAAACTTCTTGTTTTGCGTATCATATTGTTTTGGGTATTTAATTCCCTGATGCTTACTTAACATATGATTAATTATTTTCCATGAATCTTGCATCAAACGTTACTTTTAGCAGGCTGTGAGGCAAAACACGTATATTATCACATTATAATCACCTCTACAAGCATCATACATCATACATACATCATAATCAAGAGGAATGCCCTTACTATAACATAACCGCATAATACATGACAATATATTTATTTATCACAGTGAAAATTATTCGAGAAAACAATATTTAACCGTTTTTCGGAGTTCAACTCGTCATATTTTCGTTTTATGTTCAGAGACTATAAGACTTTTATATGAAATAAGTATTATACATGCTCTTTCCGACAATGAAATCAGAAATATGTTATCATCAACAGTTTTCTTATTTATAATTATAATATAAATTTGCATACCCGCTATAATAAACATGGCGCTGTAAGCGATTTTTTTTAATCACAATTTATTTTTCCTTACAATAATTGCGTCTAGTAAAGGGCATTAAACAATTAAAGAAGGAGAAAAGATCAAACCAGAATAGATCTGAAGGAAACCCACATAACATCAAATGCTTGTAGTTAAAATTGATTCCCACTAAACTGTTTTGAAATTGTGTTGACTTCATCCAACTTCAACTTGTTAAATCTATATATTTCAGGTTTGTATATATAAAATAATAAGTGATGTTCATGTTGTGTTGTTCCCTAAGCTGCCTGGCCGAACAGCCCCGAGTCCCTGAGGAAGGCCATGGCCATGATCGGGCTTTCCCACAGAGCTCTCATTGAGTGTAGATTGTGTTGTTGGCGTAAGTGGTTGTGTGAAATGCAGTCTTCTATGATGTGTTTAATGGTATGGGGTGCTGTGTTACATCCCGGGCAGGCGTCGACAACGGAGTCATCCAGTCTCTTCTGATAGCTCAGGAGAGCTGGATGGTGTCCGCATCTCAGCCTGGCCAGGTGGACTCTGTCCTCGCGAGGAAGGGAGGATTCGGAAGGATGGATTTCGGGAGGTCGTGCATGCAGCTGCGTGTTGTCTGTGAGTGAGTGGATGGATCGGTGAGAGATATGAGTATGGATGTGCTTCTGGAAGTTGGTTCGGGGTGGGCAGGGAGGGAGAGAGGACAATAATTGTGTGTGATACCGTGTGCTGGGTGTTGTTTTGATATTTCTTGGTGTCTGTGGGTGTGTTGCCATGTACTTTAGTGGGTGGTTTTGGTTCGTGGAGGCTGCTGCCAGGAATTGAGTGCCTCTCATGTCCAGATGGTCTTTGACTTTGAGGATTTTGGTTTCTTGATGTAGGTGATCTGTGGGTGCAGTAGCTGTGCAGCCTGTAATGATCTTCAGGGCTTTGTTTTGAATAGTCTGTAAGGTTTTATGATGTGTTTCAGCTAGGTTAGAAGCCCAGGCTTGGCTTGCGTATTCCATCACTGACCTTATGTATTGTTTATATACTGTGGTGGTAGTCTCTTTGTTGTGTCCAAATTTTGTGTGAGCAAGTGACCTGAGGACGTTAAGTCTGGGTGTCGGTTTCTTTTTAATGTTTGTGGTGTGCTGTTTGAATGTCATATGAGTATCATATGTTACTCCTAGGATTTTGGGTGTGTGTGTATGTGTTAGGGGTGTGTTGTTTATGGTGAGTTGAGGGATGTATTCGTGTTCTCCTGTCCAATTTGTGAGCAGGGTTGCCGTGGATTTGGCTGGGGCAAGATTAAGTCTGTTTGTAGTGCACCAGTCATGTAGTGTGTTGAGATAGGGTTGAAGGAGAGCTGTTGCTCTTTTTGGGTCATGGTGTGTGCATGTGAGTGTTATGTCATCTGCATAGGAGGCTAAGTTTATTTGGGGCGTATTGGGTGTAGTTATATCGTGCATGTACAGATTGAAGAGTGCGGGCGATAGGACGGATCCTATCATGTTCATGTTCTTTCCAAAGGTGTAATCAGAATTTGTTCATTAATATTTTTTTATATGAATATAATATATACAAGTAAAATGGATTACATAATTTTCGGTATATTTGGTTCTTGTGAGGTTTATGGCTATGAATTGTAGTTTCACATATAGCTAATTACATGAGAAAGAGAATATAATGACAAAGAACTTCCTAGGCCTAATAAGTTTTTTTTTCTATGAGTATTTATATATACTCTAGGTTCACAGAACTCGTAACATACATAACCGCTTCAAAATTCATATGGCATTTTTAATACAATATTATTATGATACATTATTGACTTAAAATAATCACAATTATAACATGTTTTACATTCACTTACCAGTCACAGGAGTTGTTGAGACACACATATCGGGCCCTTGGCACAGCCTAGTTCCTAGTCTCACTGCTCACCATACACTGGACACTCAAGCCAGTGTTGATTTTCTTGTAGTGTGACAATACATTACACAGCATTGCCAATAGATTCCCTATTATCTTCATTTCAATCGCTATTTGTAGCATATATTTTACACTAATTGTGCTGTCTGATTTTTTCCGCTGAATTTCTGAAAGTTTAGGAACGCATTTTGCGTGGGTAACCATTTAGATGAAAACCTCCCAAACATGCAATTTGCGTGGATGAGCATCAGACAGCTCGGAGTGTCTTAATAGTTATAGTAGAGGTATTTGTAATGAGTGGTAAACTACAAAAACTGATTCTTCTATTATTGTTTTGAGCATTTACCTGACAAGTAGAGCAAAACATTTCAGTTCTAGGGTATTTTTAAATGCTGTATATTTTTTTCCATTTAGATAATAATAAATATATAATATATAAAAACTAAAAAATAACGGGTAATATGACAATGTTATGCACAGCGAGAAATATGTTGTTTGAAAACCTTCAAGTAATAGCAGGACATTTCTATTATCCGTTTCGGGATATTTTCTTGTTTTGACATATAATAGTCAGAATGTTGATAGTTCACAAAGGCCTAATGAGAGGCTTTTTGTTTATCTGGACCACCTTCTCCTCATCTTTAACCCCATTATTTTTAAATCCTAAGACATTCGCCAGATTATTTTAAGATTTTTTGCCAATTTCGTGTCCAATATTAGGACCTTTCATGCCTTTCAACGCCTCCAAAACCCAGTTTCTACCTCTATCTCTCCATCACAATTTTCCACAAGACTATCAACTATTCTTCAACAACACACAACTCAACCCTTCATCTTCTCTCAACATTCTAGGTGTATCTTTTTCATCTGACCTTTCGTGGAGAGATCATATTACCACTCTTGCTAAAACAGCTTCCCAAAAGTTAGGTGTGCTCAACCGTCTCTGTGGGTTCTTCACCCCCGCACAGCTTCTTGTTTTGTATCGGGGCACAGTGCGCCCATGTATTGAGTATTGTTTGCATGTGTGGGGAGGCTCCACCCATACCGCACTTCTCGAACGAGTAAAATCCAAAGCATTTCGCCTCATCAACTCGCCTCCTCTTACTAATTCCCTTCAATCTCTTTATACATGCCCCAATGTTGCATCTCTTTCACTCTTCTATCGCTATTACAACAACCAGTGTTCTTCAGAGCTCTCTCAGTGTATACCCCCTCCCTTGCGGCAAATGTGAGGCACCCGCCTTTCAACACAGTCCCACTCTTATTCTGTCCAGCTCTCCAACCCAAGAATTGGCAAATTTTCTCAGTCTTTCTTCTACTTAACAAGTACACTGTGGAACTCTCTCCCTCAATCAATCATAACTTCATCCTATGCCTTAGGCTGCTTTAAATTTTGTGTGTCCAGGCATTTTGACTGCAACGTCCCTTGAATTTGACTCTGTCACTCTTTTAACTTTGCGGGAGACACTCGTTACAGCCAACCCGCTTTTTGTCTCTTCCATACACATAGAAAAGCACAACAAATTAGGTGTTTCCTGGCAAGCGAAAGCGAGCTTGTAATTTAGGAAAAACCAGCTGACCGAAGAAATGTACAATTTTATATCAAAGGGTGGTCATGGTAGTGTTTTTTAAACTTGATAGAGGTCTAGGGAGCAAACTAAACACATTCCCCTCCACCCCCTCTTTAACCTAGCAGTTACAAGATCTTGATTTGAATAGTCCGCCGAGGTGCGAAAGAATGAGTGAAAAGCCAAACCTCGCAAAAGGTAATGTAATGTACATCAGTATGTTGGTAGCACACTCACACATCCCACTGCAAATATTGTTTGCACATAAATTATATGGATGTGCTTTGCCATGCACCCCGATCAGCTGGCTTGTGCATGGAGGACCAAGATGGACGAAGGATCTCCCTTATATAGCAATATTATTGCACCACAAGGCATATGGGAATAATTAGGGGACAAAAATTAGGTGTATAGAAAGAATACAGTACGTAAAGCCATAAGGTAAGGTATAAGCGAGTCAGGAGTGAGTGGTGGGAGGGAATGTAGAATTTGTCCTCCCATGTTATCGATCAGTGCTTGCAAGCGTTACCCTCATTCTAGGGCATTGCCACTCGCTCCCTCTTACACATATCATATACATAGCGCATATGGGATATATCTGGGATTCAGAGATGGTCCCAGATCTTTGTCACCGCTTCCACGACAATAAAGGTTTTAGTGTGTGTGTGTGGTGTAAGTGTATTATGATGTTTGGTATTGAATGTTGCCATATAGGCATATTCCTAGTACAATTTACAGCAGCCATTGCCTGTTGGTGTGGTTTTTGTATGCGGTTAAAAATTCCGCTACAGGAAGGCATGTCACCGTCACTCAGGACAACCTTAGGGAAGGCTTGTCGTAGCTGCTGTGTTAATTGATATCCTTCAGGATATAGCAGCACATTAATTTTGTATAAGATTTTCTGGATATTTATTTTCTTTGACGTATAATAATCTGTATGTTGATGTTTCATAAAAGGTTCAAGTACAAATCCCATACTCACTCTCACTCTCACTTTCTCTCGTGTGTGTGCTCGTTATTACTCCTGTTCGTCACCGTGGTCATGGAATATAAGGTATTGTTTTTACTCCTGTCTACTGTATATGTCAGTTTGTCTGTGTTTCTGCAAAATATTCCGAGAAAAATTATGGATTTTGACAAAACTTGGTCTGTACCTTCATTTGGTACACAAATAGATCCAGGTGATATATGATTGGCATTGGATGAATCGCTCGTTCCACAATCCTCCCATACTCTACCCTCTCGAACATAACCATGAAAAGCTTCTACACGATATTCACAATCTCTCTCTCGCTCACACACACACACAGAGTAGTGTGCACTTGCAGTAATGGGAGCTGTGGGCCCCAATCCTATATTAGTAGGACACAAACTCGTCTGTCCTGTCGGCTCACCCTCCACCTTCAGTCTGGCGCCATAAAAGATCACTAGCAAGCCCCCCACCACCTTGCTTTAACTCGCGCCGACTTAACATACTTGATATAGAAAATTATCCTAGAAGACTCACAATACTCGAAGCCCTTTATATTCAAGCCTAAAGCCCAACATTAACACCCAAAGGACGGGGCCGTTTGTAACATCAACTACCTGCCAGGCGGGCATATTTACTCTAAACGAGCTTCATTCCATGCTCTTTTTCATGCATAATGAAAAACCAAAGTGTAATACGATTATGTGTCCGTGAAAGGGCGATCATAGAGCTTCCAATGACACCTGAATCCTCCTTGTACAACCACGGGTTATCCTGTAGCGATCGCGCAACCCGGATGTGAAAAATCCATAAATAAGGTAATTTCCCCAGTTTATTCCTTGTCTCGCGAGGCCGAGTGTGTGAAAAGTTGCAGTGGTGATCTCAGTCGCGGCACTGTGGTCGTGCCGAACGTTCAGAACCCACCTATCATCGTCCCAACGCTTGGACTCTCTCTCAGAGCCGATAATGTGCTCAAAATGCCGCCCGTCATATGACGGGTACCGGAGGATAGTCCATTTATCTCTTGCCCGTCATATGACGGGCACCATTGGTTAAGGTTTAACAACCAAACCCAGGACCTACAAATATTACCTTCAGCTAAACACCACACCCCTGCAGCTCCCACATACCATCACCGCCACCGCCCTCCTACGCATACCCCCGTGCAACTGAACAGAGCCTCTACCACCACCAGCCAATCACAGATGACTTCGTCTACCACCAGCCAACCACCGACAAGATACAGCGAGCGCCTTGCTAGTAGGTTACCCACTACCAATGGCGGGTGCCCGAATGCACGGTACCTCCGCCCACCTCTCGCGTGGCGGGGCTGTTCGGCCAGGCAGCTTAGGGAACAACAACAACAACCTCTCGCGTGAGATCAACAGTCACGTCAACGATTATGTATAATTATATACCATGTAATTTGTTTAGTTTAATCATTCCCTGAAGATGCTAGGTGTGCCTAGTGAACTGTTGGATTTTAATAATAAACTTTGCCACCCTTCTTCACCTTCTTACGGAACCTCAAAGAAGGCTGATCAGAAATATTGAAAACCTTAACAATAAAATAATGAATGCTGAAATAGCCTTTTCTTTTAACCTCGTCTGTCTTAAAGAATATTTATTACCTGGCCACACTAATATATATATGCATAGATAGATAAATACACGAATAGGTATATATACAGATTGTTAAAAGGTAGTCAAATGAATAGATTGACACACACAGCCAATACATATGGAGTTAGTGCCGCCCCGGTGGAGCCAGACGGAACAGATTTTTATTTCACCTCCAGGTTAAGCTGTGTGTATATCTAAATTAAAGAAGAGAGAGAGGGGGAGAGGGAGTGGGGGAGAGCGAGAGAGAGTGGGGGAGAGAGAGAGAGAGAGGGGGGAGGAGAGAGAGAGAGAGAAGGATTGAGAGAGAAAAAGAGGGCGAGGGAAGGGGGTAGAGAGAGGAGGAAAAGAAAGACAGAAAATAAAATTGATGGATATACAGTACATAAACAAACTTTAACATGAAGTGCACAGACTAAAAGTAATGAATCAACACTGATGAATACAGGGCGGATGATTCCGCTACATACCGATTCCGCTATAACCCGTTTCAGATAATACCGCAGAGCAAGAGCCACCACAGTCGGTAGCGGAAATCTGGCAGGTTCACTTTTGTTTTAATTTTTGCTCTGTGAACAACTATGGTTTTAGTATTCAATGTCGTGGAGGCAACAGTTTAGGAGGAGTAGACTGACAAATGTTCCGAAGACAACACAATTCGATTTAGCAAACCACAGCTTCATTCCTAGCGGAATCGGGAATGGATGGGAGAGAGAGAGTATTGTGCTCTGTGGAATGTTAGGCCTTGGAGTGTGTACCAGTAGTCAAATTACTTACATCAGCCATGTTACGGAGGCAACTTTGTTATATTAAGTGAGAGAGGACAAAAATAGAGATTTACATTGATTTACATAGATTTACATATACATACTAGCCACACAGATCCGACGAGAGAGAGAGAGAGAGAATGTGTGTGTGTGTGTGGGGGTGGGTGAGTGTGTGTGTGTGTGTGTGTGTGTGTGTGTGTGTGAATTGGGCCTTTATTGGACCCAGGCAGATACATTTTGGCAAGGAATTTAAAAATTATGGCCCTTAAATTGGAATCTTCTGTACCCCGATAAGATTGTAAAGTGAATCGCAAACGTCATACTCGCATGATATATATATATATACTGTATCTAAGTACTGTACATATTATATACAATATATATTATAATACCTGTGTTGGTATGCATTAAAATCACAACTAGTCACTGTTTGAATATCATAATACTACAATCAATGAAGCATCACATACGCGGCACATGAACAGCGCAACAACATACACAACCACACATTTGAAATCCATAAATACAAAAATGTCAGCACAATCACACATGAAAAATACAAAAGTCTACACAACCACACATTTGGATTCCATGTTTTAAAGCCGAAACATTCACAAATTTGGATTCCATATGCCCAAAATCTTACACAACCACATATTAGGAGTCGGTGAAGAATACAAAATCCTACATAACCACACACTTGGGAGTCCACACAGCACACGGGATCACAACACAGGGACAAATCTACATAGACAATGCATTTACAAGTAGACCAATAGGCGGAGTCACATGATCACAGTTACCGGCAATTTTACCTCGACAATTATGGTATTCTAACTTCTGTGTTCAAAGTTGTGTAAGAATTCAAGAAGTTCGCCCCAATAGTTTGGCGATTTAAGACCTTTCGCTTCATGTCTTATCAATTTTTGGAAGACCTTTCGTGCCATTAGGTGTCCATTTTTGTCCTGGCGAGCGATAGGGAGCCTGCAGTTTAGGAGGTTCTACACTCTACATTCTAAAACATATGGGTATGAAGAGGTTGATTAAAGTGTCCTTATAAATCCTAGTTCTACATTGGTAGTAATAAACCCATCTAATAATTTATCCATGCAGTACCGGTGACTTTCTTTTCATTAGGTTCTGACAACTATTAGACAATTTGTATTCTCACTTAACCCTTTTTATTTCTACAGATCCTTCTTGAACGGCACTAAATCGTCTAAATGTAGCTATAAAATAAGAAACCCGTCGCTGTTACAGGAGTTAAGGATAGAAATTAGGGAGGTAAATCGTTATCACAATACCCAATTACTTTATAATAATGCTTTGATAGCCTCTGTGTTCAAATATTTATAAGCATTTAATTACTAATACTAATCTGCACTTAAAAGTATATGTATGGGTTTATAAAGGGTAATTAGAGTGTCCACAATAATCTACCTTAAAGGTTTATTGGTGGTAATAAACCCATTTAATATAAGGGTAGGAAGTTATATCACTGTAAATTTTATGACCTATCGTGTCATTTAGGTGTCATTATTTCTTCCTGGTGAGCGATGGCGAGCCTGAAATGTAGGATGAACCATGTGTACACCAGAAAGTTTAAAATATGTCGAAGAAGGGTCGTGGGGATGTAGATATACAATATAATTATATATATATATATATATATACCAATTTATTTCGATGGAGGTATAGGGAGGGAACTAGAATACTCCCCTTAAACTAAACGCTTAACAACATCGCTGGCATAAGAAACCAGCTCTGATTCTTTTATTATTATTTTTTTTTTTTTTTTTTTTTAAAGACCTAAGTCAAGTTTAAAGAAATACCCATTAGACCCCCCCCCCCCTCCCATTCGTGATAAACTTGATTTTTGTTTCGGTATACAGTATATATTTGCCGGTTCCTCAAGATAAGGGATAACAGCTCTTAAAATCGACAAACTAAAGGAGAGAATGTCTTAACAAATATATATTAAAACAAAGGGGTTAAACATGAGAGCGAAGGAGGTCCAGAAAAAACACCTCTCCTTCCCCAAATCCCTATCGTAAGAAACTAGTTCTGATTCTTTGCATGCATGGTTCCTTTACCTACATTACGATTACAGGTTTGCAGATTCCATCTCTCTCTCTCTCTCGTTCTCTCTCACCCTATATATATATATATGTATATATATATATATATATATATATATAATATATATACAGTATATAGTATATATATACAGTATATATATATACATATATATATTATATATATATGTATATATGTATATATATATATAATATTTGTTTTTTTCTATGTGAGTGAGGGAAGCAAAAGGCATCGTAATATGGTCTTGCCAAGTGAGAGCAGAAGAAAAAGAAAAACCACGAATATTGAGAGAAGATGAAGGATTGATTTTTGTTTTGTTGAAGCATAAGGGATAGTGCACTGGGAGTTCCGGACGGGTAGATATTTGGAGAAATTAGGTTTTGAAAGCATTAAAGGCAAGGTTTTCTTTGCCCCAATTGGAAATAGCAGTTTGATCAGAATTTAAGTGTTCTATGGCTTCATTACGTTCGTCTTTGAGGGGATTGCTGGCTGGGGCGTTCTGGAAAACTAATATATATATATATATATTGTTACGTATCTTGATTTAGAAGTGGTTAACTAAATAAATAAAGACAGAACAGTTAAGGTGTAAGTGTAGCAAAACAGATGAAGGCCAAAAGAACGTAAAATATTAAAGTTAGTTCTGTTGTCACCTGCTTTCCCTCAGTTGTTGGGACAGATATCCTTTATACTCTGATACACTTCAATTATATTTAATCTGTAAACTGTTTAAAGTTACATTGAATGTTTTAATATGAAAGAGGCTATTAATTACGAATACAAAAGTTCGGTATGTAAGCAAAGTTTTAAGACACTAGAATATCTCAATTAATCTTGATTATCAGCAAAGTAGTAAGATCTTTTATATATAATTAATTTTAAGTTAATTAACCCTTTAAAGATAGTTTTATTCTTTCTATGTTATCTCGTTATTCTTAGTTTCTTATTATTATTCTCCTTTAGTATTATATCCTATTTATTCTTATTACTGAAAGACATTTGACTAAATAATAATGGTAAGGAAATATTATAAAGTCATATATAAAATGGAATTATATTTATAAACGTAAATAAGGTATTTTACAATTAATCAAAATAATAAGCAATGAAAGTTATGATAGAGTTTCAGGATCGTTTTGCATAAGTTCTGATTTCACTAAAGTACAAATTAAAGTTGAATAAGCTTAGGCCTTTACAATGCCTATTCTGAATAATAGTCAGGTAAGTATTTAACTTATACAATGCTTAATCATTAATTATGAATGAAAATAGCTTTACATCAAGTTTGTTAATTGTTAATAAGTGAAGTAGAATATTCAATCACAAATCATCTCTGAATCAAACATTAATTCTAATCACCAAAATTAAACAGTAATTCAAAATATCATATATATCTCTCCAAATAAATTAAAACATATATGATTTCTCCAATCAACATCTTAAAGCAAATGAGTGTATGTTTTCGACATACCTCTGGTTAATTAATAGTCACAAAATAATCCCTAACTAACGAGTAAGAGGTCACTCCCGGACGCCTTAACACATAGTAATATACAAGCAGTCTGTCTCGTCTTTCAACCAAATCCCAGCTTAGAATGTGTCTAGTCTGAATGATCAAATCCCCGGCTAATATATAGTTCCCTGGACCTAGCTAATCCAATCAGGAGTCAAGAAGCAGGTGCCGGAACCAAATTTACAGGCTGCAGGTGTCAGCCATCCACAGACGAGAAGCAGGTGAACAAGACTGCTTGAGTGGAGGGACAGTGTAGTAGGGGGGGTGGGCTGGTTCCGCCTCCTCGCCTACTCCAGTGGGTCCAGTGGTTAGGGACAGTAGGGAGAAGTTCCGCGGGTCGCCTCGCCCGTCAGTAGTCCAGTGGAGGGACAGTAGGGAGAAGGGGGCTGGTTCCGCCTCGTCCAGTAGTTTCCCCCCCACGTCCCCCCCCCCCCAACTGTTTTTCTCTCTCTCTTTCTCTCTCGTAAGCAGGGTTGAGTTGTTGCCACGTGGTTGTAGTTGTAAAGTCACGTTCAACAGGTTGGTCTGCTCACAAGACATCCGGTAGGTACGGATGTTACACCTCCACCGCTAGAAAAGAGTGCAAGAGGCGGAAAGCATACGACAAATTTTCAGACTCTTGACAGACAATCTGCCAACACATTATGGACTCCCTTAATATGTTTGACATCTAAGGCATCTACTCCTACTCCTGCAGCAACAAGATCCACCGTGTCAGTCTTTGATTCTTGTTTTGGAATTTGTGCAAAAACTTTAATGGGTGATGGTCAGTATATTCAGTAATGGAACCAGGGGCAGATTGAACATAAACACTAAAGTATTGGAGGGACAAAATCAATGCTAACAGCTCCTTTTCTATTACAGAGTAATTACGTTGAGCAGAATTTAACTTTTTACTAAAATAGCAAACAGGATGCAATACATTACAGTCATCCTCTTGGAGTACCCACTGCTCCGACCCCAGTATTACTTGCATCAACAGCTAGGGAGAAAGATCTGGTGAAATCAGGGGCACGGAGAACAGGATTGTTAGAGAGAATGTATTGAAAGCCTCCTCACAATCGGAGGACCACTCAAACTTCACATCCTTTCGGAGAAGATCTGTTAAAGGTGCTGTTAACCTTGACAAATTTAAAATAAACCTCCTGTAGTATCCAATCATCCCTAAGTATCTTTGGATTTCTTTCTTATTGGTAGGTGTTGGGAAATTAGAAATTGACTCTACTTTAGCATGAGGAGGTGCAACCTGACCTTGTCCTACTATATATCCAAGATATTGGACAGTACTCTTAATAAAAGTGCACTTTTTTAAGTTCACTACCAAATTTGCTTCCGCAAGGTTAGCAAAACAGTCTGATTTGTTTGAGATGTTCTTCCCATGTATGGGAAAAAAGAAGGATATCATCAATGTACACCACACACCCAGGTACCCCTTCAGTCACCTGATTCATTAGGCGCTGAAAGGTAGCTGGAGCGTTTTTCAGGCCATAAGGAATTACTTCACAGCAGAAGGCTTGCTTGTTTACCACAAAACATGAAATCTCCCTTGCTCTGGATGTAAGAGGGTGACTTGCCAATATCCTTTCATAAGGTCAATTTTACTTATAAAACTGGCTGTGCCAATCTGGTCAATACAATCATCAATCCGTGGCAGTGGATAAGCATCATTCTTTGTTACGGCATTGACTTGTCTGTAGTCCATACAAAATCTATAACTCCCATCTGGCTTAGGCACAAGTGTGACCGGACTACTCCACTGGCTTAAGGCTCTAGTAATTATGGCATTGGACAACATGAAATCTAATTCAACTTGCAGAATACTCCTGCGCTGTGGTGAGACACGGTATGGGGATAATTTGATGGGTGCTGCATCCCCTACATCTATGTCATGCACGGCCAATGAGGTAAGCCCTGGAGTATCACGGAACACACTGGGAGACTGTGATAAAACATGAATTAGTTCTTTAGCTTTCTCTGAGGGATGATGACATAATTTAGTAGGTAATTCCCCCATGCTACTGAATTATATTTAAAGTTGGATAGACCACAAGTCAAGTCAAAATCGCTACCTTCAGGATCTGGGACAGTCTGCTGCGGGATCTGTGGGTAAGGACCACAAACATCACCCGCACCAGGATGTCCACAGTTCCTTATTACTGCCACAGCAGGAGAATCTGGAGGAGAGGAGTCAGGGGACCTATGATAGGGTTTTAACATATTTATGTGAAATACTTGCTTAGGCTTCCTCCTGTCTGGGGTAGCCACTAAGTAGTCAGTAACACTCACCCTTTTTAGTACTTTATATGGTCCTCTAAATTTTGCTGATAAAGGTTGGCCGAAAAGGGGAATGAGAACCAAGACCTCATTACTAGGCTGAAACTCCCTCACACGGGCTCTTTTATCGTACCATACTTTCATGGTGTCTTTAGCCACTCTTAGATTGTGTGCTGCAAACTCGCACAAAGATCTCAGCCGGGTTTTGAACTCTGACACATACCTGAGGAGATTTTGGTTCCCTTCCTGACCAACTAGGCTGTCCTGTAATAGCAGCAAAGGGCCATGTACCTGGTGACCGAAAACTAGTTCATTAGGTGAAAAACCCAGAGATTCAGTTGGAACCTCACGGGTGGCAAACAACAGAAAAGGTACCCCCTTGTCCCAATCACCTCCAGTTTACTCACAATATTTCTTAACATAGAGTTTAGAGTTTGATGGTATCGTTCGAGGACCCCTTGACTCTCTGGGTGGTAGGAGCTGCGAGTCCACATTGAACGATACCAATTCCTTCAGGGATGCTGAAATACATTGGAAGTGAAATTAGTACCTTGATCACTCTGCACCTCATGGGGGAAACCCATTCTGGTGAAGAATTTGAGCAGTTCCTTAATAACTGTTAGAGCTGAAGTATTTCTTAAAGGTATAGCTTCTGGGTATCGAGTTGCCATGTCCATTATAGTTAACAAATATATATGTCCCTGGGATGTCTTTGGCAATGGGCCAACGATATCCACTACCACCCGAGTGAAAGGGTTCTCGAACACTGGTAAGGGCACCAGAGGGTGTGCAGGCACCTTTTGATTAGGTTTTCCTGTCATCTGGCAGGTGTGACACACTCTACAGAACTCCACTAAATCTGCACAAATTCCTGGCCAGTGAAAGTGGGTTTAATGTGATCTAAGGTTTTCCTCACACCTAGGTGCCCTGCTAAGGGTATACTATGGGCCATTTCTAGTATATCTCTACGACAAGGTTTAGGAACTACTACCTGATGTACGTCCCATGCCCCGTCATCAATAGGTCTATGTGGCGGCCTCCACCTACACCACAAAACTCCTTTCTTCATATAGAAGCATTCACCCTTCTCCTTCTCACTCTCCTCTTCACTCACGGCACTGGCAGCTAACTCCTCACACTCATTGTCATCTCGCTGCAACTCTACCAGGCCACTAGGACAATTAGGAGGGGTGTCATGATCATTTGGCTCAAGGTTAGCCATAAAAGTTTCAGACAGATCTACTTCAGTCTCCAATTCAGGCACAGTTAGAGCATCATTCACTAATCTTACATCCCTTCTATCTACCTTCACAGGTGGTACAATTATATCTGAGGGAACTGCTACTTGGGCCATAGATCGAGTGACAGCACACACTGGGAAAACCTTTGGCATCTCCTTCTCGAGCTCACGGGTTAGTGGCTCGTCAACAGGGGAAAGTGAGAAAATGGGGTCTCGTCGGACCCTCTCACCAGCCACATAGTTCCCCAAAAGGAGTGTTTACCCCAGGCACAGGGATGTCCTGAGGCCTACACAAAGCTATACAGGGTTCACCCTTCAGCAAATCACACTCAATCTCCCCATTCACCAAGTTAGCAGAAAATTTACCTCCAGCACCTCTCATTATTACTGATCGCCAGTTGGGCATTCAGAATAGGGATTCACCATGAGGGTGCTAGTAGAACCAGTATCTCTCAAGATATTTACCTCATGTACACAACCATTTATTTTCACACATCCAGACGAAATAAAGGGACGGTTAGCTATCCTGAACTGATGGAGACACTAAGACAGGTTTAACCCTTGCGGGTTGTACCACACATGCTACTACACCATTTCCTGTCTGATTTACGTTAGCTAGGTACTCTTGCGGTTGGGAGTCCTTGCGTCAAAGGCACATTTGGGTGGTTTTGGTTATTTGGGGAGGCAGTTACTGCGGCTACTGTCGGCCCCGATCTCTCGGCTCTCTCCTTATCCCAACACTGATAAGCTAAGTGGCCTCTCTTGCCACAATAGGTACACACTTTCGGGGATACATTCCCCTTGTAAGCATTATAATTTTTGGTTTGGGCCCCACCTCTGTTACCATTACCAGGAGTCACATTCTTAGTTGGGGGAGCATTTTTAGTTTGGCTTACGTGGAGAGACGTTACAGGCTTTTGCGAGTGACTAGATTTATCAGCTTTGTGATTGGAGAACTTATTATTATTACTGGGCTTTTTCCCACAACATTTGTTGTTTAATACAGAAGTATCAGCCATGCTTGCAGCTTCGGCAAGAGTTTCTACCTTTTTCCCTCTCAAATAATAGGCTACTGATGAATCTACCTTCCATAAGAAGTGCTCAAGCTCTCAAGATTAACTCTTTCAGACCCTTAAACTCAGTGACATTCTTATTTGTTAGCCAGTTATTTAAAGCTTTGTTCATGGTCCTGGCAAACACTGTATGAGTTTCCTCGAATTCTGTATGTGTCTTTCTGAAAGTCTGTCTATATGCTTCAGGCAGCAGTTTGTAGGTTTTAAGAATGGCTGCTTTGAGACGGTCATAGTCTTGCCGAACCTCAGACTCTACTGAAATGTAAGTTTCCCGACCTTGCCCTGTCAACACCGTTTGTAACATAAATGGCCACCGATCCCTTGTCCACCCCATACCTGTAGCAACCTCCTCGAACAACACAAAAAAGTCCTGAACATTGTCTTCGGTGAACGGGGGAATTACACTAGTCATGTTTAATCCCGGAGGGGGAGCAAGCACAAGGTTTTTGGCCTCGGTTTGAGCAGTTTATTGGGCCATGCGATATTGATGATCTAGCTCTAGCTGAGTTTGGGCTTGTTGTGCCTGGGCTTGTTGTGCATGTATTTGAGTTTGTACTTCGAGCTGATCATCTGCCTGGGCAGCATTTAATCTAGCTAAATCAAGATATTGCTCAGGGGTAAATCCCTCTGGCAAATGCTCACCAAACCGCATCTGTATCCCATTACCGAGTCCTCCACCAGCCGCTCCATTTGGCTCACCGCCCTCGGCTCCGTTATGCTCACCGCCCTCGTGAATCCCAAATAATTCTGACTTTATGATCTGTGCTATTTCAGGTTTTGACATGTCCGACACCGTTAGCTCAAGATACGAGGCTAGTACTATTAACTCTGCCTTGGACAAGTGATCGATGTCATCGGCAACGGATGACGATTCTAAGAATCTTAACATCCCTTATTATAAATTTCAGGCATATGATATGATATATACTTAGTGAAACTTATACAAAACATATCCTGGCAAGGTCGCCAGTTAATCTGTTACGTATCTTGATTTAGAAGTGGTTAACTAAATAAATAAAGACAGAACAGTTAAGGTGTAAGTGTAGCAAAACAGCTGAAGGCCAAAAGAATGTAAAATATTAAAGTTAGTTATGTTGTCACTTGCTTTCCCTCAGTTGTTGGGACAGTTATCCTTTATACTCTGATACACTTCAATTATATTTAATCAGTAAACTATTTAAAGTTACATTGAATGTTTTAATATGAAAGAGGCTATTAATTACGAATACAAAAGTTCGGTATGTAAGCAAAGTTTTAAGACACTAGAATATCTCAATTAATCTTGATTATCAGCAAAGTAGTAAGATCTTTTATATATAATTAATTCTAAGTTAATTAACCCTTTAAAGATAGTTTTATTCTTTCTATGTTATCTCGTTATTCTTAGTTTCTTATTATTATTCTCCTTTAGTATTATATCCTATTTATTCTTATTACTGAAAGACATTTGACTAAATACAAATGGTAAGGAAATATAATAAAGTCACATATAAAATGGAATTATATTTATAAACGTAAATAAGGTATTTTACAATTAATCAAAATAATAAGCAATGAAAGTTATGATAGAGTTTCAGGATCGTTTTGCATAAGTTCTGATTTCACTAAAGTACAAATTAAAGTTGAATAAGCTTAGGCCTTACAATGCTATTCTGAATAGTCAGGTAAGTATTTAACTTATACAATGCTTAATCATTAATTATGAATGAAAATAGCTTTAATCAAGTTTGTTAATTGTTAATAAGGAAGTAGAATATTCAATCACAAATCATCTCTGAATCAAACATTAATTCTAATCACCAAAATTAAACAGTAATTCAAAATATATATCTCTCCAAATAAATTAAACATATATGATTCTCCAATCAACATCTTAAAGCAAATGAGTGTATTTTTCGACATACGGGTTAATTAATAGTCACAAATAATCCCTAAACTAACGAGTAAGAGGCTCCCGGACGCTGCTTAACACATAGTAAATATACAAGCATGTTCTCTCCATGTAGCTCTTTCCACCTCCCAGCTTAGAATGTGTCTAGTCTGAATGATCAAATCCCCGGCTTATATATAGTTCCCTGGACCTAGCTAATCCAATCAGGAGTCAAGAAGCAGGTGCCGGAACCAATGATTTACAGGCTGCAGGTGTCAGCCATCCACAGACGAGAAGCAGGTGAAACAAGACTGCTTGAGTGGAGGGACAGTAGGGAGAAGGGGGGCTGGTTCCGCCTCCTCCAGTAGTCCAGTGGAGGGACAGTAGGGAGAAGGGGGGCTGGTTCCGCCTCGTCCAGTAGTCCAGTGGAGGGACAGTAGGGAGAAGGGGGGCTGGTTCCGCCTCGTCCAGTAGTTCAGTGGAGGGACAGTAGGGAGAAGGGGGGCTGGTTCCGCCTCGTCCAGTAGTCCAGTGGAGGGACAGTAGGGAGAAGGGGGGCTGGTTCCGCCTCGTCCAGTAGTTTCCCCCCCCCCCCCCCCCATACTGTGGAATGTGAGTGGAATGTCACGTCCACACCAACTTGGCTGGTTTTTCTCTCTCTCTTTCTCTCTCGTAAGCAGGGTTGAGTTGTTGCCACGTGGTTGTAGTTGTAAAGTCACGTTCAACAGGTTGGTCTGCTCACAAGACATCCGGTAGGTACGGATGTTACACCTCCACCGCTAGAAAAGAGTGCAAGAGGCGGAAAGCATACGACAAATTTTCAGACTCTTGACAGACAATCTGCCAACACATTATGGACTCCCTTAATATGTTTGACATCTAAGGCATACTCCTGCAGCAACAAGATCCACCGTGTCAGTCTTTGATTCTTGTTTTGGAATTTGTGCAAAAACTTTAATGGGTGATGGTCAGTATATTCAGTAATGGAACCAGGGGCAGATTGAACATAAACACTAAAGTATTGGAGGGACAAAATCAATGCTAACAGCTCCTTTTCTATTACAGAGTAATTACGTTGAGCAGAATTTAACTTTTTACTAAAATAGCAAACAGGATGCAATACATTACAGTCATCCTCTTGGAGTACCACTGCTCCGACCCCAGTATTACTTGCATCAACAGCTAGGGAGAAAGATCTGGTGAAATCAGGGGCACGGAGAACAGGATTGTTAGAGAGAATGTATTGAAAGCCTCCTCACAATCGGAGGACCACTCAAACTTCACATCCTTTCGGAGAAGATCTGTTAAAGGTGCTGTTAACCTTGACAAATTTAAAATAAACCTCCTGTAGTATCCAATCATCCCTAAGTATCTTTGGATTTCTTTCTTATTGGTAGGTGTTGGGAAATTAGAAATTGACTCTACTTTAGCATGAGGAGGTGCAACCTGACCTTGTCCTACTATATATCCAAGATATTGGACAGTACTCTTAATAAAAGTGCACTTTTTTAAGTTCACTACCAAATTTGCTTCCGCAAGGTTAGCAAAACACAGTCTGATTTGTTTGAGATGTTCTTCCCATGTATGGGAAAAAAGAAGGATATCATCAATGTACACCACACACCCAGGTACCCCTTCAGTCACCTGATTCATTAGGCGCTGAAAGGTAGCTGGAGCGTTTTTCAGGCCATAAGGAATTACTTCACAGCAGAAGGCTTGCTTGTTTACCACAAAACATGAAATCTCCCTTGCTCTGGATGTAAGAGGTACTTGCCAATATCCTTTCATAAGGTCAATTTTACTTATAAAACTGGCTGTGCCAATCTGGTCAATACAATCATCAATCCGTGGCAGTGGATAAGCATCATTCTTTGTTACGGCATTGACTTGTCTGTAGTCCATACAAAATCTATAACTCCCATCTGGCTTAGGCACAAGTGTGACCGGACTACTCCACTGGCTTAAGGCTCTAGTAATTATGGCATTGGACAACATGAAATCTAATTCAACTTGCAGAATACTCCTGCGCTGTGGTGAGACACGGTATGGGGATAATTTGATGGGTGCTGCATCCCCTACATCTATGTCATGCACGGCCAATGAGGTAAGCCCTGGAGTATCACGGAACACACTGGGAGACTGTGATAAAACATGAATTAGTTCTTTAGCTTTCTCTGAGGGATGATGACATAATTTAGTAGGTAATTCCCCCCATGCTACTGAATTATATTTAAAGTTGGATAGACCACAAGTCAAGTCAAAATCGATACCTTCAGGATCTGGGACAGTCTGCTGCGGAATCTGTGGGTAAGGACCACAAACATCACCCGCACCAGGATGTCCACAGGTCCTTATTACTGCCACAGCAGGAGAATCTGGAGGAGAGGAGTCAGGGGACCTATGATAGGGTTTTAACATATTTATGTGAAATACTTGCTTAGGCTTCCTCCTGTCTGGGGTAGCCACTAAGTAGTCAGTAACACTCACCCTTTTTACTACTTTATATGGTCCTCTAAATTTTGCTGATAAAGGTTGGCCGAAAAGGGGAATGAGAACCAAGACCTCATTACTAGGCTGAAACTCCCTCACACGGGCTCTTTTATCGTACCATACTTTCATGGTGTCTTTAGCCACTCTTAGATTGTGTGCTGCAAACTCGCACAAAGATCTCAGCCGGGTTTTGAACTCTGACACATACCTGAGGAGATTTTGGTTCCCTTCCTGACCAACTAGGCTGTCCTGTAATAGCTGCAAAGGGCCATGTACCTGGTGACCGAAAACTAGTTCATTAGGTGAAAAACCCAGAGATTCAGTTGGAACCTCACGGGTGGCAAACAACAGAAAAGGTACCCCCTTGTCCCAATCACCTCCAGTTTCCTCACAATATTTTCTTAACATAGACTTTAGAGTTTGATGGTATCGTTCGAGGACCCCTTGACTCTCTGGGTGGTAGGAGCTGGATTTCACATGAACGATACCCAATTCCTTCAGGGACTGCTGAAATACATTGGAAGTGAAATTAGTACCTTGATCACTCTGCACCTCATGGGGGAAACCCATTCTGGTGAAGAATTTGAGCAGTTCCTTAATAACTGTTAGAGCTGAAGTATTTCTTAAAGGTATAGCTTCTGGGTATCGAGTTGCCATGTCCATTATAGTTAACAAATATATATGTCCCTGGGATGTCTTTGGCAATGGGCCAACGATATCCACTACCACCCGAGTGAAAGGGTTCTCGAACACTGGTAAGGGCACCAGAGGGTGTGCAGGCACCTTTTGATTAGGTTTTCCTGTCATCTGGCAGGTGTGACACACTCTACAGAACTCCACTAAATCTGCACAAATTCCTGGCCAGTGAAAGTGGGTTTAATGTGATCTAAGGTTTTCCTCACACCTACTATGGGTTTCAGAGGCCGTGTTACATGGTTTTTCGGGAATAACTTATTAACACAAATTTGGATTAGTACGATATTTTGACACAGCTTTATTCACACCCTGCCCTAATTTTCGCCAATATCGTGCATTACCAAAAGTGTAGAATTAAGGTACTTGTCCCTGTGTCATGAGGTTAAAGTCGCACCTGGTCACACCTGGATGATGAGGAAACGAACAAGGTTAGTCACCCCCCATCTCTCTTTCTTTCCCTCTCGCTCTCTCTCTCGCTCTCTCTCTCTCTTGCTCGCTCTCTCTCTCTCTCACTTTCTCACACATGGAAACTACGGCCACTGGCGCATGCATTATACATATAAAAATGAGGCATGCAAAATGTGTTAATTTTATATTGTATAGTGACATAACGTGAATGTAAGGACAAGAGTATGGTAGGGTGCTGGGAATATAACGACCGTGTTTCATTTGATGAGCAATGGTTCGGTTGTTTCCGGGTGTTGTGTGTTTTCGTCGGGTGCCACGGGCTTACGGCAGCAGTCGTATACAGTCAGCCATACGTAACATTGGCTCCAGCAAGGCAAATTATGGCAACCATGTTGCGTCATTGTCCGCGTGGGTGTAAAGACGCATTTGTCATGCGTCTTTACTACATATACAGGAGGGAGAAAGCCGCCAATCGGCTTGTCCAATCATTTGTCCACCCTTCATGTCTCCGCTTCCTTTCGTTGTATAAAATGACCTATTAATAAAACCTGGCCACACTCACCCCTCCACATTCCTATAAACTTTGTATAAATGTCCCATTGTCCCACCCTTCTCCTCCGTGTTTTTGTTGTATTGTTTGTTTTATTGTCGGCAGCATCTTCCTCAACGTACCATCACTCATAACAATTCATGGACCTCACCTTTTTTCTAATTATGGAAGTATATCTCTACAAACGGATTTACGAATATGATTGTCTATACATCAATTACGAACCTACATATACCATTGATTATAAAGCAAGTCCCAGCCAATAATCAACCCAGATAGTAATTGCATAACGAAAAATCGTACCGGTCCACGATTTTGTATAAGTGACTGTACTTACTTACCCTACACTACCCTTCCTCCCCCAACATTTTCCCATCCTCACCCCTTCCCAACCCGTAATTAATGACCAAGCGTCAACTGCCCATCCCACCTGACATCCAACACAACCTGACGATACGATGACCATATTACACCTTACAGTAGATGCAATATCATGCCAACACAAAACTACACAACACCTGGAAATCACCAAACCACTGCTCTTCCATCACACACGCTCGTTTTATACCCACCACCCTACCCTACTGTTGCCCTTGCAGTCAGTTTATGTCACTATCATACATTAATATAAAATTAATACATTTTGCATGCCTCACTTTTATATGTATAATGAATGCGCCAGTGGCCGTAGTTTCCATGTGTGAGAAAGTGAGAGAGAGAGAGAGCGAGCAAGAGAGAGAGAGCGAGAGAGCGAGAGGGAAAGAAAGAGAGATGGGGGGGTGACTAACCTTGTTCGTTTCCTCATCATCCAGGTGTGACCAGGTGCGACTTTAACCTCATGACACAGGGACAAGTACCTTAATTCTACACTTTTGGTAATGCACGATATTGGCGAAAATTAGGGCAGGGTGTGAATAAAGCTGTGTCAAAATATCGTACTAATCCAAATTTGTGTTAATAAGTTATTCCCGAAAAACCATGTAACACGGCCTCTGAAACCCATAGTAGGTGCCCTGCTAAGGGTATACTATGGGCCATTTCTAGTATATCTCTACGACAAGGTTTAGGAACTACTACCTGATGTACGTCCCATGCCCCGTCATCAATAGGTCTATGTGGCGGCCTCCACCTACGCCACAAAACTCCTTTCTTCATATAGAAGCATTCACCCTTCTCCTTCTCACTCTCCTCTTCACTCACGGCACTGGCAGCTAACTCCTCACACTCATTGTCATCTCGCTGCAACTCTACCAGGCCACTAGGACAATTAGGAGGGGTGTCATGATCATTTGGCTCAAGGTTAGCCATAAAAGTTTCAGACAGATCTACTTCAGTCTCCAATTCAGGCACAGTTAGAGCATCATTCACTAATCTTACATCCCTTCTATCTACCTTCACAGGTGGTACAATTATATCTGAGGGAACTGCTACTTGGGCCATAGATCGAGTGACAGCACACACTGGGAAAACCTTTGGCATCTCCTTCTCGAGCTCACCGGTTAGTGGCTCGTCAACAGGGGAAAGTGAGAAAATGGGGTCTCGTCGGACCCTCTCACCAGCCACATAGTTTCCCAAAAGGAGTGTTACCCCAGGCACAGGGATGTCCTGAGGCCTACACAAAGCTATACAGGGTTCACCCTTCAGCAAATCACACTCAATCTCCCCATTCACCAAGTTAGCAGAAAATTTACCTCCAGCACCTCTCATTATTACTGATTCGCCAGTTGGGCATTCAGAATAGGGATTCACCATGAGGGTGCTAGTAGAACCAGTATCTCTCAAGATATTTACCTCATGTACACAACCATTTATTTTCACACATCCAGACGAAATAAAGGGACGGTAGCTATCCTGAACTGATGGAGACACTAAGACAGGTTTAACCCTTGCGGGTTGTACCACACATGCTACTACACCATTTCCTGTCTGATTTACGTTAGCTAGGTACTCTTGCGGTTGGGAGTCCTTGCGTCAAAGGCACATTGGGGTGGTTTTGGTTATTTGGGGAGGCAGTTACTGCGGCTACTGTCGGCCCCGATCTCTCGGCTCTCTCCTTAGCCCAACACTGATAAGCTAAGTGGCCTCTCTTGCCACAATAGGTACACACTTTCGGGGATACATTCCCCTTGTAAGCATTATAATTTTTGGATTGGGCCCCACCTCTGTTACCATTACCAGGAGTCACATTCTTAGTTGGGGGGAGCATTTTTAGTTTGGCTTACGTGGAGAGACGTTACAGGCTTTTGCGAGTGACTAGATTTATCAGCTTTGTGATTGGAGAACTTATTATTATTACAGGGCTTTTTCCCCACAACATTTGTTGTTTAATACATAAGTATCAGCCATGCTTGCAGCTTCGGCAAGAGTTTCTACCTTTTTCCCTCTCAAATAATAGGCTACTGATGAATCTACCTTCCATAAGAAGTTCTCAAGGTCTCAAGATTAACTCTTTCAGACCCTTAAACTCAGTGACATTCTTACTTGTTAGCCAGTTATTTAAAGCTTTGTTCATGGTCCTGGCAAACACTGTATGAGTTTCCTCGAATTCTGTATGTGTCTTTCTGAAAGTCTGTCTATATGCTTCAGGCAGCAGTTTGTAGGTTTTAAGAATGGCTGCTTTGAGACGGTCATAGTCTTGCCGAACCTCAGACTCTACTGAAATGTAAGTTTCCCGACCTTGCCCTGTCAACACCGTTTGTAACATAAATGGCCACCGATCCTTTGTCCACCCCCTACCTGTAGCAACCTCCTCGAACAACACAAAAAAGTCCTGAACATTGTCTTCGGTGAACGGGGGAATTACACTAGTCATGTTTAATCCCGGAGGGGGAGCAAGCACAAGGTTTTTGGCCTCGGTTTGAGCAGTTTATTGGGCCATGCGATATTGATGATCTAGCTCTAGCTGAGTTTGGGCTTGTTGTGCCTGGGCTTGTTGTGCATGTATTTGAGTTTGTACTTCGAGCTGATCATCTGCCTGGGCAGCATTTAATCTAGCTAAATCAAGATATTGCTCAGGGGTAAATCCCTCTGGCAAATGCTCACCAAACCGCATCTGTATCCCATTACCGAGTCCTCCACCAGCCGCTCCATTTGGATCACCGCCCTCGGCTCCGTTATGCTCACCGCCCTCGTGAATCCCAAATAATTCTGACTTTATGATCTGTGCTATTTCAGGTTTTGACATGTCCGACACCGTTAGCTCAAGATACGAGGCTAGTACTATTAACTCTGCCTTGGACAAGTGATCGATGTCATCGGCAACGGATGACGATTCTAAGAAATTCTTAACATCTTCCTTATTAATAATTTCAGGCATGATTATGATATGATATAAACTTAGTGAAACTTATACAAAACATATCCTGGCAAGGTCGCCAGTTAATCTGTTACGTATCTTGATTTAGAAGTGGTTAACTAAATAAATCAAGACAGAACAGTTAACCCTCTCCGACATATGACGCGATTTTGAGCCTATTGGGGATACTTTAAAGCCTTTGTTACCATCAGGGGTATTTAGAAACCTTTAGTTTAGTTACTTCAACCTCTGCACTTGTCTTTGAGTTAGCTGTGGGCAGAAAACTAATTTTGGAGAGGTAATTATAAGAGTGCGAGAACTCTATTTCTTATGACTAATCTGGCAACCTCTGCGTCATAAATGCGTGAAAGGGTTAAGGTGTAAGTGTAGCAAAACAGCTGAAGGCCAAAAGAATGTAAAATATTAAAGTTAGTTATGTTGTCACTTGCTTTCCCTCAGTTGTTGGGACAGTTATCCTTTATACTCTGATACACTTCAATTATATTTAATCAGTAAACTATTTAAAGTTACATTGAATGTTTTAATATGAAAGAGGCTATTAATTACGAATACAAAAGTTCGGTATGTAAGCAAAGTTTTAAGACACTAGAATATCTCAATTAATCTTGATTATCAGCAAAGTAGTAAGATCTTTTATATATAATTAATTTTAAATTTGTTAACCCTTTAAAGATAGTTTTATTCTTTCTATGTTATCTCGTTATTCTTAGTTTCTTATTATTATTCTCCTTTAGTATTATATCCTATTTATTCTTATTACTGAAAGACATTTGACTAAATACAAATGGTAAGGAAATATAATAAAGTCACATATAAAATGGAATTATATTTATAAACGTAAATAAGGTATTTTACAATTAATCAAAATAATAAGCAATGAAAGTTATGATAGAGTTTCAGGATCGTTTTGCATAAGTTCTGATTTCACTAAAGTACAAATTAAAGTTGAATAAGCTTAGGCCTTTACAATGCCTATTCTGAATAATAGTCAGGTAAGTATTTAACTTATACAATGCTTAATCATTAATTATGAATGAAAATAGCTTTACATCAAGTTTGTTAATTGTTAATAAGTGAAGTAGAATATTCAATCACAAATCATCTCTGAATCAAACATTAATTCTAATCACCAAAATTAAACAGTAATTCAAAATATATATCTCTCCAAATAAATTAAACATATATGATTCTCCAATCAACATCTTAAAGCAAATGAGTGTATGTTTTCGACATACCTCTGGTTAATTAATAGTCACAAATAATCCCTAACTAACGAGTAAGAGGTCACTCCCGGACGCTGCTTAACACATAGTAATATACAAGCCTGTTCTCTCCATGTAGCTCTTTCCACCTCCCAGCTTAGAATGTGTCTAGTCTGAATGATCAAATCCCCGGCTTATATATAGTTCCCTGGACCTAGCTAATCCAATCAGGAGTCAAGAAGCAGGTGCCGGAACCAATGATTTACAGGCTGCAGGTGTCAGCCATCCACAGACGAGAAGCAGGTGAACAAGACTGCTTGAGTGGAGGGACAGTAGGGAGAAGGGGGGCTGGTTCCGCCTCCTCCAGTAGTCCAGTGGAGGGACAGTAGGGAGAAGGGGGGCTGGTTCCGCCTCGTCCAGTAGTCCAGTGGAGGGACAGTAGGGAGAAGGGGGGCTGGTTCCGCCTCGTCCAGTAGTCCAGTGGAGGGACAGTAGGGAGAAGGGGGGCTGGTTCCGCCTCGTCCAGTAGTTCAGTGGAGGGACAGTAGGGAGAAGGGGGGCTGGTTCCGCCTCGTCCAGTAGTCCAGTGGAGGGACAGTAGGGAGAAGGGGGGCTGGTTCCGCCTCGTCCAGTAGTTCCCCCCCCCCCCCCCATACTGTGGAATGTGAGTGGAATGTCACGTCCACACCAACTTGGCTGGTTTTTCTCTCTCTCTTTCTCTCTCGTAAGCAAGGTTGAGTTGTTGCCACGCGGTTGTAATTGTAAAGTCACGTTCAACAGGTTGGTCTGCTCACAAGACATCCGGTAGGTACGGATGTTACAATATATATATATATCTCTCGGATGGTGGGTAGGCATGGGTTTACACACACACACACATTATATTCAGGCTATCATTTGGCTATAATATGCAGCTTAGGAATTATCTCGGATGGTGGGTAGGCGTGGGTTTACACACACACACATTATATTCAGGCTATCATTTGGCTATAATATGCAGCTTAGGAATTATCTCGGATGGTGGGTAGGCGTGGGTTTACACACACACACACATTATATTCAGGCTATCATTTGGCTATAATATGCAGCTTAGGAATTATCTCGGATGGTGGGTAGGCGTGGGTTTACACACACACACACATTATATTCAGGCTATCATTTGGCTATAATATGCAGCTTAGGAATTATCTCGGACGATCGAAGAGCAAAGTTTTATCCCAATCAACCATCTAACTTCTGTAGGTACTTCCTAAACTTCCTAAAATAGTCGCCAGAGAGAAAAGAAGTAAGTTTCCTGGTATCCTGAAGGGGTTAAGAAGAAGTTATGTGTGAATAATGACTTGTCCATGTCTGGCAGTTGTGTCCAAGGTCTCGTGTTGCTGTAAGTTAGCATAACATTGTCTATTGTATTATAAAGGGATAGTTGAGAACGATGTTATATTTGTAACACTTTTTTCGACAAGCCTTTCTCTACTAAGTAAAATCGTCTCGTGCAAGAGAGGATATAGAAGAAAAAAAAACATGTGTTTGTATATTAGTATTTTATTTTCAAGGTGTTGCTTGATAGTCTTCTTAAACCTGGCTACTTTGCACTTGCACACTTTGGGCTAGACAAATGAATTTCGTGCTAATTGGGTGATGGTATTGTGTATGTGTTTGCAACAGAAGGGTGATAATTGTACAGTACCATCAGCTATTCAAAGTAGACACCAAGACTTAGTGCAAATTCGCCTGGTTCGCTATCGCGCGCTAAGAAAACTCGAGTGAACGTCTTAAAATGTCCAGATATTAACTAACTATGAAAACAAATACAACAGTATTGGGGCTGAACATGAAGGAGATGCGGTTCCAGATAATACACCCATTTAAGACCGTAAATACGTAGTAATAGCAAAGTTTGAATACTGCAATACTGCAATTTACGCCGCCGAAATTGCAGTATTATGTTGGCAATGTTGCTACCTGTCATGTGACCGTAAACACAGCGGAATATTATTTAACCCCTTGAGGATTATGATGCGTTTTGACAGTTTATTTTGGCTATAGTATGACGATTTGATGCAGCTTAGGAAGAATCTACGGGAAGTAAAAGGGTAAAGACTTTCTCAATTAACCTTTTGACTTTCATATAGGCCTACCCTTCCTAGTCTAAATATAACTATTCTAATTTCAGCAATAAAATACAGAAGAAATTCGTGTTCGTATCCTGAAAGGGTTAACAGTGTATTATGTCAAAACATATTTGTACATAGAGAAAATCCTAATGTATCCTGGGCTATATTTACTCCTCCGGCGATATTATGGGATCATTTACGAGCGATAGAAGTTATTGGATAATAAAATACATACTAACTGCTTCTGATACTGTTACGACGAGAGTAAAAGAGACCTCTCTCTCTCTCTCTCTCTCTCTCCCTCCTTCTTGATATATATATATATATATATATATATATATATATATATATATATATATATATATATATTGTGACGTTAACCACTCCGTTAGAACCGCATGGCTTGTCCTACAGTGACTCGCTAGGATCGCCAGGGCAGTGGATGTGGCTACAGTTGATGTATTATTGTGTGCTTTATTTCATATGAAAGCTCGTGTCATGGGCAGTCCAGAAAGGCTCTTTGTTTTCGCCCATGTCAAGGCTTTATATATTTAATTGCAAAGTATATGTTTTATCATTAAGTAGTAATGATAGGATTTGAGAGAGAGAGAACAGAGTGAGAGGAGGCGCGTAGTGTTTTTTGCCATGCTCGATGACGTCACAGCTGGGTGGCCTCTTGGGGATTGGTTGGAGGAGTTTTTTACCATGCTTGGTGACGTCATGTTTGGCTGGCTTCTTTGCCATTGGCTGAAGGAATTGTTACCGCTTTGTCTACGCGGTGCGAGCTAGTACTAGTATATATACAGCTCTCTTGCTACTCTCTCCCTCAGATCTGGTTTCTAGAACGCATCCCTCTTATCCCTTTGATACCTGTCTCCCTTGCTACACCTGAGAACCTTTTCCTCTGCCTATCTCTCATTTTCCGTATCTTTCACCACCTTTTATTAATATTATACCCCCTCTGGTTAACTCTGCATAATCAGCTTCATGCTGGCCAGTTGTATTGTGCGTTAAGGTCTTATATAACCCATGTATTTTAGTTGTTAAGATAAGTTAATCACGAAGCATTGGTTGGCATTCATATTGTTCAGTACCGCTTCCTATAATTATTAGTGTTCTGCTGGATTAGATAATGCTAGACTAGGAGTCTGATACTATAAGGTATTGTTTCCGATGGGTGCTGGCTTTAGTTAAAAGCTGCATGACATACCTGAGAACTGGAGTTGATTGGGTAAGTTCTAGTCTGTGTGCCATTGAGAGTTGAGCATGCACGAATGAGGGCTTTTTGCCTATACCATTCTGCACTGTTCTAAGCTCGTTGTTTGTCTTTGAGGTACGCCAGGAGAATGCTTAATACTTCGGTATTAAGGTTTCTCAAGAGAGCTACCCTTCATTATAACGTAATATTTGACGCCATGCGCACCAGTATCTCGTATCATTGACTCTAGCTAGACTTTATCAGTCACAGTTGACATTAAGTATATTAAATCAATTACTCTTTTTATGCATACCCGTTTATGATTACACAAGCATTTCGCAGCCTAGTTTGATGTATTGAGACACAAACGACTTAGGCTCTTTTTGTTGATAGGAATACTGCATTGTCGTGGCGATTATTATTGTTGTAGCGTTTAGCATATTCTTGGCTTCGACTGCATATATATATCCTGCCTTTTTGTGTGCATAGCCTGCACGAGCATTGTTCCGCTGCCTGCCTTTTTGGATTCCATTTCCGATTCGAGCATCTTGATAGCATCTAACATTTAAAGAAGATTCCTTGTTAGTGTTGAAGGACTTTAGTGCACTTTCTTTCATGCAGGAGTGCCTGACATCTATTGATTAAAGTAACGTAAGCTGTAACTTCTCTTACCACCTTACTTTGCATACCATAACCAAGCACCTTCGGTTATAGGTAGTAATAGGCTGTTTTCACATAACATTAAGCCTAGAGTAGACGCACATTTATTGAGAGTTTAATAACCTATTATTGCATATAGAACTCTGGAGAGTATTTGTGTTCTTTGTTCACTGGGAATATACATCAGAGGTTGGATCTAGCGCTTTCCGTTGTAGCATTTATGCCATTACTAGTCCAATGAATAAGAACCCTGATATATTTAAACCTCAGTCGTAACAATATATATATATATATATATATATATATCCCTCTCTGTATGTACATATGTAATTGTTTAACCCTTTCTGTACCGGTGACGTCCTTTTAACTTTCTTCTGGCTTCTATTAGACGATGTTATTCAGTTTATTATTCAGCAATTAAGTGTCTTCTAACTATCTCACGTAATCCTTTTTACTAACACATTTTTTTTCTTAAACTGCACAAAATCGCCTAAATATAGCTAGGATAAAACTAAAAAGACGTCCCCGGTACAGAATGGGTTAATGACATGTGTGAGTTTGTCAAAAGCACAACTAACTGCAGACAACATTTTGTCACTCTCTCACATAACGCCAACACTAATACCAATAATTAATGTACTCTAAGATCACCAGACACACCTCCATTACAACATAAAATAAATAAATTTACAGATATAAAAATAGTCCTATCCCAACCATTGTAAATATTATTAATAATGTGTAATAACGGCCTGTCACACCATATATACGCGCCCACCTATAATAATGTATGCATAAGTGTGTGTGCGTGTGTGTATTAGAATATATGTATGTATTTACTTGAGTTTGTTTATGTATATGTGTATATATGTATATGTGCATTTGTGTATGTACAGTATATGTGTATGTATGTGTGCGTATATGTGTATGTATGTGTGCGTTATTTATGTATATATGTATGTGTCTATAGTGTATACTGTTTGTGGTTCGAGCCTGGCTGAGAGTATCAGGTGGATAAGAGTACAAAGGAGTACAAAGGAAATCGACCAACAACAGATCTAGTGACCCTTCTAGGTTGCTTGTCCTCCAAAACACTGAGGATCAAGTGTCCAAACAGTGGTTTAGAGTGGGTAAGGGAACATTGGAAAGGGAATTACTGCCCTGGAACTAATGTCCGTGGCAGGATTAGGAAGTTAGTAGGGGACAGAGGGGTTAGTAACTGAGGGGGGGATAAAATAAAGTTAGTCATTTACAAACGCAGTCAGTCGCGGGTTTGATGCGAGATATTTGTCTAGGCGGAGTTTAAATGAATCAACGGTGATGCAGTCTATAACGTTTCGGGGAAACCCATTCCACAAGTTGACAACTCGATTGAAGAAGAAATTCTTAGATTCGTGTGAGTTAAAAGATTTACCAATAATTTTGCAACCGTTTCCCCGCGTGTAATTAGATTGGTCGATAGTGAAGTACTTACTACAGTTCATATTGTCGATGCCTTTGATGATTTTGAACACTTGAATTAAGTCACCTCTTAATCTGTGCTGGGTTAAAGGAAATAGATTTAATTCTCTAAGACGCTCTTCGTATGGTTTGTTCTTTAGGCTAGGTATCATTTTGGTAACTCTACGTTGAACTCGTTCTAGCTTGTTTATATCTTTTTGGTAATAAGGGCACCAGGATTGAACGCAGTATTCCAGAAGAGGGCGGACTAAGGAATTGTAAAGGGTTAGGATAACTTCTTTGGATTTATGCTCAAATGACCTGCCTATAAAGCCAATTATTTTGTTTGCCTTCTTAACAACTTCTGAACATTGTTGACTCGGTTTTAGGTTACTCGATATTGTTACTCCCAGATCGGTTTCTCTGTTTACATTCTTAAGCTGAGTGCCATTCATCGAATAGTTTGCTTTCTCATTTAGGTATCCGATATGTAGTACTTTACATTTATCCGCATTGAAACTCATTTGCCAAATTTGGGCCCAACATGACAATTTATCTAGATTGTGTTGCATATCGTCAACTTGTTCTTTTGAGAGTACGCTATTTGCAATTTTTGTATCGTCAGCAAATTTTGAGATTGTACAGGTGAGACCCTCATCTATGTCGTTGATGTAAATTAGAAAGAGAATTGGTCCTAGTACCGATCCCTGGGGTACCCCGCTACTTACATTGGTCCATTTAGATGCCTTACCGTTTATGACTACTCTTTGCTTTCTGTCGCTGAGCCAATTTTCTATCCATTTCAACACACCATCTTGTATTCCATGCGCTTTTAGTTTTAGAAGTAAACGTTTGTGGGGAACTTTGTCAAAGGCCTTTTGAAAATCAAGGTATATAATATCTACAGCTTTACTCTCATCGTAGAGGTTGAGGACATCGTGGAAGAAGTCTAAGAGGTTTGTTAAACAGGAACGTTTTTAACGAAAGCCGTGTTGAGTATCTTTAAGTATGTTATTTTCCTCTAAGTGATTTACGAGTCTGTCTCGTATGACCGTTTCTAGCATTTTACATACAACTGAGGTTAAGCTAATTGGACGATAGTTACAGGGTAGGGATTTGCTGCCTTTTTTGAATATCGGTGTTACGTTGGCTAGCTTCCACTGATCGGGCATAGTTCCAGACTGCAAGGATTTATTGAATAGTAATGTCAGTGGTTTGGAGAGCTCATCCTTAGCTTCCTTTAGAACTCTAGGTGAGATTGTATCAGGTCCAGGCGTTTTATTTACCTTGAGTTTATCTAAACAATTCAATACTTCTCTCTCTGTAACGGTGATATTGCTTAGAACATCTGAATTATCAATCTGAATCGGCGATGGTGTAGGGATATCACTGAGGTCTTCTGTTGTAAAAACTGATGCAAAGAAGGTATTGAGGGCATTACTCATTTGTACTTCGTCTTTGGTGTATTCTCCATTTTCATCGACCTAACGGTCCAACAGTTGAAGTAACTACTTTTTTCTTTCTGATATAACTATAGAATTCTTTCGGGTTTGTTTGACTTTGATTCGCAATATGTAACTCTAAGGTCTTTTTACTTTGCTTAATTAACTTTTTGGCTTTGCGTCGTAGCTCTACAAATTTCACCCGTTCTTCGTCATTTTGTGAGGATTTTAATCTATCATTAGCAAATTTTTAGCAAGCAGGCAGTTTGAAATATCTTTATTCCACCATTTGGGCTTATTATTATGGCCTGGACGCCGTATTTTCAATGGTATGCAGTCTTGCACTGCTTTTAGGTAAGTGGCTTCGAATAACTTCCAAGATGTATTTATGTCGTTATTGTGAATTAAAAAGCTCCAGTCAGTTTCTTTAAACATAGCTCTAAGTTTATGGAAGTTTGCTTTCTTGAAATTAGGGACTTTTTCGATGCTACTATTTGGTTCGTTACTAGTAAACTTTAAAGTGAAAGTTATCGTACGATGGTCGCTGTTACTGAATTCATCACCAACATTCAAATTCTCTATTAATTCTTCTTTTGTTGCAAGTACAATGTCAAGAACGTTATTACCACGGGTTGGCGTTCGAACAAATTGATAAAGCGAACTCTCTTGCAAGTTCGTATACAAGTCATGTCCGGAGTGTGAAGTAAGAGTATCGCCCCACTTGGTCACAGGTAAATTAAAGTCGCCAAAAATTACGGTATCTTGTGAGTTACTTACATCTGCAATTTGTTCGTAAATTTCTCGGTCAGTTTGCACTGATTGAGCTGGAGGTCTGTATAAACTGTCTTCGTGGTGCGATACATAAGGTGTTGATTTTCGGTGTGAGCATCCTGGATTCGAATCCATGGACTGCCACATGTGTTTGTAAAAATTTCATTAATCGATTTTAGGAGTATAGTTGGTTGTTGGAAGGAACATAATTATTAATGCAAGTATTATTTTTGTACCTTTATTATTCTTTATTAGCACAAAAGATGCGTCGACGTTCACAATTTGAGGTTTTGACAAGAGGGTAGGGTTAAGACTTTCTTTGATATAAAGTAAAACGCCACCTCCATTTCGATTTATTCGGCTTTTCTCAAACATTACATAACTGGGAAGTGAATACTCTGCTAAAAAGTCTATCTTCTGTATTGAGCCAAGATTCTGTTATGCCAATCACATCATAATTTTCTGTCAACACTAGCTCCTCTAAATCTGAAAATTTATTGCGTATGCTACAAGCGTTTGCATAGAAAACATTTAAATTTGTTATTTTAGAACTCACGGAACGCTCTTTAATAATATTTTTGGTTCTTGTCAGATCTACATTTATGTTCACGGCTGTCCTCGGTCCTCGCTGTCTTCGGTCCTTATCGCTGGTGGTCCTCGGTTGCCTCTGTTTATTTCTTAGCGTTGGATGATTTATGTCACTGCTGCTTCTTCTCTGATGGCGTTTTTTGATCCATGGCTGCGGACTGCTTCGTGTAGGAGACGACCCATGCGTGCTGAACCCACAGGGTTTAGATGAGTGCCATCCTTGCGGAACAGAGTAGGCTGGTTGTAGAAGTTGTCCCAGAGGTTGATGAATTCAACTTCTTCCCTCAGACACAAATATTTTAGTCGGCTATTTGTGCTGAAGGCCTTGTTGTAGAATTTGTCAGGTGCGTCGATCTTGGGGAGAATGCCTGAGATGATGATATTCCTTGACTTGTTTTTGTAGTGCTGGATCATCTTGCGATATTTCTCCATCAACTCTTCGGATCTGGTGTGCATGACGTCATTTGAACCAGCATGGATGACAAAAAGGGTATTTTCATTTGCATCCTTTGTGGTATCTTCGAAGGCTTCCACAATGTCGTCCAGTCCAGCTCCTGGGATACAAAATCTTTTTCGTTGATTTGGGACTCTGTCGCAGAACTCTTCGACCTGTCCTCGTAGGATGTAATCCCCAACGAGCCTGGTCTCCTCTGGTTCGTCTTCCATCTCTACCAATATCTCAAATCTGTTTGACATTGTGACTGGTAGATGAGACCTTTTCTGCGTTGGCCGTGCACCGTTCCTCACTGGTGTAAATCCGGAAACCTGTGGTGGCGGGACTCTACGTACAGGTCGGGGAGAGGAGTGGTTAGAACGGGGGCGAGGGGTTGGTACTGTTCGTGCTAGCAGGCTTCTTGCACGAGGAGTGGGGGAGAGACTAAGGTGAACAGGGCGGCTGTCCTGGTTTGATGTCGGCTCAGGTTCGTCAGAAGCATCTGCTGCAGTGTCTACTGCAGGTGATGGATTGTTGGCAGATGACGTTGTGGCGGTGGTGGATGCTGGAGTTGAAACAATTGGAGTTAGTGATACTCCAACATTGAGTGTTACAAACTCTTGGAGTGATTCCAGCTTCCTGGTGAGGGCGTTGATCTTGTTGTGGGCTTCATCCAATTTTGCTGTCAAATCCTCTCGTTGCTGGCAGAGTCGGCAGACTTGTGGATCGACAGGATCAAACATGGAAGCACCAAACCTACCGGCGCAGTTCGTACAGGCACGAGGCATGGTGACAATCACTTTCTTCAGATCACTTCACTCACTTAAAAACACTTAACTCACTTTAAAAACACTAAACTCACTTTAAAAACACTTCACTTCCTTCAGGTCGCTTCACTTACTTAAATAGGCCTAACCGAAAACAAAAATGTTGAAATACACACAAAGGGGTTATCAGCGGTGATAGCCTAGACGAAAATTAACACCTTACGAGCGGCCTATGCGGTTTATTTATATGTACCGCCCAGCGGGGTGTTTTTAGCCAAAATAGGGCTGTTTACGTGATCATTTTCATGCCTAAATAAGACCCAGAACGTAAAACAAGTACCTATCCCTGAAAGGGCATAAACAGAGCTTTCGAATGACACCATAACGATCCTTTTATGATGGCTAGTTTTCTTGCAATAACCGTGCAACGCGAGTGCAAAAAGCATGTAATTAGCCACTTTCCCGATACAATTCCTTATATAGCGAGTGAGAGAGGGAGGAGGGTGCTGGGATTCGTGTCAGTATGTTCGCCGCGGTGGTCTGGAGCAGTCATACGCTCGCTACTCTCCTGCCACCACTTGTCTCTCTCTCTCAGCAACATTACGTGCTGAAATTGCCACTCGACCTATGTCGAGCGCCGCCACATAGTCCAGCTTTATTAAATACGACTTATGTGGTGAGCCGCTAATTAAGGGTTAAAACAAAACTAAATTAAATTTGAATACGCAGTGATAGCCGAACCGAAAACAATTTTATGTTTATTTAAACAGAAATAGGCAACCAGGGGTTATAGCCTATCCTAACCGAAAACAAAAATTATGAAAGAGAAGAGCATATGAGGCGCTCATTCGCGGAACGTGATAACCGCCACCTCTGGCAAAAGCCGTTATATTATCGCATTATATTGCCACAACCTTCTCGAATCTGGAGCCGCGGTAGGGAGCTATATTTGAGAATGTCAACATGGTTGAAAATCGCATAAAGTACGACGCACTTTCATCCGTGTTGACAGGGCGTTTGCCTAGCCCTAGTCTCTGCATCGCATAGGGTGACACGCGCCACCCAGGCAGCGTGTGTTCAGCCAGCCAATGACAGCCCGGCTATGGTACCGCGTGGGCGCCAGCTCAGCCACTCACGGCGCGCGTTGCTCTCTGTTCTCCCGCCACAATACAGTCTAGCTCAGCTCTCACGCCGTACGGATCATTTACCTCGCACCTGGTGTTGTTTTTGTGCCGTTTTGACCGTGTTGCAGTGCTTCCCTGAACAATGAGTGATAGTGAGAGTGAGAGTGATAGTGGGAGCCCACCCCCACCTATAAAAAAGAGGTGTAACCCGGACAATTGGTCTGAAATAATCGCCAGGAACAAGAGAAATACTGGGAAGGAATATGTCAGCCGCCAAACAGGAAATACAGTGAATGCTAGAGTTATTGGGCCGCCTTGCAATGATGGATGCTACGATAAAATTGCTGAACCTATCCGCCAAGCAATCCACAATAACTTCTGGCAAACTGGAGATTGGTTAGTCCAGAATACCTTCATTCAGAAACACGTTCTGTCAGTGCCAGTGAAACGACGAAGAAAGCCTGCCGACATCAACAACCCTGGTCCCCATCGGTCATGCACCCGCAAATTTACTCTCTCCTACCAGTCTACAACTTATAAGGTTTGCAAGACAGCCTTCATCAACATTTTAGCCATAGGTAGGATAAGATTAGAGAATGCCCTGACCCACGTGAGTGACACTGGTACACCGAAGAGAGACGGCCGCGGGCAACACAAGAACCGTGTCACCATTGCAGGTCCTGATGCAAAGCGTGTGCACAAACACATTGCATCATTCCCCAGCGTTACCAGCCATTATAGCAGAGCCAAATCGCCCAATTTGCGGTACCTAGAGACATCGTTGAGTTTAAGCCGGATGTACCACCTGTATTCTACCTGGATGGCTGAGAATTATCCTAACAACAGCGTAGTCAAGGAAAGTTATTACCGGAAAGTTTTCAAAAGTAAAGAACTCTCCTTCTCACCACCAAATACTGATACTTGCTCGACCTGTGACCTAGCTAAGACCACTTTGAAACATGCCAGTAATGACGCAGATAAGGCAATCTTGCAGGCTGAACTTGATGAACACCTGGCGATGGCACGGCAGGCACAAACACTTATGAAGACTCTGGGGCAGGACAGGGACGATGATACTCGTGTCATAGCCTTGGACCTCCAACAGACACAGCCAATACCTCGTCTCACCACTAATGCTGCCTACTATAAGAAGAAAGTCTGGCTGTACAATTTATGCATTTCCAACCTCAAGACCGGTGAAAACCAGTTCTTCGTGTGGGATGAGGTGACAGGTGGGCGTGGCTCGGTCGAGGTGGGTTCGTGCATCAAAAAGTGGATCGAGAATGAAGTACTGCGTCATGGTGATTTTGGCAAGCTTATACTATTCAGTGACAATTGTGGTGGACAGAATAAGAACATTAATATCATGCTCTGCCATCTTTACGAACTGCACAGTCGCCGTCTTCAGGAAGTGGTCCATTATTTCCTCATCCCAGGACATAGTTACATGGCGTGTGACAGGGCTTTTGGGAACATAGAAAAGCGCTTCAGGGTTGAGGGGAACATCTATGATTTTGAACACTATATCAAGGTGATTGAGCGTGCGGTCCACGCAGGTAACAAGGTCATTCCCATGGTGAGAGAGGACTTTCTAAACTTAGACCTGTTGCAAAGGGTCATAACTCACCGTACACCCGCCAAGCCAGTCCTATTCTCTGAATGTCGCCGATTCTGCTTTACTCTGCAATATAGGGATGGGTATCAGCTGTCTCGAGGCTACGAGGGGCCTCTGCATTGTCTCAGGCTTATGCCAGGTAAAGCCAAATATGCTCCATCGGCCTTTAATCTGTCACGAGTGCCACTCACCCCCAAGTACCCAGCTGCCATCAAACTTCAAGCTGACAAACTCCAAGCCGTCCACGACCTGCTATCCTACATTCCGCCAATCCACTCGGAGTATTACCACGAACTTTTTCGTATGCAGAGGGACCTCAGTAGAGCAGCTAGACCAGCCTTGGACAACAACTCTGACTCCTCTGATATTGATGACAACCTGCAAGAGTATGCAGATGATAGTGACAGTGATAGCGACACTGCCTGACTACTCGGTGAGTATGAATATATAAATGTAACAATAGAATAGAGTAATAATGCATTTTAGTAAGGTAAAATTGTTAAACAATAGCAATCTTTACACAAGAACATTATAGTAACTAGCCATCAAATTCCTTCCTTAGATTAAAATTTTGTAAAATCATGTCCTTCCCAAGCTGAATAAAACATCCCAAATTAATTAATTAACAGTAATACTAGCTTACTTTCTATAATAATAAATCAATAACATTAAAGTAGCAAAATTATTACTCTATTCTTGTGTTTTACTTATTCATTATTATTCACCATGTCTTCCTCCATTTTCTAATCTTTATTATCGCTTATTAATTTTATAAAATTATGTTTCTATTATCTTACCCTACTCTTCCATGTCTTATTATTATTCACTGATAATATTATTTATTTTTTATTGTTATACATTTGCTTTTTCTCAACGTTTCTACAGTATTGAATTGATATGGGGTTATAAAATCATGGGATTATTTCAATCACACTCACGTTACTATTAATTACAAGCAATTTATTTTTATTTTTTTTGTGGTACATGGCTAGATACTATTTTCCGAACATTTTGATAACACTGTCACCTCTCTCCTTAATCGGGTCTGATAGTTACAGCTTTTTATAAGTCGGCAAACTTCAGACGCGATTTATTTTTTATTTTATTTTGGGCAACTATCATGTTCTGCGATAAATTACAAGCAATTTATTTAATTTTTTTTTGTGGTACGTGGCTAGATACTATTTTCCGAACATTTTGATAACACTGTCACCTCTCTCCTTAATCGGGTCTGATAGTTACAGATTTGTATAAGTCGGCAAACTTCAGACGCGATTTACTCCTTTTTTTATTTTGGGCAACTATCATGTTCTGCGATAAATTACAAGCAATTTATTATTATTTTTTTTGTGGTACGTGGCTAGATACTATTTTCCGAACATTTTGATAACACTGTCACCTCTCTCCTTAATCGGGTCTGATAGTTACAGCTTTTTATAAGTCGGCAAACTTCAGATGCGATTTACTCGGTTTTTTATTTTGGGCGGTCAACACGTTCCGCGAATGAACGCCTCATATATGCATGTAAATGTGCATATATTTATGTATATGTATGTCTGTGTGTATGTGCTGTCAATGGTTCGAGCCCGGTTGAGAATATAAGGTACATAATATATATATGTACTGTACGTGTATTTGTATAATCATGTGCACATGTGTATGTAAATATACGTACATATGAGCGAGAACATATTGCTCACTAGCGCAACTTCTTATTATAAATCTATGCATAAGCATTATCTATTATTAAGTGTTCGTGTATCTTCATCCATGTATTTCCACCCTTAACAATAAAATGCCCAGCTTTTCCACATTTCGCCTTCTATCACACACACACACACACACACGAACAAACACACACACACACACCTACACTAAAGAATGTCCTATATACTATAATTACCCCAAGCTGTCTCTACTGTTTTTATATCCTTTTTTTTTGTTCTCTACCGAGGATTAACCTCCCATTGTAGTAGGCTTTACCTGACCCTACCTGTACGGACCTGTAGGCCGCTCCCTCTTTACCCTTTTCAACTCCTCACCTGACCCTATCAAAACAGTTTTTGTAAGTATGTATGTTTGTGTTCATACGTGAGCGTTTGTGTATACGGGCATGTGCACACTTACTGCATGTTCTTCTGTTCTTATATATGTATGTATATGTATGCATATGTATGTGTGTACGTATATGTATATATGTATGTTCTGTATATGAGTAAGTAAAATAAATGTGTATATGTACTGTATATCACTTACTCTCCTGGTTAATTTATGATAATTTGTACTTTGCACCTGCATCATTATTGTTTTTTTTTTGTTTTTTTTTGTAAACTGAGCTTACCATCTTCATATCTGTATATCTCATGTTCATCCACTAAATTGTAAAATGTGTATTTTCAGCTCATGAGGCTGCCATTCTTTAATAAACCGTTTATTATTAGGGGTTCGACCCCTACGGGGAACCCCTATTGTAATCATTAACCCTCCTGGCCTGGGCTGTATCTCCAAAGGACAGGGTGGGCTACCCGGGCGATCTGGCCAAAAAACGTCTAGGCCTAGGCTACCGTATTTTGGTTAATTTTAACTGCTAGAAATGTCCCATTCATCTATAAATGTAGTGTAGTTTCCAATCTGTAGACTGGCATTGAGTAGAGCTCTCTAAGTCAACTGGTTCAGTTGTGATGACGATTTTAGTGGAGAGCATTTTCAGGCGATGTTAGCAATATGACGATCTTTTCACTTCTGAAACAACGACATACAGACATACAATAACAAAAGAGTCTTCTCCTTCTTGTTTTCGGAGATGCGGTGACGCAACGATCGGCTTTGTTTACATGCGTCGGATGTACGGCGTTCAGACCAAGCTGAATAGGCTTGAAAGCTTACTATCTCCTGAAAGGACACCCGGGCACCTGCCCTTATTTCGTGGTGTCATTTTAAAATGACACCCGGGCTGGAAGGGTTAAACCCGGTTTTTCATCCAAATTCTTCTTGCGCGCCGGTTTCGACGCAATAACTCCAGAACCGCTTTTTGGATCGGGATCAAACTTTCACAAGAGGTGCGTTTTTGTATTGGGCAACTTTTGATATGATAAACATCCGGCTTGGCGGGCAAACAGGTCCGTGGCAGCCGATTTCCCGAAAAACTTTACGCCTAAATACCGTCTCTCCCACTCATAGGAAACGACTGGGCTTTGGCATACGGACTCCACTACTAATGCTCCGCAAATGTTATAGAGAAGGTTTTGCTTTTGCACGTGGGTTTTTTTCCGGCAATCTTGAAAAAACCTCTAATTCCACTTAAAATTCCACATCTTAAAAACTGCGCCGATGATCAAAGCCATGCTTGCGTAGTTGGGTGAGGCTCGCGATTCCGAACGTTTTGATACCAAAAGAATATAAATGGGTGGAATAGTTTGGCCGCAGCATTGAAAACTGTCTATTCTTAAATGACTTTAAAACCGCATTAAAACCGCATTCGCTACCCACACAAAGTTTACCGTCTACAGTCTATAGGCTTCCACAGTTTGCTTAATAACATAATCACTTTATTATTCAGATATATAATTTTTTTTTTTATTTAACGCTCTCAAAACAGTTAGAGTCCCTACGAATTCCACCAATTATTTAGCCAACCTACCTATACCTACCTACCCTACCAAATAATAATGATAATTCAAATTTATTTTTGGTGAATAACAGAGTATTGGCTAAGGTTTTTAACAATTCCTCCCTTTGCCAAATGCTTAGTTTAATAACAATGATATGGACCTTTAAATTTTGGTAATTGCCCGTGTGACTCGTATTTTAACCCTCCTAAGTGTTACCACAAAATACCGCTAGATCCTTTCTCAAAAGTCGCTAGCATGTTGCTACATAGTCAAACAATGTTAGAATAATGCTGCAATTTCTAAAGAGTTTTGGTTTGTTTGTTTTGCAAATTTTACAATGTAATATGACTAGAATGTCTGAAATTTTCAAATTATCCCGAGTAAATGTCTCTAGATATGAAAAAATGGCTGCTAAACTGAAGTAAATATAGCTCTACATCTAGCGGTAATATGTAGCCGTACAACTGGCAACACTGCCTACAACCACCCTCTGATCGCCAATGATTATGCTCTGCTGAGGTTTGTATTTGCTTATCTTATCCTGTGTATAAATGTAACCCTTACACATGTTTCTATTAAATAATGACATTAACACCTTACGAGCGGCCTATGCGGTTTATTTATGTGTACCGCCCAGCGGGGTGTTTTTAGCCAAAATAGGGCTGTTTACGTGATCATTTTCATGCCTAAATAAGACCCAGAACGTAAAACAAGTATCTATCCCTAAAAGGGCATAAACAGAGCTTTCGAATGACACCATAACGATCCTTGTATGATGGATAGTTTTCTTGCAATAACCGTGCAACGCGAGTGCAAAAAGCAGGTAATTCGGTACTTTCGGTACATAATTGAGTATGTAGCGAGTGAGAGAGGGAGGAGGGAGCTGAGATTTGTGTCAGTAGGTTCGCCGCGGTGGTCTGGAGCAGTCATACGCTCGCTAGTCTCCTGCCACCACTTGTCTCTCTCTCTCAGCCACATTACGTGCTGAAATTGCCACTCGAGTTATGTCGAGCGCCGCCACATAGTCCAGCTTTATTTAACTCGACTTAAGTGGTGGGCCGCTTTTTAAGGGTTAAACAGGATTTATGATTTAAATACAAGGCTAGATATTTATCGGAAGTACGTATTTACCTTCGGAAAGCTAAAATTTAATGTTTACACATATGGGATACGGAGGAGGGAGGGAGGTATAAGAGGTGGACCGATGGAATGGAAGAGAACCCCGATATACGAGATACATAGCTTCATATGCGCGTATTGATCACTTTCATGCTATTATGTATGCATACAGAAGTAGCAGGACACATATGTCAAGAGTGAACACCAATAACTTAATCCATACACAGTAAAAAAGACGGAAATAATATCGTACATAACGAAGTGATGAAATGGGTATGGGGGGAGTGTGTATGATATGTAAACAGGACAGTTCGTCGCTAGATAGGTGTGTGTGTGTGCTTGTGTGATGGTCTTGTGTAGCTATGTGTGTGCTTGTTTGAGTGTTGCTATAGGCTACGCATTAGTTATCTCTCTCTCTCTCTCTTATTTATCGCTGTCTTCCTTACGATTACGACATACTGTACTAGTGCATGAGAACAGGAAATAGGGAGCCTCGCTCTCTCTCTCGCAAATGAGAACATAAGTAAACAGGAGTCTGCAGAGAGCCGATTGGCTATAGGACTCGGTAGCCTTTTCCACATATCTACAACTCTGTTACTAAATGAATAGAGGCAGATCCCATACACACCCAGTCACTCTCTGTCGCTCGTTTGTTTGCACACCGATACAAATGAGGCAGATCCCTTACAAGGTGAACATGGGAATCTGCAGAGAGACAAGTGGCCCACAAAAAGCAGATCCCTTTCACATCCAACCCATTTCGTCCATATGACTATCTGATTTTATCTTGAAATTCTCTATTGTGCTTGATCCCACTATAGCACTAGGTAGCCTATTACACATATCTACGACTCTGTTACGAGAGAGGCAGATCCCTTACACAGCCAATCTCTCTCTCTTATTTGCACACTGGTACAAAGGAGGCAGGTCCTTACACATGCTACCAAGATGAAAATGGGAGTCTGCAGAGAGCCGATTGGCCCACACACGGCAGATCCCTTTCACACCCAATTTATCTCGTCTTATCAAATTTTATGTTGAAGCTCTATTTTTATTGATCCCACTATAACACTTGGTAGCCTATTCCACATATCTACAACTCTTTTACCAAGCGAATAGAGGCAGATCCCTTACACAGCCAATCTCTTTCTCTCTCGCTCTTGTTTGTTTGCACACCGGTACAAATGAGGCAGATCCCTTACACATGCAACCAAGATGAAAATGGGAGTCTGCAGAGAGCCGAGTGGCCCACATAAGGCAAGTCCCTTTCACACTCAACCCATCTCATAAACGTTACCTGTTATTTACACTACTTACTATACACCCATGTTGTCATATACCTGCAACCAAAACACAATTGTAAGAAATAGGAACATAAGAAAATGGGACTCTGTAGAGAGCCAATTGGCCCACACAAGACAGATCCTTTTCACACCCAACCCATCTCATAAAAACTCTCATTTATCTCTGTCTTCCTTACATTTATGACATCCTAGTCTCTCTCTCTCTCTCTCTTACAAATGAGAACATAAGAACACCGGAGTTTGCAAAAAGACGATTGACCCACACATGTCAGATCCCTCAATCCACACCCAACCCATCCCGCGCTCTCTCTCTCTCTCATATTTATCGCTATCTTCCTTACGTTTACAACATCCTATTCTCTCGCCAAACTCCCTCTCTCTCCTTCACAAATGAGAACATTTAAAAAATAAGAAAACGGGAGTCTCCAGAGCCGATTGACCTACACATGGCAGATCCCTTTCACACCCAACCAATCTCGTTCTATCTAATTTCAAGTTGAAGCTCTATTGTTCTTGATCCCATTATAGCACTCGGTAGCCTATTCAACATATCTACAACTCTGTTACTAAACGGATAGAGGCAGATCCCTTTTACAGCCAATCTCTCCCTCTCTCACTCTTGTTTGTTTGCACAATCTGCTCCTTCTGTAGTTTCTCCATGCCCAATAAGTTAAATGATCTTTTGATATCTGTGACACAGCATTTGTATCCAATACAATACCCTGCTTGCAAAACCGTCGAACCCCGGACAACGTTGCTTGCAACTTTAATTATTATTATTATTATTACATTGGTGCCTTGTTGTTGTTGTTGTTGTTGTTGTTCCCCAAGCTGCCTGGCCGAACAGCCCCAAGGCCCCGAGTAAGGCCAAGGCCATAAACGAGCGACCCCACTGAACCCTCCCTGCCGACCACAATAAAGCCTGGGTGACCGAAGCCACTCCATGGCGGGGGGCTGAGAGGGTGCGTAAACGCCCGGGAAACCAAAGCCCCACCCAGGGCCCTGTGCCCCTCAGCAATTATGAAGAGAAAGTTGAGGGGCAAAGGAATAATCTGACGCTTTAGCTTCCAATCTTGGTAGATTGGGAGGTCAATCCACGGAAGAGACGCCGTCACTCGAGATCTAGAAAATATATAAGTAAAAGGAACAGTCAGAGTAAGCTATGGGTATGGCAGAGATCGCTCAGGTCTCACTCTGATAGACCAGCCCATCACCAGATGCCTTGTTCTTTAGGTTTCCTTGCTAATCCAGGTCTAGATAGGTTTTTAGTTATATACCACACATGCGTCTAGATAACTTCTCTTACAATTCCTGTTTGTGTGTCAGAGAGAGAGAGAGAGAGAGAGAGAGAGAGAGAGAGAGAAAACATGAGAGAGAGAGAATGAGTGATAAGAGAAAGAGGTAGCTTGAGTGTGGGTACTTAAGCTTTTGTATATGTGTGTCATTTTGTGTTGTGTGTGTATACTGACTGTGTGTGTATGAGTGCGTGTAAGTGAGTGAAATAATGTGTGTGTACATGCAAATATCTAGGAGGAGCGATGGGTGGGAGTGGAGATATGGACGTGGAGGTGTAATAGGGAGTGTGTGAGGAAGGGGAAGGTTTTCGGAACAAAGGAGAGTGCGTGGAAGAAGAGAAATCTCGGAATGAAGGTGGAAAGTGCAATGTATCGGAGAGTTGCTCGTAGAGACGGATTGGGGAGTGAAGAGATGCGTGGAAGGGTGGGGCAGCGGGAGCATTTGTCGGTCGGGGTGGACGGAGCGGTGCTGAGCTGGTGTGGTCATGTTGAGCGAATGGAGGATGAGGGGCTTACGGAGAAAATGTGTATCAGATGCAGGGGGAGGTGTAAGGGCGGGGGGTCCCCTATTGAGATGGAGTGACTGTGTGGGACAGGCTTTGGATGATGGAAGAGTGTCTTTGGATCGGGCAAGGGGAGTGGTAGTGAACAAGAATGAATGGAGAATGTTTGTGAATAGATGAGTGAACACGTGGTCATTTGGGGGAAGGGGTCGGGCGCAAGTTGGACTAGATAATAGTCCATCAGGCGCCTGGTGCCTGGATGTGTGTTCATTGTTTTCTGTTGGGATGTCCCTATTTGGGCTCTGTCTTGAATTAGCCCTCCCCCCAAAAAAAATACAAACAAATACAAAAAAAGGAAAAGTGGGGATTGTGTGCTTGAGTAATATATATTTTCAGCATTGATCTTGCTTCACTTGTTAATCCATCTTTCTTTCAAACTCCCAATCCTTCAATATGTCTTATCTGTTTTAGCCTTATAATTATAGTCATATTGAGTTGCTCTTCAAAAATATATACTTTTGCAACATTATAGGTTAGATTAAACATATTGTTAGGTAGATATGGAGATAATGACGTACATACAGAGAAAATAATGTTTCATGCAGCAGGTACACTCGGAAGCCATAGGTATTCGTAGACTTATTTCTAATATATTTGGAAACGAATTTATGAATGCAATTTTCTATAATTCAACTATAAAACAATGTATACTATTTAATGAAAAGCAAGATCTTCTCAACAACCATTCAGATAGTTATAATTGCATTATGAATAACATAGGGAATCCACGAATTCATGTCAGTGGGTTAGAGACTATGGCACCTGAGTGTACATTTGGAGATACTCTACATTGGTACCACGCAAATTCATATTTATATATACAGTATATATACAGTATATTTATATATATATCATTATATACAGTATATATATATATATATATATATATATTTTTTTTTTTTTTTTTTTAAGAGACAATGAACGGAGGAAGGAAAAACACAGATATAACAAAAAGGTCCATGTGCCTAAAGGCATCCTCCATTCATAACATGGTTGTAACAACTGGATTTAAACATTTGTAGATTGTAAGTTTGTGGAAAGCAATTCGAGGGAAGTGAATTCCAAAGAGTAGTAGCTCTGGGGATAAATGAATTCTGATAAGCAGAAGTTCTGCATTGTGGAGGATAAAGTGTAAATTTATTGTCGCTCTCAGCTGCCCTAGTTCTACGGGGAAAGATGTGGAGAGGCGGCACAATTGAAGCAAGTTCCTCGGAACAATTGCTGTGAAAATATCTGTAGAATAATGCAAGGGATGCAACGTTTCTTCGTATGGATAATGTAGGAAGGTCCTGTGTGATTGCAGGGTTATTGATTAATCTAATAGCTTTATTTTGAATTTTGTCCAACTGCCTCAATGCAACCACTCCACTTCCACCCCACAGAGGTGAACAGTAATCAATCTGAGAACGCACATGACTTATATATTACGGCCAACTGCTCGTCAGTGAAGAATTCTCGAACTCTGTACAGTCCCAGTTTGTTAGAGGCATTCTTAGCAATGCTTCTAACATAATGTGTCCAGCTCAAGTTAGTAGTTAATGTTACACCGAGAATGTCAATACTAGGGGAAGTGGGAATATTTACATCATTACAAAATATATGGGAGTCAGTGAGATTCTGTCGGTTAGAAAATTGAATGTACTTGGTTTTCTGTGCATTAAAGGAAACTAGATTCTTTTGTCCCCATTCATTAATTCTAGAAAGGTCCTGGTTCAAAGAAATTGCAGTGTTTATTTTTGAATTTATAAGATCGGGTTGGGTGAAAGAATTGGTAAATGTGAAGGAACTGTGGAGTGTTGAGTCATCTGCGTAGGAATGTATTGGATTATGAGTGGTAGATATGAGATCATTGATATGAATGAGGAACAGAGTTGGGGCCAAAACTGATCCCTGGGGAACACCAGCATTTATTGAGTGAAATTGAGAATAAAGGCCATCTACCATTACACATATTTTTCTGTTATGAAGATAAGAAGAAATTAGTGGAACTAATGATGCAAGGCCGTAGTGTGACATCTTCGACAATAAGGATTGATGCCAGACTCTATCAAATGCCTTTGATATATCCAGTGCTATTGTATGTGTTTCACCATGTTGGTCTGTAGCTTGGTTGATTTGATGGTAAGAAGGCAAAGAATGTCTGCAGTTGATCGACATCGTCTAAAACCATATTGCCTATCACTGATTAATTTATTTTTCTCAAGATGCTTAATTATGTGATTATTTAATATAATTTCAAAGACTTTACCAAGAGTGGAAGTTATAGCTATTGGTCTGTAGTTTGATGGATCTGAAGAGGCACCTTTTTTAGGAACTGGATGGATGTTTGCTTCTTTCCAGGGTTCTGGGAAGCATGAGGTATGAGTACACAGACGGAAAAAAATTGCCAATACAGGAGCGAGCACCAAGGAGCAATTCCTAAGTACTATTGGAGGAATTTCATCTGGACCAGGAGCCTTATCTACTGAGAGATTCTGCAAACTAGTTTTGACATGTCTGGTGTGGATCTAAAGTGAGGGAATTTCAGGCGAATTCAAATTAAGTACAGGGACATCTTGATTTATTTCATCTAAGGTTGAGTTGGTGGAGAAAATATCCGCAAGAAGGTTAGCTTTACCTCGTGGGTCACTTACAAGATTGCCAGTCGGAGATTTTAATGGTGGAATGGATGAAGCAGTAGTGAAGTTGGATTTGAATGAGTTAAGAGTAGACCAAAATATTTTGTTATCATTTGGATTATTTAGAAGTTTATTTGCCTGCTTGTGGAGAAAGTTTGATTTAGTTAGGTTTAATACAGTTTTGGCATGATTTCTGATGTTTCTAAAGTAATTAAAGGCTTCATGTGTTTTTGATCTTGTGTATGCATTGTAGGCTATTGCTTTTTGTTCAGTTACTCTAGCACAATTATGGTCAAACCATTTAGGTGAATTAGATCTTTTACTGTACTTTTGATGAGGAATAAAAGTTTCCATTCCAATGTTTACAAAATTTTGTATGTGGCTCAAGGTGGAGTGTGCATCATTAGAAAAGAAAGAGGTCCAGGGAATATCAATAAAGAAACCTTGAAGACCCTCCCAGTCTGCCCTATCGTAATGCCATTTAGTCACCAAAACAGGTTCAGAGTGGGAAGGTGTGGTAGGTGATAGACAGGTGGCCTGTATCAGACAGTGATCAGAAGATCCAAGCGAGGACTTCACTGTAACATCATAATTTTCTGAATTGGTTGTTAAAAATAAGTCCAGTAGGTGGGAATTATGATTAGGATTATCTGGTACACGGGTGGGATGGTTGATTAGTTGAGTGAGATTAAATGAGTCTGCAAATAGCTCACATTCAAGACCAGCATCATCAGTCCTGGCTGAATGAGTGAGCCATTCAACATTATGGACATTAAAATCGCCCAACACAGTGATTTCAGAAGAAGCATTTAAGTTGAGGACACTGAGTTGTGAGGACAGAGAATAAAAAAAGACTTTGCTCTGGAGGAGTATTTGGGGAACGGTAGATGCAACATATGTATTTAAATTTACCAGCAGAAATTAATTTGTATATAGAATAATCAAAATAGGGACAATTGAAACTAGTAACCTCCTCCAGGGCAATTTCAGATTTTGCGAAGCAACATACACCTCCTTTAGGTCTGAAATTTTAGAGCAGTTGATAACCTGGAAAATTAAATCTAGATGTGTCAGATGTGGATGTTACTTGAGTCTCTGTCAAAAAAAGGAGAGTAGGGGATTCTGCTTGAAGAAATTGGTGTACAGAATTGATGTTAGAGTGAAGTCCCCTTATATTACTAAAGAAAAAGCTGCACCAACGAGCAGCTTTGGGACGTTGCAATGCTCTTGACACAGTCGCAGGATGACGACCGGGAGGGCCCTGTGTCAATGACCCAACCCTGCCGGGGGTGGATATCCGAGGGACCACCATGTTTGCTCTTAACAATTGTACTGCCATATTTATTAGGTAAGTGTATGGTGTTACATGTATGATATGTAGTGGGAAGAGTAGTGTTTTATGGATAGAGGATAGCGATGTAGGGCAATGTCGTGAAGTTGGATGTGTATGTTATATAAAGAGGGTTTTCCTGATACCCCTGATGTGTGAGGCAGAAAGATATGTATCCAGCTACCAAGGCCTGGGAGAGAAAATGGAATTCAGGCTATTCCCTGAGTCTCCCGAAACCTTGGCGGTAGTACTTCCCTGGGCGGGGCTGCCTACCCCTACTACCTACATATATATATAATATATATATATAATATATATAATATTTATATATATAATATTTATTTACTAGTTTAAGTGTAATTTACACGTGCATTGATGTGCTGTTTTTAGACAAAATACAATGTTTAATCATTTATGTATTCTACCAATGAGATGCGTAGACCGAATTATATTTTCAATATTCGTATTTAATTATGTACACTTCGAATTACATAATTAACTTATAGTATTAATCCTTTGACAACAGATAGTGTAAAGAAATCGTCTAGTGTTGGGCCAGAATACTAGAAATCGAGGCATACCTGTACTGATTAAGACGTTAATCCAGGCAGCTTTAAGTCTCTTGACTACAGCACATTGTTCCAAATCTGCAAAAATCATATAATGATAGCAAAAATTAATTACATAATACGAAATCCATATTGAAAAGGTTAACTTACATACAGTAATTCTTTACTCTTTCAATACTGTACTTAGACAACATTATAGGATTATTTATGAGAGTTGGATGCGTCTCTCTCTCTCTCATTTATGCAGTATCTCTTTCTCTCTCTCTCGCTCTCTATATATATATATATATATACACATATAGCATGGACGTTTGAGAAGAGACTCAGACAAAGAGTGAGAGGGGTGGAAATGAGTTACTTGAGAAGTGCATGCGGAGTTACATGGAGGGATAGGCAGACGAATGAGGAAGTAAGAAGGAGGTGTGGTGTGGAGGTAGATGTGCTGAAAAGTGTGAAAAGGAACACCTTGAGATGGTTCGACCATATGGAACGCATGGGAAGAGAGAGAATGACTGAGAATGTGTACGAGAGCGAAGTGGAAGGACAGAGAGGGAGAGGTAGACCGAAAGAGAGGTTGAAGGATGGAGTGAGGAAGGATTCATGGCTTTCGTAAAAAACGTTCCTGTTTAACAAACCTCTTAGACTTCTTCCACGATATCCTCAACCTCTACGATGAGAGTAAAGCTGTAGATATTATATATCAACTGCTAAAACTAAAAGCGCATGGAATACAAGACGGTGTGTTGAAATGGATAGAAAATTGGCTCAGCAACAGAAAGCAAAGAGTAGTCATTAACGGTAAGGCATCTAAATGGACCAATGTAAGTAGCGGGGTACCCCAGGGATCGGTACTAGGACCAATTCTCTTTCTAATTTACATCAACGACATAGATGAGGGTCTCACCTGTACAATCTCAAAATTTGCTGACGATACAAAAATTGCAAATAGCGTACTCTCAAAAGATCAAGTTGACGATATGCAACACAATCTAGATAAATTGTCACATTGTGCCCAAATTTCGCAGAGTTTCAATGCGGATAAATGTAAAGTACTACATATCGGATACCTAAATGAGAAAGCAAACTATTCGATGAATGGCACTCAGCTTAAGAATGTAAACAGAGAAACCGATCTGGGAGTAACAATATCGAGTAACCTAAAAACGAGTCAACAATGTTCAGAAGTTGTTAAGAAGGCAAACAAAATAATTGGCTTTATAGGCAGGTCATGAGTATAAATCCAAAGCCCTTTACAATTCCTTAGTCCGCCCTCTTCTGGAATACTGCGTTCAATGCTGGTGCCCTTATTACCAAAAAGACATAAACAAGCTAGAACGAGTTCAACGTAGAGTTACCAAAATGATACCTAGCCTAAAGAACAAACCATACGAGGAGCGTCTTAGAGAATTAAATCTATTTCCTTAAACCCAGCGCAGATTAAGAGGTGACTTAATTCAAGTGTTCAAAATCATCAAAGGCATCGACAATATGAACTGTAGTAAGTACTTCACTATCGACCAATCTAATTACACGCGGGGAAACGGTTGCAAAATTATTGGTAAATCTTTTAACTCGCACGAATCTAAGAATTTCTTCTTCAATCGAGTTGTCAACTTGTGGAATGGGCTTCCCCGAGACGTTATAGACTGCAGCACCATTGATTCATTTAAACTCCGCCTAGACAAATATCTCGCATCAAACCCGCGACTGACTGCGTTTGTAAATGAATAACTTTATTTTATCCTCCCCTCAGTTACTAACCCATATGTCCCCTACTAACTTCCTAGTCCTGCCACGGACATTAGTTCCCGGGCAGTAGTTCCCTTTCCAATGTTCCCTTACCCACTCTAAACCACTGTTTGGACACTTGATCCTCAGTGTGTTGGAGGACAAGCAGCCTAGAAGGGTCACTAGATCTATTGTTGCTTGATTTCCTTTGTACTCCTTTGATATGGATAAAGGTGGTGCTGGTTGGGAGGAGGGGCTTCGACTGACTGGGGACAGAGGTGCATGGAGGCGGTTCGTTCGTGGCCACACCTTCGGGGATCACGGCGTCAGGCAATATATATATATATATATATACTGTATATATACTGTATATATATATATATATATACTGTATACTGTATACATATATATATATATATATATATATATATATATATATACTGTATATATACTGTATACATATATATATATATATATATGTATATATATATATATATATATATACTGTATATATACTGTATATGTTTTACCTTCATGCCCTTCCCGTTTCCCTTGTTTCGTTTGTTATGTTTTCTTCTTCTGTTCTTCTTTACCCTTTTCTTCTGTTCATCTTTACCTTCTTATTCTTCTGTCTTGGTGGTGTAATGGTTAGAGTGTTTAACATAATTTATGTATGTGGTAATCCAGGTTTGAATCCCGGTAGGATCACTTTGTTCCAATAATTTAATTGGGAGGTAGTTGTTGTTCCCCAAGCTGCCTGGCCGAACAGCCCCAAGGCTCCGAGCACGGCCAAGGCCATATCCGAGCGCCCCCACGGAACCCTCCCTGCCGACCACAATAAAGCCTGGGTGACCGAAGCCACTCCATGGCGGGGAGCTGAGGAGGGTGCGGAAACGCCCGGGAAACCAAAGCCCCACCCAGGGCCCTGGGAGGTAGTTGGTGTTGGGAGTTAAATAAATACATTTGATTACTCTTTTCTTCTCTTGTTCTTCTTTACCTTCTTCTTCTGATCTCCTTGACCATTACCTTCTTCTGTTCTTCTTTACTCTTTTCTTCTTCTATTCTTTACTTTTTTCTTCTGATCTTCTTTATCCTTCTTTTTCTTCTATTCTTCTTTACTCTTTTCTTCTGTTCTTATTTTTCCTTCTTTTTCTTCTATTTTCTTTACTCTTTTCTTCTGTTCTTCTTTATCCTTCTTTTTCTTCTATTTTTCTTTACTCTTTTCTTCTGTTCTTCTTTTTCCTTCTTCTTCTCCCATCTTATTTTATGTCTCCTTCCACCTACCTGTTCTTCCTTTGTCGTTGTTCATCAGAAATAAACCATACGAGAAATTATTAAAAGAAGTAAATCGATATAGCTTAAGGGATTATACTGGACCTCCTTCTCTCTCATGTCTAGCCTCATTAGTGTTGCTATTTTAGACTTTCACCCCATTAGTTTGGCGATTCTATGCCCTTTCGACGTTTTTTTTTTCAATTTTAAGACTTACCGTATCATTCAGGTGTCAGCTTTTTTCATGGAGAGCGATAGCCACCCTGCAATTTAGGAGGAACCAAGCTTAGGCCTGGAAATTTTTCTACCGAAAAATTTGCAAATTTATCTCAAGGGGGAATTTCGGGGGTATTAAAATAATAAATATGCTTGATGACCGTCATCATCGCCATTATTATCATCACCATCTTCATTCCTTGGTCATTGCTTACCTAGTGATAGTTAAAGAGGCATGGGAGTCAGTGCTCATAAAAGGTGCCTCTTCTCAGTCTAACAGTCTCATACCGGTCATATCTATTTTTAAACGCTTTAACACTCTGGCTCATGAAGATTTCTTCTGTGAGACTATTCCATTTGTTAACCACTCTTGCGTTTAAAAAGTTGTTCCTCTTGGATGTCCTATGTTTGGGCTTGGCTAGTTTCAGGCTGTGTCCTCTGGTGTCTGGCCGGTTGTTTCTTGGTGCGAGCTGAAGGAAATGGCCTTCCTTCACTGCATCAATACCATGTAGGATTCTGTAGGTTTGAATCATATCACCCCAATTCCTTCAATGCTCCAACTTAGTTAAGCCAAGGTGGCTTAACCTTTCTTCATAGGATGACTCGGACAATTCCGGAACCAGTTTAGTTGCTCTCCGTTGAACTTGCTCAAGTTTGTTGATATCTCTTCGAATGTAATGGGACAAGGCTTGTATACAATGTTCAAGTCGAGGCCTAATCAGGGATTTGTACAGCAGGAGGAACATTTCAGCATTCAGGTATGTATAGGTTTTTTTCAATAATCCCACCAAGGAGTTGGCACTGGCAGCCGCCTTGGCTACCTGTGTTGCAGGTTTTATTTCCGGGGTGACATATACTCCTATGTCTTTATCTTTTGTTGTGGTAGTTAGTGGAGTGTTTTCTACATAATATTGACATCCAGGGTTTCTCCTCCCTAGGTGCATGACCTTACACTTTTCCTCGTTGAAACTAAGAAGCCATTTAGTGCTCCATTCCTGAAGCTTGGTAAGATCGTCTTGTAGAGTCTCTCCATCTTCAGGCGTCTTGATTTTTCGGTAAATCTTAGCATCATCGGCGAAAAGTTTGCCATCGGACTGTACTGTTTCTGTAAGGTCGTTTATATACACTAGGAAGAGGATTGGCCCTAGTACGCTTCCTTGTGGCACGCCACTCCACACACGTAGCCATTGTGATTGGGTACCCTTGATGGCCACACCATTGTAATCTATTCCTTAGAAAACTCTCAATCCACCCAATAATGTCACCTCCAATTCCTGCTGCTCTTAGCTTTTTTAACAAACGGAAATGTGGGACCGTGTCGAAGGCCTTTTTGCAGTCCAAGTAGATTACGTCAACGTTGTCACCATCATCTAAAGTATCCTCTAGCTCCTCCAGGTACTCTAGCAGCTGCGTTAAAGATGACTTTCCTGATCTAAACCCGTGCTGAAGATTGCGGAGAAGGTTGTTGCTCTCTAGATGGTGAACTATTCTTTGTTTTAGGAGTTTCTCCATAACCTTGCAGAGAACTGAGGTGAGGCTAACTGGTCGGTTATTTGAGTGGATTGGATTTTTCTCCTTGCTTGAAAATTGGGATTACATTAGCTTTAGTCCAGTCCTCTGGTATCCTCCCAGTTGCAAGGGTCGGCTTAAACAACAGCCAGAGAGGAAAGGCTAGTGATGATGCACATTCCTTAATCATTTTAGGGTGAACGCCGTCCGGTCCGGGTGCCGAGTTTTCCTGGAGACCTGCCAGGATTTTCTGCTCATCCTGCACGCTGAAGTCACACTGTTGTAATTCTTCTCCTTCAAACTGGCTTTGCACATCAGGAATATTATTGTCTGACTCTTTGGTGAAGACCTTTTGGAATTCCGAGTTCAGCAGTTCACATGCCTCATGTGAGGAATTTGTTAACCCGGGAGCTGCGGGGAGACTCTTAAGAGTTCCCCCGGCGCACTGCGGGAAGACTCTTAAGAGTCAGAGAAAATAAAAATCAACTTTTGACATCGAAAAAAAAAAAAAAAATTTATATTTTTTTTTTTTTATTTTTTTTTATTTTTTTGGCCCCTGGGCCATGCAAAATCTCAGTCCTCTACCTCCCCTCCTTCCCCACTTTCCTCCTCTCCTTCAGTTATCACCTATTTTCCCTGTTATTCCCTTATTCTGAGGTATATTTTCGTGCTAACATTAGAAATCCGATTGGAGGGTGTGGTCATCACTGATAGCAAGCGAGTGCAAGAGAGAGAGAGAGAGTATCGATCGACTGTGTCTCAGTGGCCTTGGGGGAAATTGGCGGGAAAGCAGATTGCCTCACCCATACATTATACAACTCGCGGGCTATATCTCCGATTTTGACCATCCAAACGCTGTTTTCACTCGTTTTATTGTTGTTTCAGGTTAATACCTTTATAATCAACCCATAATAGGCGCATATGGATAAATATTAATGCTATTAATGGCACAATGAATATTTTAGTGACGGAAACACCTCAAATACGTCAGCACAGGGGGACGTTTCCAATTACCCCCATGCGCACTTCAGAGGTTAAGGATCCGTCTGGGCGTTTAAGGTTGAACACAGTTTCCTTGATCCGTGTTTTGCTTCTGGCATATGCATAAAAGGCGCTTGGTTTCTCCTTAACTTCTTGCGCAAGAGACCTCTCAAATTGGTATATTGCTTCCCTCACTGCTTTAGTGGATTCGTTCCTCCTTTTGCAATACGCCTTGTATCTTGCTCTTGTTCTTCTCCTATGGTAAAATATCCAAGCTTCTTCCTTCAGTCAAATTTTATTCAGAGCTCCTCTCTGTTTATCTCCACCTTGTCCCCTCTTATCTGTCTGCACGCCTCCTCTTTATCATTTATCTGTTTCTCTTTAGGCTAATCTGCTTCCTTGCCTCCTCTTTCTCATTGGATTACGAATTTCTAAGGACATTATTCTCACTAAGCCATTCACTGGTTCGGCCTCAACTGGAATATTACGTCAAATATTGGTCTCTACCATAGTATATGGAGAGGTGTGGCAGAGTGGTCTTGCCACTGGACTGGTAATCCAATGGACCCGGGTTCGAATCCCAATATGTCAATTGGAAGATATTATTGGGATGGAATTTGTGCTGTACCTAGTTTCAGTGCATTACCACAGCACACCGAAATGCCAAAAAATACCCTCATTGTTCCCTGATTAAATAGTATTGTATGAATATTCCCATATTCAAAATATGTTACAGGGGGCCAATGCCTAGTGAGTTAATTGCTCAATAGGTGGCGTTCTGAGAGTGAGGGTCCGATTGTGGGGGATGAGACGGTGAAGCGCAGAGGCGGAGCAGTTTCAGAGATCGAGCTGGGGTGCTTCGCATGTCTCACTCCCTAGACTGGAGCAAGACCCCATGGGCCTCACCGTGTAGTGTAAAGGCTCTCAGCCTATGCCCGAGAGGGAGTAGTTGGAATATAGAAGAAAAGAAAAAAAAATATATAGTATCAAAAGAACAAGGAAACAAAATAGAACGATTACAGTTACAAAACTAGAAGGACACTTTGTAGAGTGCATGCCTCCGCCTACACCATTAGTATCGGCCAAAACAAAAAATCTGGATCTGGGCTCCAAATTTTGATCCGGATCGCCTCATAAAGGTATTTACTTTTTCCATCCTGCATACCCTATCTTCCCACCAACTTTCGCGAATATCGGTTCATAACTTAGTGAAATATCTTGTTTATAGGCAGACAGGCATTGGTGGAGGTAAAAATATTCTTAGACTATCTATCTCTCTCTTTCTCTCTCATACACACACACCACCTGTTCTTTCTAGGATCACCATCAGATATATCAACATTATCTTTTGTCCAGATGGTCTCTCAGGTTGTCTATATTATTAGTTTTCTAATCCACTGCTCTTCCGGTCAGCCAATAATGGGTACGGTAGTATATTGTTATTACTTCTGTCTGTGGTTGTCTTTTTGTTTGATGATTTGCTAGTGTGTTGGTTTGTGAGATGTGTATGTGTGCGCTCGCGCGTGAGTATGCTTGTAGGTGTGTGTGTATTTGTGTGTTTATCTGATTGTATGTGTGTGTGTATCTATTTGTATGTGTGTGTATGTGCATCTGCTTGTGTGTTTGTGTGTACGTGTATGTCTATCTTGTCATGTGTGTACAAAGGAGTACAAAGGAAATCAAGCAACAACATATCTAGTGACCCTTCTAGGCTGCTTGTCCTCCAAAACACTGAGGATCAAGTGTCCAAACAGTGGTTTAGAGTGGGTAAGGGAACTACTGCCCTGGAACTAATGTCCGTGGCAGGATTAGGAAGTTAGTAGGGGACAGAGGGGTTAGTAACTGAGGGGAGGATAAAATAAAGTTATTCATTTACAAACGCAGTCGGTCGCGGGTTTGATGCAAATTTTAGGCAAATTTTTAATGAATTAACGGTGCTGCAGTCTATAACATCTCGGGGAAGTGTAGGAGGTGTGACGGAGTGGTCGATACGTCAATGGGAAGATAATATTGGGATGTAATTTGTGCTGTACCTAGTATAAGTGCATTACCTCAAAGCCCACTGAAACGGCAAAAAAATACCCTCACTGTTCCCTGATTAGATAGCACTGTATGAATATTGCCATATCCAAAATATGCTACCGGGGGGCAATGCCTAGTGTGTTGACACTTAAAGAGCGGGGCCCGACTTAAGTCCGTATCTAAAAAGCAGCAAGTTAGGAGCATTATTAAGGCTTTTAACACCTTAAGAGCGGCCTAGGCGGTATATAATATGTAGTCACCAGCGGGGTGTTTTTACCCTAAATAGGGCTGTTTACGTGATCATTTTCATGCCTAAATAAGACCCAGAGCGTAAAACAAGTATCTATCCCTGAAAGGGCATAAACAGAGCTTTCCAATGACACCACAACGATCCTTGTATGACGGCTAGTTTTCTTGCAATAACCGCGCAACACAAGTGCAAAAACCATGTAATTCGGTACTTTCCCCATACATTTCACTATGTAGCGAGTGTGAGAGGGTGGAGGAGGGTGGGATTCATGTCAGTTGGTCCGCCGCGGTGGTCTGGAGCAGTCATACGCTCGCTACTCTCCTGCCACCACTTGTCTCCCTCTCTCAGCAACATTACGTGCTGAAATTGCTACACGACCTATGTTGCGCGCCGCCACATAGTCCAAATTTATTTCACTCGACTTATGTTTCGCGCCGCCAATAAGGGGTTAAAGGGTTAAAATCGAGTGCAAATGGCCGGGAGTGCAGCATCCCACACGGCCGACACCCAGGGCTTACCGCCGCCCACTGACTCACGCTCCCTCTGTTCTCGAGAGGCCGGCAGTGTAGCCAGTAGTGAGCGTAGCTGGAAAAAATATGCCGCTATACGCTAAACTCCTATGTTAGTGGTAGCACTGCATGAAAACGACGAGTACTACGTAGCTCGTTCTGGCCTCATTTTGAAGCTTGTAGCGCCTAGATTTTTACTGAATACATTTCTTTTCATGCAGATACTTGATTGATCATTCAGGAGGGCCTGAATATGCCCAAAATAGCCCAAAATCCCCCGCTAGACGAGGGTTAATTACTCAATAGGTGGCGTTCTGAGAGTGAGGGTCCAAGTCTAGGGGTTGAGACAGTGAAGCAGGGAGGTGAAGCAGCTTCAGAGATGGGGCTGTTTTGGGCCGTGAGTGGGTGCTTCGCATGTCTCACTCCCTAGACTGGAATGAGACTTCACAGGCTTCACACTGTTGAACAGTATAATGTACACTCTCTCAGCCTATGCCCGAGAGGGAGTAGTTGGAATATATAAAACAATATTTAAAAATATGTGTGTGGTAGCTTGGGGAGGCTGAACCTTCATTTAGCCCAGAAGTCAAAATTTCAATTTTTGTTGTTCTTTTTCTAAAATGCTTCTTGCAACATAGGAGAATAGCATAGGAGGAAAAAAAAAAAAACATATTGCATCCATAACCCCCCGGGCGGGGGTTCGCCCCAGCCCCCAAAAAACGAATGTTTTTCCCTTCAGCCCCCCAAAAATTTGTTTTGTGTTGTTTGTCTAAAAGGCTTCTGTAAACAATAGAAATTATCATATGAGGGCATAAACACCCACATGACATCCCTAGGGCCCCCCCCCCCCCCGTGGGCCCCAATATCGTGGATTTTGTTAAAACAAAAATTATGATTTGTAATCTCAAAGCAACAAGATGTTTTACAGTAGTGTGCCATATAACTTGGTTTTCTCTAACAGCTTAGTAATAGAGATAGTAATAGTTAGTAATAGTTAGTCCTCTGGGAGGACTAACTTGGTTATTCTCCCAAAAAAATTATGATTATTGATTGATTATCTACGATTTACGATTGCCAGATATCATTTATTGGCATCTAAAATTTACGATTGCCAGAGATCATATATTGGCAACTTCCAAGTCTAACTAAATTTGTTTGTATTGCTCAAATTTGTTCACCTTCAACACACTATATATAGGACTATATAGCAATGCTTGTACGTTGAAATAATGGCAGTTTCCCCCCAAAAATCTGAGATTCGACCTTTTTCATGTCAAAATTTGCTCTACCCAAAAAATATATATAATATATTTTTTTTCAGCACCTTCTATTATTCAATATGGGAAACTTTAACGTACAGCTGTAGGGGATGCTTGTAGGATGCACCATAACAAAATTGCGAGAAATTTGAACAATTTTCAATGTGTAGAATTATTTTTGCTATAGTGCAATGAAAATCTCGTGCGCGCGCGTACGACGCGCACATAAAGAGCTGATTGTTTCAGCAAGTCCTAGAATTTCCATTGGTATTAAGTTGGTATAATGCCAGAAACAAGCTCTCTTATACAGGGTGAATTGGGGGTGTAAGGTTCTGCCTGCCCTTACTTCATAATGAATTAACCCGTGGAGCCCCGGCTAGTTTTGTAATGTTTGTTCACCAGAACCCGGCCGGTTTTCAAAAAATGGTTTTATTCCAGAAACAATAGCGAATGGGTTAGGAATGAAGGAAAAACCACGAAAAACTGCTCAAAAAGCTTAAAAAATGGTCCTACAGAGCCCCCGAAAACGTATTTTACAAGAGTAAAAAATTGAAGGCAATTACCCCAAAAAACAGGTTATTGCGCGCTCACGCGCACGCACGTGGACTTTGAGAGTTTTCAACCATCGGCACGGTTGCGTGGGATACGTACACAGTTCCCATACAAATCTGAGCCCTCTTGAGTGGCTACACCTGAGGTTACGGTCGGCGCAATTAGGGTGACGCGTCAGGCGCGTCTCTGGGGCTGTGCGTTACATACATCGCCGACGCGTCAGACGCGTCGCTGGGGCTGTACGGGTTAATGGATGTTGAAAACATTTTGGCCAATATTTTCAGTTTATCCCTGACCATAACGAAATACTTTATTTTGTTTTCATACATTACACAATCACCTTTGTTCATTAGTCTCTCCTTCTCTCTCTCTCTCTCTCTCTCTCTCTCTCTCTCTCTCTCTCTCTCTCTCTCTCTCTCTCTCTCTCTCTTATCAAACTTTATAAAAATCCTCCCATTTTATTACAGATTGAATATCATAAACAAGTTTATGCTCCCAGGCTCTACTGAAATAATTTCCTAGTTTTGTAAAGATAATTGAGAAATGGAATGTTTTTTAGTTGTTGGATTTTTATGTCGTGATATCCCCAACATATTTCGTTTTTTTATTCAGATTATATGCCAGATATATATTCCGGTGTAAAGGATATCAAACTGTTTTCTTGTGTCGTGTCTCTCTAGATATTTAGCTGTTGTAAAATATGATTATATATTATTTTGTTATACAACTGTAATATATATATATATATATATATATATATATATATATATATATATATATATATATATATATATATATATATATATATATATATATATATTATGCCAGGATTTTACTGGGGTTAATAGGATAAATTAGGTAGGTTCTACTTGACTAGAGAAGCCGAATTCGTTTCAACATATGCACAGAAAGTAATAGCAATTATAACAAAACGTACATTCATATTATTATATTCACTACACATAAATAGCGTATTTAAATTATAGATAATGGTATAAACATATATAAGACGCACGCACAAGGTTCCACAATCTTCGTTCACTCTTAAGACTTGGTTTGTATGATATAACTTAGTACTCCCTTTGTTATGCGAGTAGATTATTTATACTGCATTTAGAATTGTTCGTTATGTTCACTATCGTGAAGCTGAGAACCTAGATTAACCAATGGGGTCAGAACTGGCTTGGATAATATTATAAGGATATCAATCTCTACCAAAGTCACAGAATACACAATTGCGGTTCAAACGTTTTATTTCTTATGTATCTAGGGTACAAATATGACATCAATCAAGTCTCATCTATATAGAAATGAGCTTGAAGGAATTTGGATCATAATAATTGCTATAAAATGCTTATAAATTCACTTTGTATGATAAGTGAATTAAAGATGAACACTAGGATCAAAATACGTATAAAGAACAACATAATCAATCAATATAAAATCACAAAATAACTAACACAGAGGGGTTTGGTCTCAACAACAAATAATTAATATTCTGAAGGTAAATGGCAACCGCGAGAGGATTAGCCGACAAGGTAGGTCATATTTACTGCAATGCGTACTCACAATAGAATTTGACTATGGAAATTAGGATATTAACTGAGTTCTGAATATCTCGCATGTTAATTCATAAAATAAAAGGTAATTATCTTAATAAACTCAGAGTCAAAGCATTGAAGAATAAACTCATTCAATGAAGAATAATTATATAAGCCAGTACGCTTGGCTGAACATCGCCTCGCTGAGGTTTAAGCGTGGTGAAGGACTGACTGGAATAGTTAAGTCAATAATAAATCAGTGGAAATGGAGGGTGAGGTTTGGAAGCGGAATCTTTTAACGCAGTTCTACGAGACACACTTAGAACTCAATCTGTATACACTTATCTTGTAATTAAGTACCCAGCCAACAATAAACACAATACAGTATTAAGATCTGCTGGGTGTTCACAAGAATTTACGTGTAGAGCGTTGTATACAAATCCTGAACGAATATATGTAAAACTCTGATCTAGAATATAAGATATATATCCACAGAATTATACATACATCAATCCCTGCAAATAAAATGTGGAATGTTCTCGCAATACGAGGGGCGATAGCAAATTAGGAGAGAATCGACAATCTCTGATATTAATGTTAAATGGAAGACTGCATATCTTAATCACCCTTCGCAATATTTAAATAAAAAACACTTTATACAACGAGAAGCACTTAGGTTTTGGGATGGAAGTATAGGTGACGTAGCCCAAGAGAGACATCTGATCAGGCGTAGTAACCAGGTCCGACGTAGTCCAGGAGGCATCCTAGACACACACACACACACACACACTCCTACAGGTATCCTCGCTGGTCCTCGGGACACACCTCCGTCGGGTACTTTTAAGGGAAGAATGGCTTGCCCCATACGGAAGTACTACCGCAATCGAGATCCTAAGGATGCTGCGTACAGATTACAGATCGTGAGATCGTGTGCTCATTAATCTCGATTGTTGCCTACCAAACCTTGGTCCTGGTAGGTAATATTTCGATTTAATTATTATTCACGGTTTAAGCTTCTTGAGGTAAAAAGGGGATTGGAAAATATTTTGTTTTTAACCCGCTGAGCCCCAGCTAGTTTGTAAAAAATGTCCCACCAGGGCCCAGTGGGTTGAATTTTTTTTTTCCAGAAACAATAGCGAATGGGTTAGGAATGAAGGAAAAACCACGAAAAACCGATCAAAAAGCTCAAAAAATGGTCCTACAGAGCCCCCGAAAACGGATTTTACAAGGGTAAAAAATTGATGGCAATTTCCCCCAAAAAAAGGTTTTTGCGTGCTCACGCGCACGCGGTTAGAGTTTGAGAGTTTTCAACCATCGGCATGATTGCGTGGGATACTTACACAGTTCCCATACAAATCTGAGCCCTCTAGGTACCATAGGACCGAAGTAATTAACCTGGACGCAACCATTGCGTCACTGGACTCTGGTGATCGAACATTGCAGACGCAACACGTGCGACGCTGGGTCTCAGCGGTGTTACGTTAACCACTCCGTTAGAACCGCATGGCTTGTCCTACAGTGACTCGCTAGGATCGCCAGGGCAGTGGATGGGGCTACAGTTTATGTATTAGAGTGTGCTTTATTTCATATGAAAGCTTGTGTCATGGGCAGTCCAGAAAGGCTCTTTGTTTTCACCCATGTCAAGGCTTTATATATTTAATTGTAAAGTATATGTTTTATCATTAACTAGTAATGATGGGATCTGGGAGAAAGAGAGAGAGTAGAACAGAGTGAGAGGGAGCGCGCAGTGTTTTTGTCCCGCTCGATGACGTCACGGCTGGCTGCCTCGTGGGGGTTGGTGGAGAGAGGTCCTTACCATGCTGCTAGCTCCCTTGCTAGTGGCTAGAGGACTTGTAACCGCTTTTGTCCCACGCGCCTCGAGCTAGTGCGAGTATATATACAGTTCCTCGACACTCTCTCCCTCAGATCTGGTTTCTAGAACGCATCCATCTTTTTTCCTTGCTACCTGTCCCCCGATCCGCACCTGAGAATCTTTTCCTCTGCCTACCTCTCTCTTTTTCATATCTTTCACCACCTTGTTATTAATATTATACCCCCTCTGGTTAACTCTGCAAAATCAGCTTCATGCTGGCCAGTTGTATTGTGCATTAAGGTCTGATATAACCCATGTATGTTAGTTGTTAAGATAAGTGGATCACGAAGCATTGGTTGGCTTTCATATTGCCGCTTCCTTTAATTATTAGTGTTCTGCTGGATTAGATAATGCTAGACTAGGAGTCTGATATTATAAGGTATTGTTTCCTATGGGTGCTGGCTTTAGTTAAAAGCTGCACGACATACCTGAGAACTGGAGTTGATTGAGTAAATTCTAGTCTGTGTGCCATTGAGAGTGGAGCATGCACGAATGAGGGCTTTTTGCCTATACCATTCTGCACTGTTCTAAGCTCGTTGTTTGTCTTTGAGGTACGCAAGGAGAACGCTTAATACTTCGGTATTAAGGTTTCTCAAGAGAGCTACCCTTCCCTATAACGTAATATTTGACACACAGACTTGAGATTTGCACTAGGCTATGCGGCATGCCATGCGCACCAGTATCTCGTATCATTGACTCTAGCTAGACTTTATCAATCATAGTAGACATTAAGTATATTAACCTAATTACTGTTTTTATGCATACCCATTTATGATTACACAAGCATTTCGCAGCCTAGTTTGATGTATTGAGACACAAACGACTTAGGCTCTTTTTGTTGATAGGAATACTGCATTGTCGTGGCGATTATTATTATTGTTGTAGTGTTTAGAATATTCTTGGCTCCGACGGCATTATATATTCTGCCTTTTTGTGTGCATAGCCTGCACGAGCATTGTTCCGCTGCCTGCCTTTTTGGGTTCCATTTCCGATACGAGCATCTTTATAGCATCTAACATTTAAAGAAGATTCCTTGTTAGTGTTGAAGGACTTTAGTGCACTTTCTTTCATGCAGGAGTGCCTGACATTTATTGATTAAAGTAACGTAAGCTGTAACTTCTCTTACCACCTTACTTTGCATACCATAACCAAGCACCTTCGGTTATAGGTAGTAATAGGCTGTTTTCACATAACATTAAGCCTAGAGTAGACGCACATTTATTGAGAGTTTGATAGCCTATTATTGCATATAGAACTCTGTAGAGTATTTGTGTTCTTTGTTTACTGGGAATATACATCAGAGGTTGGATCTAGCGCTTTCCGTTGTAGCATTTATGCCATTACTAGTCCAATGAATAAGAGCCCTGATATATTATATACCCCAGTCGTAACAGCGGGTTAATATTGCTCCGGTTATTAACAATCTTAAAAATACAATGCATGGTTATATGGGTGAACACATTCTTTATTTATTAAAATTAAATAGCATGAGGTAATGGTGTATGGGATCGAGTGAACATTTATTTAGTGATTTATGTATTTTTAGGCATTATTCTCGTATATGTTAAAAGAAATCTTTATTAACCCCTAAAAATCGGGTCCGTTTATAACACCAACTACCTGCCAAGCGGGCATATTTACCCTAAACGAGCTTCATTCCATGCTCTTTATCATGCATAAAGAAGAGCCAGAGCATAATACAATTATGTATCCGTGAAAGGGCGATAATAGAGCTTTCCAATGACACCTGAATCATCCTTGTACGACCACGGGTTATCCTGTAGTGATCGCGCAACTGTCCAGAGCCGATAATGTGCTCAAAATGCCACCCGTCATATGACGGGTACCGGAGGATAGTCCATTTATCTCTCGCCCGTCATATGACGGTCACCGCGGCTTCAGTGTTAAGAAGGATATAGGAAAGATAGTGCTTGTCCCCTCTCTGCGTTGTTGCGGCAGTGGTCGTGGTAGAGCTGCATTGGGAAATAGGGAGGGGATTGATGCCTAAGTTGCATAAACATATGCACATCATAATCCAGGTCTGGTTCCTGGGGAGATGTCGGCCATTTTCCTTTTGGTGGAGGGGGTAATAAGGGCAGCTTAACAGCTACCCATTGAGGGATCCTAGGGGAGACACAGGTATGGGGAGACATTGAGATTTGTACAGGGGAAACTGCTTTGTTTGTCTTCCCTTTCTTTAAGAGGGACAACTTCCTTATTTGTTGTTGTCCTCTGATGGTTGCAATCCTGCACTCCGTCCGCTGTTGTTGGGGTCGTTGAGGAGCCCTTTCCGCTGGGGCTGTCATTTCACCCTTCAATCGAGGTATGAGACTTGTACTTGTTAAAATCAATATAGCTTAGTACTCCCTTCAATCGAGGAAGTACACTTGTACTGGTTGAGCTCAATATAGCTTAGTACTCACTTCAATCGAGATATGACACTTGTACTTGTTAAAGTCAATATAGCTTACTACTCCCTTCAATCGAGGTAGGACACTTGTACTTGTTAAAATCAAAATAGCTTAGTACTCCCTTCAACCGAGGTAGGACACAAATACTTTCTCATATCACGGGACACAGGTATATTATTAAGTATATCCTTTTTCACGGGTTATCACTATTACTTATGTGATTTAACTTTGTATTAACATTTAGAACTTTATATTACGTACTTCCCTAAAATAGGTAGGCATCTCTAGTACTTCAATTGCGTTTCAAATTGCATAAATACTATTAATAATTGGTTATCACTAGTACTTCTTATGCGTTTCAATAGCATATAAATGGAATATAAAGAGTTAATATAGTACTTCCTTTTATCAATAAGGTGTATCAATATTACTTAGAAAGGGATTTCACTATATATTATATGTAGGAGCACTCTGTAGTCTTCTGGTGAGAATCTGGGCCGTGGTGGTGATCCTGACGTGGCTGGGTGACAGTAAATGGAGACTCGAACTCTTGGGTGTTTGGTTTTAAATAATACATACAATATGCCAGTGCATCTATCTGTATAATATTATCGAGCTAACGTAGGAAAGGACTCGCTAACTGCTCTGACCGTTGTAAGAGTTTTAATGCAGATCTTGCTCTACTCTTTGGTGTTGGGCCTTAAATGTTGTGTGCAATATGCCAGTGCATCTGCAACATGTCATCAAACTAACGTAAGAGGCTTGTTTGTGACGCAATGTTTCTTAACTGTTCTGACCATTATAAGAGTCTTTCAGTGACTGGGTTGATGAGGAAATTTTGTCCTTTTTCCGATATTGAACCCCAGAATCAGTGCCTGGGATTCCGTATCGGAGGGACTCTATTGCAGAGTGCCGTTATGCAGAACGGTATCTCGCAGAGCCCTTGTCTTATCAGAGTCCATCCAGTGCGTGAACTTTTATTAAAACGGGGATGGTTTGTTGCTAATACAGTAGAGCGCTTGACAAGCCAGCATTCTCTATTAATAACAACTCCGGTTCGAGGCAGAGGAACGGATAGTGGCTAGCCTTCAGTAAGGTCTAATAACAAATTCCTTTGATGAGCCACGATGTTAAATAAGATTGGAAGTAATGCTTTATCACCAGTGTGATCAGGGTTTTACTCCAATATTAAAAAGGGCCAACATCTTCCAGCTATTAGTTACCTTCCAGTGAGAGGTAACTAAGAGCTGTCCAACTGTAATGATCTTCATTTTGCCTGCGGTGTTGTTCCTGACGGTCCATCTCGGGTTAATAAGGGCACAGGTGTGGGAGTGGACTCCTGGGGTATTTGGGGAAGTCCCTCCTGGCTTCACGGTCACGGCGGTGATGCAGCTTGGATGAAGAATGGCGCGTGGAGGTATGGTATCTATGGAGCCTTTTTGTTGGCTTCCTTTCCTTGGCAGCTTTTCTTATTCGGTGTGCATCAGGATTGTTGATGGTGATGGTCAGGTTTTTCCCGGGTGTTGGAGGACGTGCAACATCAATTGCAGCTACTCGGGCACATCCTGGTGGGGTGGTGGTTGTGCTCTTTTGTCTCGGAGGTGTGGTGGGAAGTGCGGAAAAATTGTTTGGTGGCGGTGAAGGCGTGGTGCTGACTTTTTCCTGCATTTCAATTTATATATATACTAGCAGGGGTACCCGGCGTTGCCCGAGTAATTACCATAATCACCATCACTACTACCACCACTACTACTACCATAATCACCATCATCAATCACTTCTACCACAATCATCACAATACTACTACTACCATAATCACCGGCCTCGACCTCCCTGTGCCTCATTAAACGACGACCTCGATTTCGGCCGCTAAATGACCTCCGATTTTGGATCTGACCTCATATGTACCCCCATTTTGGGGGGCTGCGAACAACTTTCGATCCATACACCTTTTCAATCGGAGGCCTCCTTCTGCCCCAAACGGCAATTTTTTCATTTGTTTTCATTCATTTTTCAATTTCGGCCTCGAAACGACCTCTGATCGTGGCCTCGCCCCATCTATGACCTGACCCAGGTCAATTGACACCCACATGCAAAGTTTCAGCTCCCCAGGCTTTGGGTGTACCATTTTTCAAGATGGTGGTTGATGGTGCTGGAGATGTCGGAGTTGGAGTATCCGTTATTTACTAAAACTTGGGATAGTCTTTCTAGTTCCTGGTGGGTGTCGGCCCAGGTAGAGCAGTGCGTGAGGGCTCTCCTAACATAGGCGGAGATGGAGGATAGAAGATATCGGCGGGGGCATTCACTATCGCTGTTGAGGCATTGTCCTGTGTTAGTTGGTTTAATGTAGACGGTGGTTTTGAACCCATGGTCGTTCAGAGCTACGAGGATGTCGAGGAAGGGGAGTTGTCCATTGTTAGATTTTTCAACCACCATCAACCACCATCTTGAAAAATGGTACACCCAAAGCCCTCCCAACATTGACCCCCCCAATGAAATTAAGATCTTCTACCGCAATTACATGTCCTCTGAACACAAAAATTACGAGGCCGTCTTAAAAGAAATAATCTCCAAGCATGTCCACCCAACCAACCCGGAAAACAAAATCAAATTAATAATTTATTACAAATCCCCCAAGACCTCCAACCTCTTTCTCCGCAACAAACCAGCCTCCACCAAGATAAAGAGCCCGATGACCGACGATCACGTCATTTACCAACATACCTGTAATTATGAGGACTGTGGACCTCATTCCTATATTGGTATGACGCAGACTCGTCTTTCACGTCGGTTAACTCTTCACCTTCAGGCTGGAGCCATCAAAGACCACTATCTCACCCCTAACCACCCTCACCTCACACGCAACGAGTTAGAGAAACACACCACCATACTCGATAAAGAAAGTGACCCAAGGAGATTACCTATACTCGAAGCTTTATATATCCAAGCCTTACATCCCAACATCAACAACCAAACTCTGGACCTTCAGATCCTTCCTTCTGCCAAAAGGCACTACCCTACAGGACCTAACACCCCTCCTCGCCCCCCGGTGCCCTTGACGCAGCCCCCCGCGCTACCTCCTTCAGCTTCGTCTTCTGCAGGCGCCACACAACTTAGGCCACGCCCCTCGACACGCAGCCAATCAGCTTCGACCCCACCTACTGACCACCATCCCGCATCCAGTGCGCATGCGTGAAGCGGTTACCCCCTTTCTCTCTCCTAGTTTACCCTTCCACCAATAGCAGACTTTTGCCCCCTGTTTTCCGCCTCCTCTGATCCTCCACCCTCTATATATACCCTTCCTGTTTACCATTTATATCATTCCTTCCTTACTTGATAATGCTGGTTGTCCAGTGAAACGCGTCGTATATCCTGTATCTTCATGTACTTTAATGTAACCCTGTACCACCATGAATTTTGCTCATCTCCTTCATCTACTTCCTGCCACCCAGCGAAAACTCATCAGAGACCTGGAAACTTTGAATAATAAAATTTCCAACGCAGAAATTGCCATTTCTTTCAACCTCGTATGTATTAAAGAAAATATATATATTATTTGCCTTGATGATATCTGACTTTTGCTATTGCATCTGCCTACTAAATGAATAATCTTCAAAATCATGTTTTATGTATTTGCAAAGAACATTAATATGTATTTTTGTTTTTTAAATTCGAAACTGTTCCTAGATATTTGCCCCTATGTAAATTATGATTCAATTGTCAAAGATAGTCATTATTTTGCTCATATCATCGTATTCTCCTTAGATATTTTAGTGTATTAGTTTACTGATATTAGTTTATTAGGACTGTTGTTATTTTAAAACTTACAGTAGAGGTAAGTTCTTGTCTCTTAATTCCACTAAGGAGGGAGGAACTCCGAGATGGACTACCTTAGCCATTATAAAAGATATTAAGATATAGGGAAATTTATTGTTTTAAATATATTGTTGGTTATATATATATTTCAGAGCAATAGACTGGTTCCACCTAAATTGTAGGCTCGCTATCGCACCCCAGGAAAAATCGACACCTAAATAACACGAAAGGTCTTAACCCTTAATTAGCGGCTCACCACATAAGTCGAGTTAAATAAAGCTGGACTATGTGGCGGCGCTCGACATAGGTCGAGTGGCAATTTCAGCACGTAATGTTGCTGAGAGAGAGAGACAAGTGGTGGCAGGAGACTAGCGAGCGTATGACTGCTCCAGACCACCGCGGCGAACCTACTGACACGAATCTCAGCTCCCTCCTCCCTCTCTCACTCGCTACATACTGAATTATATGGGGAAAGTACCGAAATACATGCTTTTTGCACTCGCGTTGCACGGTTATTGCAAGAAAACTAGCCATCATAAAAGGATCGTTATGGTGTCATTCGAAAGCTCTGTTTATGCCCTTTCAGGGATAGGTACTTGTTTTACGTTCTGGGTCTTATTTAGGCATGAAAATGATCACGTAAACAGCCCTATTTTGGCTAAAAACACCCCGCTGGGCGGTACATATAAATAAACCGCATAGGCCGCTCGTAAGGTGTTAATATCGGCAAAGAAATTGAGCGAACGTCTTAACATCTCAAAACTAATAGGGCTAAACATGAGGGAGAAAGGGGAAAATATTCTCCCCTTAATGAATTTATGTAAGTGTAGGGTAGCATTAATATTTATATATTCACATTAACCCGTGCAAGGTACGATGACTATTTGATTTTTGGCTATTATTAGCCTATTATATTCAGTTTAAGCAGGGTATATGGAAGTCAGATGGTAATTTGAAATTGCATTTACCCTTTTAATTTCCACAGATCGTTTTTTAATCAGTTTATTTTTGTCCTATGTGTATGAAGGAGACAAAAGGCAGATTGCCTGTAACGAGTGTCTCCCCCAAAGCCGAAAGAGGGACAGGGCCGAATTCAAGGGAAGATGGGGTCGAAATGCCTGGACACACAAGGTTTGCAGCAATTTCAGGCATAGGATGAATGCAAGATTGATTGAGGAAGAGAGTTCCAGAGTTCACTTGTTTAGTAGAAAAAAAGACAGATAATTTGCCAATTCTTGGGTTGGAGAGCTGGACAGAATAAGAGTGGGACTGTGTTGAAAAGCGGCTGCCTCGCACTCACCACAAGGGAGGAGGTATGCACTGAGAGATCTCTGAAAAACACTGATTGTTATAATAGCAATAGTGGAGTGAAAGAGATGCAACATTGCGGCGTGTAGACAGAGATTGTAGGGAGCTAATAAGAGGAAGTGAGATGATGAAAATGGGTAGAGCCTCCCCACACATGCGAACGATCCTCAATACAGAGGTGCAGTGTGCCCCGATACAGAGTAAGAAGCTGTGTGGGGGTGATGAATCCACGGAGACGATTGAGCACACCAAACGTTTGAGAAGCTGTTATAGCAAGAGTGGCAATGTTATTTTTACAAGAAAGGTCGGATGAAAAAGATACACCTAGAATATAGAGAGAAGATGAAGGGTTGAATTGTGTATTGTTGAAGTTGATAGTCTTGTGGAAAGTTGTGATGGAGGTGTTGAAAGTAACAATATTTTCTCTACCCCAATCAGAAATAATTGAGAGATCAGAAGATAGATACTCTACGGCCATGTCACGTTTGTTTTGGAGTGCTTGCATGCTGGGTTGAAGTGAAAAAACTAGTTGAATAGTGTAAGTTAGAGTTGTCAGCATATGACTGGATAGGACTAGAAGTACAGTTTAGTACGGTAGATCATTAATATTAGAAAGAGAATTGGAGAAAGGACAGAACCCTGAGGAACACAGGAGCAAGTAAGCGATGGCCATCCACAACTGCAGCTATGGAGTTGTCTGAAAGGAAATTAGAGACAAAGGCACAGATAGAAGGATAGAAATCGAAGGAGGGTAGTTCGGAAACTAGAGATTTGTACCAGAATCTATCGAAAGGCTTTCAATATGTCTAGCGCAATATAAAGTCTCACCGAAGTCCCAAAAGGAGGATGACCAAGAGTTAGTAAGATAAACAAGAAGATCACCAGTAGAGCAGCCCTTAAGGAAATCATAGTGGCAATCTGAAAGTAGATTATGGGAAGATAAATGCTTAAGACAGTTTGAGTTAACACTTTGGCTGCGGGCATATTTCCGCCTATTTCCGCCATATTGGGGCTTATTCAGGCACTCCTGATTGATTAAGCAATTGTCTGAATGAAAATAAATGTATTCAGCCAAATACAAACTAGAAGAATATGGCTTCAAAATGACACCAAAACGAGCTCCGTAGCTCGTGGGCTTCACCCGCAGCGCTACCATAGACATTCGCTATAATGAACAATTATCGCTAATGTCGCGCTACATTTTGCCTTTGGCAGCGCTGTACATCTTTCGAAACTCTGACTCAGAGTTCTCAGTGCCACGGCCAGCTGGCTGGAGGAAGGACGTGTGGCCTGTCGTGCTCCCACTCCCTCACACTCGATTCTACAGGCTTTAAGAGGCTTTAAAGGCCTGTAAACTGCCGTAGATTGCCATAGCATTCGGGAACGTCTCCTGCAGCCAATGGGTTAAGAATAGTTTCAAAAATTTTAGAGATGGAAGAAATGAGAGCAATTGGACGATAATTGGAGGGTTGGGAGCGGTCAGCCTTCTTTGGGACAGGTTGAATAAGAGCAAACTTCCAGCAAGACGTTAGAGGAAAGACAGGGTCAAAAGAGTTTGCCTAGGCAGGGAGTGAGCACGGAAGAACAGTTTTGAGTACAATAGGAGCAAGACCATTCGGTCTATACGCCTTCCTAGTATTGGGACCAGAGGGATAGAAAGTATATCCTTAGAAAAGATCATTTAAATTAGACATAAGTAAATGAAAGGGGTGATGGAGAGGGAGGAATAGCACCGGAATCATCCAAGGTTGAGTTTTTAGCGAAAGTTTGAGCGAAGAGTTCAGCTTTGTCAGAGGACGGTGGTGCCGTCAGACTGGAAATGAGGATGGAAAGATGAGGAAGAAAAAGTGTCGGAGAGGTTTTCGGCTAGATACCAGAAAGCTTGGGAACAGCTGGAGTTGGAAAGTTCAGAATTTGTGTTATTGATGACAGAGTTTTTGGCTAGTGAAAGAACAGATTTGGCATGGTTCTAGGCAGAAACATATAAAGCGCGTGATTCTTGCGTTTGAATGCTTCCTCCTTATTGTGGACAGCAGTAGAACAAGCGTGAGTAATCCAAGATTGTTTTGCATTAGACTGAGAGAAAGAAAATTGAATGAATGCCTATATGCTGGATGGGAGGAGGGGCGTCGACTCACCGGGGACAAAGGTGCGTGGGGGCATTTCGTTCGTGGTCAACACTTCGGGGATCACGGCGTCCGGCAATAGATAGATAGATATATTTGTTTTGTTTTAACCCTTAACTGGCGGCACCCGGCTATTGTCGAGTTAAATAAATGTGGCCTATGGGCGGGGCCCGGCAATTGTCGAATGCAATTTCGAGCACGTAATGTGCTCTGAGAGAGAGCGGAGCGGTGGGAGGAGCGCACATTACCTCCTGACCGCTCGCCACGGTGGCCGTGGAGCTACTGAGATGTACTCCTTTGTACTCCACCCTCTCTCACTCGTTTCACACGTAATAATGTAAGAAAATTACCGTATTTTAGCGATTTTGCCCTTCGGTTGCACGATCGTTGCAAGACAACCAGTGATCGTAGAAGATGGTTCGGGTGTCATTGGAAAGCTCAATTTACGCCCTTTCAGGGATACATACTTGTATCACGCTCTGGGTCTTGTTTATGCATGAAAAAGAACACGGAAACAACCCTATTTATGGTAAAATCCCCTGCTAGGCGGTACATAGAAATTACCGCCTAGGCCGCTCTTAAGGTGTTAAATCATAAGCAAAATTATATAATTTGGATTTTTTTTAACACTTACAAGATCCAAGAAGGCATTTATTTTCTATTTAGCTATTATTAGACGATTTTATTCAGATTAAGAGGGGTGTATGGAAGTTAAAAGGTTAATTGAGATAGTTTTTACCCATATATATAATCCCCACATATTTATCCTAAACTGTTTAAAATCGTTTAATGATAGCCAAAATATACTGTCAAAATGCGTCATAATCATCAAAGAGTTAATGTGAAGGAGAACATTCCTGTAGCTAGTGTCCCAAATGTCAAGGTAACATTACCTTCACAATTATGTGGTACAGTTGTTGCCCACATACGTTATCTTCCTCGTCGTGATCTTAAGGGGAGATGGACCGGTTTTCTGGATCCCCTTCTCCCTATTGTTTAGCCCCACTAGTTTTGAGATTATAAGACGTTCGGCCCATTAGTTTGACGATTTTAACACCTTTCGCCCAATTTCGTTGTCAATTTTAAGACCTTTCGTGCCTTTTAGATGTCAATTTTTTCCTGGCGTGCGATAGCAAGCCTACAATTTTAAGAGGAACCGGCCTTCGGCCGGAACATTTTTCTACCGATTTTGTTTTACAAATCTTGAAGGGAGGTCTAGGGGGTGTTTTTCTAAGCTTGATGGAGGTCTAGGGAGGAAACTAAAAAAGAAATATGAATAAATGAATGATTAGACCAAACAAACGGCCAGTCTCCCCTTAAGTATGAAAGTAAAATTAGTAGGAATGAATTGCGAGTGTGGTTATATTCAATTATCATTTTGACTAGTCAGATGAGTTAACCATTGCACAATAACACGTGATTCAATCATACGCAGTATATTTCCGTATATTAGATCACGGAGAGAAATACAACTTCTGTGAGCAACTGTACACTCGGATACCATAGTCTCTAGCCCACTCATAAATAGTCATGGATTTCACCTATTTCTAATTATGTAATTATATCTCTGGGAAGGAATTTATAAATATAATCGTCTATAAATCAACTACAAAAATATATATACTATTTATTGAGAAGCAAGTTCTATCATAAAATAAATCCAGATATTTGTAAATGCATAAAGCAAATTATATAGGGTCCACGAATTATTATGAGTGGGGTAGATACTATGGTATCTGACTGTACATTACCTTATTATATCGAGTCAATTACTTTTACTCCTTAACCCATTCAGTACCGGCGACGTCCTTTATGTTATATTATGTCAACAATTACACGATTTCATTCAGCTTAGTAAGGACATCAATGAATTGAAAGGTTATAGACTATCTTAAGTAATCATTTTAGCTACCATATTTATTTCCTAAGCTTCATAAAATGTCTAAATGTAGCTGAAATCCAATAAAGAAAGACGTCGCCGGTACAGAAGGGGTTAATATTGTATACAGTATGTAAAGATGCAATTATTCTTTATAATTCTAGATATGTCTCTGAAAGAGATAAACTAGCAAAACAAAAATATGATTATGTTCTTATAGTCCTTCTCATATTCATTCAAGTTTTCAACCAACATTGCCTCGTTTTGACATCCTGTGATTATAAGCTTGAGGCAGTAAACATTAATTGAGGCAAACATTCATTGAGGATAATGTTTTAATGTAGTATATCAACGTTTTAGAATCGTTCAATAAAATATATGCCACTTATCACTGAAGACAATTATTGTACTGAACACTCTGAGCTACTTAGATACACACGCACGCGTGCACACACACGCACGCATGCACACACACACATAAACATATATACACACGCACAAACATTTATATACAATATATATATATTTTTTTTGTTTTTTGTTTTTTTTTCTATATTCCAACTTACTTCCTCTCGGGCATAGGCTGAGAGCCTTAACATTCACCGCTTTACAATGAACAGTGAAGCCTGTGAGGTCTTGTTCCAGTCTAGGGAGTGAGACATGTGAAGCACGTAGAGTACAACGAGCACCTGCCATCTTGCCTTCACATGAGGCACGGTGCTCACTCATGGCCCGAAACGACCCCATCTCTGAAGCCACCTCGTTCCCGTGCTTCACTGTCTCACTCCCTACACTCGGACTCTCACACTTACACACACACAACGCCACCTGTTGAGCATATAACTCACCAGGCATTGAACCCCTATAGCATATTTTGAATATGGGAATATTCATACAGTGCTATTTAATCAGGGAACAATGAGGGTATTTTATTGACGTTTCGGTGGGCTTTGTGGTAATGCACTGATACTAGGTACAGCACAAATTCCATCCCAATAATATCTTCCCATTGATACATCGGGATTTGAACCCGGGACCTTTGGATTACCAGGCCAGTGGCAAGACCACTCCACCACACCTCCCCTAATATATATATATATATATATATATATTAAGCCACGTATTGGATATTTTATTACAACCCTTTGTGAAACTTGTCCATTCCTACATAAGAGACTCTAGTGACCTATTAACACTTAAAGAGCGGTGCCCGACTTAAGTCCGTATCTTAAAAGCAGCAAGTTAGGAGCATTATTAAGGCTTTTAAAGGGTTAAAATCGAGAGCAAATGGCCGGGAGCGCAGCAGGCCACACGGCCGACAGCCAGGGCTTACCGCCGCCAACTGACTCACGCTCCCTCTGTTCTCGAGAGGCCGGCAGTGTAGCCAGTAGTGTGCTTAGCTGGAAACAATATGCCGCTATACGCTAAATTCCCATGTTAGTGGTAGCTCTGCATGAAAACGACGAGTGCTACGTAGCTCGTTCTGGTCTCATTTTGAAGCTTGTAGCGCCTAGTTTTTTGCTGAATACATTTCTTTTCATGCAGATACTTGATTGATCATTCAGGATCTGAATATGCCCAAAATATCCCAAAACCCCCCGCTAGACGAGGGTTAAACAAACTCCCAACCTCACTCACCAACTCTGAAATTTTCATAACTTTTGACGTTGTTAGCCTTTACAGCAATATTAAGCATGATTTGGGCTTCCAAGCCATACAGTATTGGCTAAGAACATGTCCTACATCTCTGAATGAACGATTCTCTTTGGACTTTATTATCGCTGGATGCAAACTAATCCTAGAAAATAACACCTTTGAATATAATTCGAACAATTACAAACAAATACTAGGCACAGCTATGGGAACTACATTTGCACCTGCATATGCCACGCTAGTTTTAGGTTATCTAGAAGAAAAGCTGTATGATAACTTGTCAAGAATATTTACTATAAATATCACATCTAAAATAAAGAAAAACTACTACAGATTTCTTGATGACATTCTATGCATTTGGGATTTGGAGAGAGGTGACATTTCCTTAATAGAAGAGGAATTACAGAAATTAGACGACCGTCTAACATTTAAATGTGACCAATCTGGCACTGAAGTCACTTTCTTGGACCTAAAAATTATCAAAATTAAAACAAAAAAATTATCAAAATAAATAATTTGGTTCATACGGATATGTTTTACAAACCCACCGACTATCACCAATATTTAGACTTCCATTCAAATCACCCACGGCATGTGAAGTCTAATATCCCCTATAACCTGGCTAGAAGAATATGCACACTAGTCTCCAAACCTGAATGGAGAAACACTCGCCTAAACGAACTGTCTATGTTTCTAAGAGATTGCAATTATCCAGATTTGTTTATAAATAATGGCATTAAAAGAGCTTTAGAAATACCACTCGACCAACTCAGAAGTCAACAACCAAAAGAAATTGAAAGTAACAATTTATGTTATATTTCAACATACAATCCAAACTGTGAGGACCTAGCAAAACCAATAAAATGCACACTTGAATTCTTGCAAAAATGCCCCCAAACAAAAGAAATTTACAATAAGTGTAAATTTATCAAATCAAAGAGACAACTTCCAAATCTAAAAAATCTTCTAATAAACGCAAAACGGACTTCCAATAATTATTCGGTACAAAAATGTAATAGTAACAAATGCAAATTATGTCTAAACATAATAGAGGGCAGCACATTTAAATTCAACGACTACACGTTCACAGTTAATGATAACATGGATTGCAATACAAGAAACTGTGCATATGTGATAAAATGTGAAGGATGTGAGAAAATATACATAGGGGAGACCTCCAACTTTACATTAAGAACAAATCTCCATAAAAGTCACATAAATAATAACGAAGGTCTCTTTGTGAACAAACATATATCGGTTTGTAATAATGATAATAATAATAAATATGCTTTTAAAATAATGCCCTTTTACAAAGTGAAACACGATGACGAGAAAGTAAGAAAAGAAAAAGAGTCATACTTCATAAGAAAATTTAACCCTGAACTAAACAGGGATATGTTCAGTTAATATTCACACAACTCGAACTTATGAAGATGGTTCGAAAGAAATGATACCATGTTTTCCTTTCGGTTTTTCTCGATATTATATATTTACAAGTTCAAAGCTTCCTCCACAACCAAACCCCATTATGACTCAAATCTAATAAGGCGATCCCATATAAGTAAACCATGAGACTTGTCCCGAAACAATTTGTTTGTGTATACAAATAAAATAAATGCCGAATCTGGACACTAGAAGGCAGCAACTACACTTTTGCCACTATAAAAAGCAGGACATTTTTACCACCGATCTCAGTCCTGCATTAGAAGCCACTGAGGATCCACCAAGTGGAGAAATGCATTTGGCAAAATTATAAATAGTGGCAACATTCTTTTAATAATTATGACCACAGATTGGAGTTTTCAATTAAGGGACTTCATTCTAAAAGCACTTTTTATAGCTTTCTTTTTATTCCTCTGTTTTAAAGCACTGACATCTTCGCAAGAAGTTGTTTTTAATTTATGTTCCTGGCAGACATTTTTAAGTTATTTTGTATTCCTATATTCGTATTGTAAGCACTGAAGTCTTCGCAAGAAGTTTCAATTTTGTTGATGTTCCTGGCTCCTGCTTGCAGACACCAACCGTTTGGAGGGTCTGTATTTTAATAAGCACGCATATTTAGAATGTTTCAAACATTCCAACAGTATTTTATAATAAAGTGTTATTTTTCTTTGCTACTAATATTGTTAGTCATATATATATATATGCTACATGCTACCATATAAAATGCCAAGGTAAAGGTGTTTGCTTCTCCCCACCGTAAACAACATTCAGCTCACGATCTGGAAGTGACCCCTCTTGGTCTGGCCCTTCACTTGTTGTTATTTTATACGCCACTCAGATCCCAGCTTCATTTTCTAATGAGACCCAGGGAACAGTTTCTTATTTGTTTGTCTATGTGGATGAGGGAGACAAAAGGCAGAAATGCCTGTGACGAGTGCCTCCTCCAGAGTTGAAAGGGTGACCGGGCCAAAATCAACGTATGTTTGAGCCAAAATGTCTGGACACACAGAGTTTGAATCAATTTAAGTCATAGGATGAGAACAACATTGATTCATGGAGAGAGTTCCAGAGTTCAGCTGTTGAAGAGAAGAAAGATTGGGAATGTCGTTCACTCTTGGGTTGGAGATTTGCACAGAGAAGAGGTGAGAGTGTGTTGAAAGACGGGGTTTACGTACTCTGCATACAGCAGGTGGTATACACCGGTATAGATGGAAAGAAACACCTTTACCCTTCCCTCCCATATAGCGAGCAAAGAATCAATATAGAGAGAAAATAGCCTATCTATTCTAAATTATTGTAGATTCTCTTGAAGACTCTCTGCTACTTATTAGTAAAAGACGTGTGTTTCTGTCACTACGAAATTCTGTCCACTGTTCTGAAAATAGTTCACCTCTTCACATCATCGTTTCCATCATGGGGAGTTGTGGCAGAGTGGTCTTGCCACTGGACTAGTAATCCAATGGACCCGGGTTCTAATCCCAATATGTTAATGGGAAGATAATAATTATTGTAATGGAATTTGTGCTGTACCTAGTATCAGTGCATTACCACAGCACACCGAAATGCCAAAAAAATACCCTCGTTGTTCCCTGATTAAATAGCATTGTATGAATATTCCCATATTCAAAAACATGCTACAGGGAGTTAATGCCTAGCGAGTTCATTGTTCAATAGGTGGCGTTCTGAGAGTGAGGGTCCGAGTCTTGAAGATGAGGAAGTATAGCACTGGAGCTAAACAGCTTCAGAGATGGGGCTGTTTCGAGCCATGAGTGGGAAACTCAGCCCCATGCATCCTGCGATGGCAAGATGGCAGGGATTGGTTGCAGCTATAAAGTGATTCACATGTCTCATCTCTTAGACTGGAACGAGACCTCACAGGCTTCACCGTGTTGTGCGGTGAATGTACAGGCTCTCTGCCTATGCCCAAGAGGAAGTAGTTGGAATATAGAAAACAAAAATAATAATAATAATAATAATGTGTGTAATGTTCTGATAACTATTCTCAAAACAGGCTTTCTCCTACCCATCATTCATTGTTTATTATATATATATGTATTATTGTGTTCTATGTGGATGAGGAAGACAAAGGCAAATCTGCCTGTGACAAGTGCCTCCACCAGAGTTGAAAGAGTGAGAGGGCCAAAATCAAGGAATGTTCGAACCAAAATGTCTGGACACACGAAGTTTGAAGCAATTTAAGTCATAGGATGAGGAAAAGATGGATTCAGGGAGAGAGTTCCAGGGCTCAGCTGTTGAGTAGAAGAAAGATTGGGAGTATCGTTTCACTCTTGGATAGGAGAGTTGCACAGAGTACTGGTGGGATTGTGTTGAAAGACGGGTGCTACGTAGGAAGAAGTGCAATCAAAGTGCACAGGGGAGTGAAAGACGAGGAAAACAAATGTTGGAGATTTTTTTGGCTAGATGCCAGAAAGCTTGGGAAGAGCTAGAGTTGGATAGTTCAGTGCAGTTATTGATGAAAGAGTGTTTGGCGAGTCGAAGAACAGATTTGACTTGATTACGGGCAGAAACATAGAAAGAATGAGATTCTTAAGTCTGAAGGTGATGGTACAGTTTGAAAGTTTCGTCCTTATTGCGGACAGCAGTAGAGGAAGCGTGAGTATACCAAGATTTTGTTTGCGTTAGTCTGAGAGAAGGAAAATGTAATGTATGCCTCCATGCCAGAGATGCTTTCCTCGGTAATGCGTTCAGCACTTTCCGATGGTCCCCGGCCACGGAAGCAAGAATCATTTCATGGGAAGTCAAAGAAATACTGCCGAAGACCTCCCAGTTGGCAGCGCCAAAGTGCACCAAGTATCGCCGACTGGGAGGATCGGGTGGCTGTACTGGAAAGATAGGACAGGTGACAGAGATAAGTTTTTGGTCAGAGGAACTCAAAGAAGAGAAAAGATCGACAGTATAAGAGGAAGGGTTAGAAGTTAGAAATAAGCCATGTTGGGCCGATCTCCGAAGCGATCCGGGTTACGGGTGTGTTGCTGAACCAACTGCTTTAGGTCATTTAGGATAGAAAAGATGTAGGCTTGTTCACCAGAATGGTCAGTGGAATGAGAGGAGAGACATTGACGGTGGTAAACGTTGAACTCTCCTAAGATGAACATTTCTGAGAAAGAGGAGAGAGATAGGATTTGTTCCACTTTTAGAGTTTAGATAGTCACAACATTTTGGGAAATCAGTAGAGTTAGGGGAAAGATAGGCAGCACAGAAATATTAATATGAGAATAACAGGATAGTGTGAACCATAAAGTTGAGAATTCGGAAGACTCGACAAATCAGATGACATGTCTCTATATTTTAAGCCTATTTTTTTTTCTCGCACTTCATATGTTCCTTTGTACATCCTTTGTCTTATTTGAGTTGATGTTTACGATATTATTTGTAGTCTCATGTATAATCGATAGTATTTATAACTTTCTCTCTATCTAGGGCATATAATTGGACTATTTTCATGTTATCGTGACTATTTGTTTATTTTGGTCTACAAGGTAGGGAAGAGTACAAATGTTTTCTCAGCATACACACACATATTAAGATTCTGACCATACAGTAGTATTCTTCTTCCCATTCCCCCATTGTTTCCATATGTAGCACTCAGATGACAGAGTTACATATAAGTCCATGTTACTGTTTTATTCTATTATACATTACTGGTAATATTTATATTATTGTCACTTTCTTTGCTGGTGATGTTATACGTTAAGCGATCTCGTGAATAGTCTGCATGTTCTAGTTAGATTCGCTGCAAATTGTGCATCTCTCTCTCTCTCTCTCTCTCTCTCTCTCTCTCTCTCTCTCTCTCTCTCTCTCTCTCTCTCCTCTCTCTCTCTCTCTCTCAAACACACACACGCGCAGACAAACACACACGTCCAAGTTCTATCAAAGTTGCATAGAGCAAAGTTAAGACCCACCTTGTGTTTTTATCAAGCAATTAGCTCTTACCTTAACTTTAGTGGCAAGGCTTTTCTATTGACTCCCCCCCCCCCCCTCACACACACACACTCTCACACAAAAAGACATAAACAAGCTAGAACGAGTTCAACGTAGAGTTACCAAAATGATACCTAGCCTAAAGAACAAACCATACGAAGAGCGTCTTAGAGAATTAAATCTATTTCCTTTAACCCAGCGCAGATTAAGAGGTGACTTAATTCAAGTGTTCAAAATCATCAAAGGCATCGACAATATGAACTGTAGTAAGTACTTCACTATCGACCAATCTAATTACACGCGGGGAAACGGTTGCAAAATTATTGGTAAATCTTTTAACTCACACGAATCTAAGAGTTTCTTCTTCAATCGAGTTGTCAAACTTGTGGAATGGGCTTCCCCGAGACGTTATAGACTGCAGCACCGTTGATTCATTTAAATTCCGCCTAGACAAATATCTCGCATCAAACCTGCGACTGACTGCGTTTGTAAATGAATAACTTTATTTTATCCTCCCCTCAGTTACTAACCCATATGTCCCCTACTAACTTCCTAGTCCTGCCACGTTAGTGGCAGGGTAGTAGTTCCCTTTCCAATGTTCCCTTACCCACTCTAAACCACTGTTTGGACACTTGATCCTCAGTGTTTTGGAGCACAAGCAGCCTAGAAGGGTCACTAGACCTTTTGTTGCTTGATTTCCTTTGTACTCCTTTGTACACACATGCACACACATACACACACACACACACACACACTCACTTGAGAAAATGGCTGGGATTGTTTATACCTGATAATTTTCGTGTGTGTGTAAGAGACAAATAAACTAATAGGCAGAACGGGAAAGACACAGATACACACACACACACACACACACTCTCACACACACACACACACTACACTACAAACCATAGACTATGCTACAAACAAACAAAGAATAGCCACAGCGAAATTCAGCCGCCTTTCGATATTGAACTGCTGACGATGTGTGTGTATGATGTGTGTGTGTGTGTGTGTTTGATGTGCGTGTGTGTGAGTGTGTGTGTGTGTACAAAGGAGTACACAGGAAATCAAGCAGCAACAGATCCAGCGACCCCTCAAGTAAACTCACCATTGCACATAAAAGAGATTCAGGATGATCTAGACAAGCTTTCAAACTGGGCTCAAACATGGCAGATGAAGTTCAACATAGATAAATTAAAAGTGCTCCACATTGGCAGTAAACATGAAGGTGCAAACTATTCCATTAACGGAATTCAACTAGAGAACGTAAATAAAGAAACGGACCTTGGAGTAACTATAACAAAGTAATTTAAAACCTGCCCAACAAGTCGCTGAAGTTGGTAAAAAAGCAAATCAAATTATTGGCTTCATTTGGAGATCTTTTGCATATAAATCCGAAAATGTTATACGCACTTTATAATTGGTGTGTGTGTGTGTGTGTGTGTGTGTGTGTGTGTGTGAGCGTGTCATGGTAGGGTGGGAAGATTGTCAGATGCGTATATGTGTGGTGTGAAGCAGTAGTTGTTTGTTTGTATGTGTGTGTGCGCGCGCCTGTGTGTGTGTTACTCAGTTACTCAGTTACTTGTTCGTCAAGGGGAATCCACGCAATGCGAGCTAAGCTCATTATTATCGCGCCTCCTTAACTGGGAATGTATTGCGTGAAATGCATGTTAAGTGTTTTATGTATTGTTGGAATGGCTGTGGATGTAGTCTGTATTTTAGCCAATTGGCGACATCGGAAACGAAGGCTTAGGGTGGATCTGTATGGTACCATTCTCACTATAGACGGTACCGTCTCGCCCGAAGGCTTAGGTAGCCATCATCTTAGGTGAACCATATGATACCCATCTCGCCTTGTACCATTTTTGCCAACCCCAGATAGGACGTCACAACGTCGCCCACTTATTCCAGGTACCTATTTACAGCTAGGTGAACTGAGGCTAACATAAGAACATAAGAACATAAGAAAATGGGAGTCTGCAGAAAGCCGATTGGCCTAAGCAAGGCAGATCCCTGTCCCACACAACCCCAATTACAAAGCCCAATTATAGGCTCAACACTCTAATACCCTGAGGATCATCTTACCAAACCGGTTAGAGATTAACGCAGGATTACGGGGGTCTGCAGAGCGCTGATTGGCCCAACCCGGCTGATCCCCCTTCACACCCAACCCTTCTCGTCCATATGCTTATCCAATTTTTTCTTAAAGCTCCCTATCGTTCTTGATCCCACTATATCACTTGGTAGCCTATTCCACCCATCTACAACTCTGTTACCAAACCAATATTTGCCTATATCTTTTCTGAAACGAAATTTATCTAATTTAAAACCATTGGTACGAGTTCTTTCGCTATCACTCAGCTTTAGTACATTTGTCATGTCCCTTTTGTTAATCCCACTAACCCACTTGAACACCTCTATCATATCCCCTCTAACTCTGCGTCTCTCTAACGAATGTAAACCTAATTTCTTCAACCTTTCTTCATACGGAAAATTTCTAATATTATGGATCATTTTTGTCATTCTACGCTGAATTCTCTCCAATGAATCTATGTCCATTCTGTAATAAGGACACCAAAATTGGACAGCATAATCCATATGGGGTCTCACTAATGACAAGTAAAGTTTTAAGATAACATCAGCAGTTCTGTTACTCACACTCCTAGAGATGAACCCGAGAATCCTGTTTGCCTTATTACGAACGCTTATACACTGTTTTCTAGGCTTCAAATCATTGCTAACAAACACACCTAGATCTTTCTCGCAGTCTGAATTTTCTAATTCTAAATTAGCTAGTTTATATTTAACATTTGTTTGCATCTTCCCTATCTTTAATACCTTGCATTTGTCAATGTTAAACTTCATCTGCCAATTTACTGACCATTCATGTAAGGTATCTAGATCCCTTTGGAGGCACTCTATATCGCTATCTGAATCAATTGATCTCCCCATTTTAGTATCGTCTGCGAATTTACTTATCCTACTAGTTATACCTAAATCTAGGTCATTTATGTATATAAGAAACAACAGGGGACCTAATACCGATCCCTGGGGGACACCACTTTTGACTGCTCCCCACTCTGACTTGGTACCATTTATGCTGACTCTCTGTTTCCTACCAATTAGCCATGACCTAATCCATCCCAACAACGACCCTCCTATTCCATGTGCCTCAACCTTTCTCATCAATCTCTCATGAGGGACTCTGTCGAAAGCTTTACTGAAATCTAAATATATAATATCATATGACTTGTCACTATCTACTGCTTCATATACCTCTGAGAAAAAGCTAAGCAAATTAGTAAGGCAAGAACGTCCCTGAGTGAATCCATGCTGAGAAGAATTTATTAAGTTAAATTTTACTAAGTGGCTTCTAATTTTCCTAGCAATAATAGACTCTAGCAACTTTCCTATGATTGATGTGAGACTAATGGGACGGTAATTGGATGCTATCGATTTATCACCTTTTTTGAAGATCGGAACTACATTTGCAAGCTTCCAAGCTTCTGGAACTAAACCTGTTTCTAATGACTTGTTAAATATAAATGCTAATGGACTACTTAACTCATCTCTGCATTCTTTTAATACTCTAGCATATACCTCGTCAGGACCAGGCGATTTTTGAGGTTTCAGTCTGTCAATTTCCTTAAGCACATCATTTCTACTTCTACTAACTGTACTTAACATATTTTCTATACTATCACTATATACCATATTGACTTCTGGAATCTGTGCCAAATTTTCATTAGTGAAAACGGAAAGAAACTGACTATTTAATGTACTGCACATTTCTAAATCATTTTCTGTTATTTCTCCTATTGAAGTTTTTAGGGGGCCTATTTCATCTCTAACTTTAGATTTATATAGTTGGTAAAAAGCTTTAGGGTTATTTTTTGAGTCGCTGGCTATCCTTATTTCATAATTTCTTTTTGCTTTCCTGATTTCCTTTTTGACCTGTCTTGATAGAGTCTGATAGTATATATGTAAATGATTTTCACCTTTCTTTATTTTTCGATATATTCCTTTCTTTTTTCCTATAAGATCTATTAGCTTATTAGTCATCCATTTTGGTTGGTTCTGCGTCGATCTAAATCTTCTTTTAGGGATATATTTATTTTGAGCATTGTGGAGTGAAGCAATAAACTGGTTATATGTAGGTGGCAAGTTTAACTCTGGCATATCCTGACTTAATCGCTTAACAATAGGGTCCACCCTTAAGTCTCTTCTTAGCCCACCATAATCGGCTTTTCTGAAATCTGGGATAAGTGTCGTATTCTCTTTAGCATTCCCTGTCCATTGTATATTAAAATATAAAAACACATGAAAGGAGACAAGCCCAATTTGTCTCCGCCCGGCTGGGGATTGAACCCCCGACCCCTCGTGTGTGAGACGAGAGCTCTACCTACTAGGCTAGAGAAGATTGTCAGATGCGTATATGTGTGGTGTGAAGCAGTAGTTGTTTGTCTGTATGTGTGTGTGCGCGCGAATTGTGTGTGTGTGTGTGTGTGTGTGTGTGTGTGTGTGTGTGTGTGTGAGTGCCTGTGTGTGTGTGTGTGCGTGCGAGAGAGAGAATGAATGTATGTTTGTGTGTGTGAGTTTGCGTATGTGTGTGTGTGTGTGTTTGTGAGAATGGGGGATAGTGTAATAACAATAATTATTATTGTAAGTTTATTATTAAACGTGTCCAGGCCATGGCACTGTAACGCAACTAAATGTGTATGTGGATTAAATCTTTAGCCTTGCAGCCTCAGTCACAAGTTTATCAGTTAATTGTACCGAAGTCTGTAATCCGCAACACTCTTTCTTAGTTGTTTCAGGGTTTTGTTATTACCTATTCTTGGAATATATATGGATATTCATGATGATCAATAACATATATCAAATTAATCCAGAAAACATCGTTTATTTCATTATATATTTGACTCTGATACAGTGACTCCGATATTTCCGCCGCCAGTGTCCGTGTGACACCGGCTTAAGTGAGGTCCAAGATTCTTGTTTGTCAGTGCTCTAGATTCCCCTCACGCCCCAAGACACCCTTATCTCAAAGCGGCCATCAGGACCTTGGCAATCATTAAATAAATTCCAAACTATTATTGTCCAGTGCCAACGTGACCCGTTAAAGTTTATCGGCTACGTACAGTATATTGGAACGATCCGCTACAATGTATCATGGTATTTTAATTGATTTGGCTGTTAATGCGTATATCAAATTGGACTGTACACGATTATGAGGTCTAAGAAACAAAATACAGACACAATGAAAGAAAACATTGTCAGACAGTAGACTGACTTTGAGGTACTTTGTTATTCTGATACTTTGGCTCCGGTTCATCCTTTGTTAAATTGCTAGTGTAACACCGTCTTAAGATTAATTCCAAGTTTGTAAGAGAAGAAGGTTATAAAGGTTATAGAGTAAATGTCTTTATGTGAAATACTATATACATTATCCCTAAAATTAACTGTTAATGACCGAAAATTATGTCGATCGAAAACCTTATTCAATATTAAGGGGAGACTGTCTGTTTGTTTGGTCTTTTAATTCATTTATTCATATATTTTTATAGTTTCATCCCTAGACCTCCATCAAGCTTAGAAAAACACCCCCTAGACCACCCTTCAAGATAAATTTGTAAATTTTTCGGTAGAAAAATTCCCGGCCGAAGGCCGTTTCCTCTTAAAATTGCAGGCTCGCTTTTGCTCGCCAGGAAAAAATCGACACCTAAATGGCATGAAAGGTCTTAAAGTTGACAACTAAATGGGGCGAAAAGTGTTAAAATCGCCAAACTAATGGGCCGAACGTCTTATAATGTCAAAACTAGTGGGGCTAAACATTAGGGAGAAGGGGGGCCAGAAAACGGTGTGCCTCTCTTTAAGGTCCCTTATCTGTATTATATTTGTAATTATGTACGCTATCAAACAACTATTTATACTGATGGCTAGGTATGCTAGTGTCCTCTAAAACAATGTATTATGTTGGCAATATTGCAGCCTGCACATAAGTGTAACCAACATTATACACATAAACATTGTTCTTCGGTTTACGTATTCAAATATAAACACATTAACGATTACAACACCCCATATTGTTTACAGTTAAGCGTTCATTATTTAATTATATTATATGTTTTGACAGTTAACATAACGCCATACATTTAGCAGTGTAGTTTTAGATTGTGTATATAATGGTACTGTGAATATCATAAATCCCCTTATCATTATATATAAGTTGCGTACGGTCCGGATGGTGTTCCTCCTGGTGTACTCAAAAACTGTGCTTCCGTGCTGACTTCCTGCCTAGGCAAACTCTTTCGTCTCTGTCTCTCCTCTAACATCTTCCCTTTGTGATGGAAGTTTGCTCTCTTTCCTGTCCCAAAGAAGGGTGACCACTCTCAACCTTCCAACTATCGTCCAATTGCTCTCATCTTCTGTATCTCTAAAGTTTTTGAAACTACTCTTACTTCCAAATTTCTTAAGCATTTATCTTCTCATAATCTACTACCAGATCACCAGGTATGGCTTCCTTTACCCATACAGTACCGGTGACGTCCTATTCTTTATATTTGTGACAAATATTAGACGATTTTGTTCAGATTAGGAAGGACCTCTAGCAATAAAAAAGGCTTTGTACTATCTCATCCAAGCCTTCTAACTACCGCAAATCCATCCTAAGCTGCACGATATCGTCTAAATATAGCTATAATTAAAGATAACACACGTCGCTGATAATCAAAGGGTTAAAGGTGACTCTAATGGTGATCTTCTTGCATATCTTACTAAATCTTGGTCATCCTCCTTTCGGGGCTTCGGTGAGACCTTTTCTATTGCGTTAGACATATCGAAGGCTTTCGATAGACTCTGACACATATCTCTAATTTCTAAACTACCCTCCTTCGGTTTCTATCCCTCCATCTGTGCGTTTGTCTCTAATTTACTTTCCGGTCGTTCCATGGCTGCAGTTGTGGACGGCCATCGTTCACTTCCTCATCCTATCAACTCCGGTGTTCCTCAGGGATCTGTCCTATCTCCCATTCTCTTTCTAATTTTCATAAATGATCTTCTCAACTGTACCTCCAGTCCTATCCATTCATATTCAGACGACTCTACCTTACACTATTCAATTAGTTTCCCAAAACGCCCCAGCCAGCAATCCCTCAAATGCAAACGTAATGAAGCCATAGAACAATTATCTTCTGATCTAACTTCCATCTCCAATTGGGGCAGAGAAAACCTTGTTATCTTTAATGCTTCCAAAACCCACTTTCTCCATCTATCTACCCGCCGTGAACTCATAACGGACTTTCCCTTCTTCTTCAACAATACAATAATCAACCCTTCATCTTCTCTCAGTATTCTTGGTGTTTCTTTTTCTTCTGCTCTCTCTTGGAAGGACCATATTACCAGTCTCAGGGGGTTCTTTGCCCCTGCTCAGCTTCTTGCTCTGTATAGGGGCACAGTGCGTCCTTGTATATAGTATTGTTCACATTTGTGAGGAGGGTCCTCTCACACAGCACTTTTAGATAAAGTGGAAAGGAGGGCCTTTCGTGTCGTTAACTCCCGTCCACTCACCGACTCTCTGCAATCTCTCTCTCTTCGCCGCAGTGTTGCATCTCTCTCGCTATTCTATCGCTACTAGAATAATCAGTGTTCCTCAGAGCTCTCTCAGTGCATACCACCTCCTCTACATAGGGTACGTAGTACCCGTCTTGCAACACAATCCCACCCCTACTCTGTACAACTCTCCAACTCAAGAGTAAAACGTTACTCCCAATTATTCTTCTATTCAACAGCTGAGCTCTGGAGCTCTCTCCCTGAATCCATATTTCCCTCATCCTATGACTTAAATTGTTTCAAATTCCGTGTGTCCAGACATTTAGGCTCGAACGTTCCTTGATTTTGTCCCTGTTATTCTTTTAACTCTGGGGGAGGCACTTGTCACAGTCAGTTTTGTCTTTTGTCTTCCTCATCCACATATAAAAAACACAAAAACAAAAAAAGTCTATGCAGCAAGTTTGGAAAATTGTACTCATTTAATTTCCATATATACTTTGACCTCACTGCCAACTGTGCAACACACACACACACACACACACACACACACACACACACACACACACACACACACACACACACACCCCGGCACACCTACACACACACACACACCGGCACACACACACACACACCTACACACACGCACACAAACACACACACACACAAACACACACTACATATATTGAACAAAATTATAACTTTTTTCAGTTTACCGTAACGTATTGTTTCATTTTATTCTGGCTATTTGTAGACGATTTTATTTAATTTAGGAAGGTTTTTGGGAGATCTAGCTATCTATCGTCAGTGCCTTGAACTCCGAGGGGGTGGCCACGAATGAATCACCTCCATCGAGGCAATTCGTTCGATTCTCAAGATTGTTTGGGGGTAAAGTTGCCAGCAGTCCAGTAAAGATATGGATATACCCACCACTAATTGCAATAGTTTTTCTCTCTGTTTCATTTTAGTGTGTGTTAGTATAGGAATGACTATATAAAATATAATATGTGACTTTTCTTTTCATTTCAGATCTATGACTAGCTATCATGGATAAGTGTGTGTTTTGTGAGCAACCTCTCGCTGATGGTCGACAGACGGTGACATTAACTCAGAAAGGATGTGACAGTATCGTTAGGGCCTGTACGCTACGTCAGACAGTTCATATCAAATGTCGCAAGGATTACACAAACCCCCATGTTATTGAAAGAGACAAAAAAAGATCAGCCAATGAGGCAGATTTTCATCAATCTTCTGCTAGCCTCCGATCTTCGAAACCAGTATTCGTCTACAAAGAACATTGTATATTTTGTGGCTGTGGAGATAGTTCAGGTGGTCGACAGGATGCCCGAAAACTCATTTCAGTTCGATTCATCAACATGCAGAAAATGATTCTCAAAGCATGTGAGGAGTATGAGGGTCCTTGGGTAGACGTCGTCAGAGATCGTGTATTATTTGTTAATGACCTCCATGCTGCCAATGCACTATATCATAACCTTTGTTCAACGAACTTCAGGACAGGGAAGAAGATTCCCCAAATATTTCAAACAGTGATGGAAAACCATTCAAGCGGGTTAAAAGGAGTGAGCGTGCTGGAAGACCAAAGCAGGGAACAGCAAGACAAGCCTTCTTGAAAGCTACAGAATACTTAGAGGAAAATGATGATGAACAGAAAACCATAACAGACTTAATTGGAAAAATTAAAGAATACTGTGATGATAAGAGCATTGCCTATGGATACACTCACATGAAGAATGAATTGAAGAAACACTTTGGAGACCAGATTGTCATCACAGAAATTGATGGGAAGTCTAATGTTGTCACTCTGAAAAGCACTGTTTCTCGAATATTGCACGATTTTCACTTGAGGTCACAACAAGAAGATTGTGACAAACACAAAGAAATAGTCAAAACAGCAGCTAAACTGATAAAAAATGACATCAAAGAAATTAACCAGTTGAGAGATGTCTATCCAGCAACAAGTGCCATGGCATCCATCCAAGATAACCTGAGTTTCGTCCCTGACTCGTTACAGAGCTTCCTTACAGAGCTCTTTGTGGGCTACAAGTCGCAGAAGATAGCATCGATAGGTCAAGCCATCATGCAAGCAACTCGTCCAAGAGCACTCATGGCTCCTCTACAAATCGGTCTGGGAATCCAGATGCACAATAGTTTTGATTCCAGATTCCTGATCGATTCCTTGCATGCACATGGTTTCTGTTGTTCTTATGCAGAAGTACAGAAGTTCCAGCGCATTCTGCAGCTGCCCAAGGGACTAGCTTTCCTGAGTACTTTCCAGGACATTTCTATCAGTACATGGGAGACAATGCAGACCATGACATTGCCACTCTAGATGGCAAGAACACGTTTCATGGAATGGGTATAATCGCAGCTGTAACACCCTATCTGCAGGCTGAAAGAAACATTCCTATAAAGGACATCCCTTTGAAAGATGTAGTTGCCCTCGGAAAGATAAACATTCACCCATATCCATCAGAGAGAGAAGCAATGTACAACATGTCTTACGAAGTCTTGGAGAAACCAGATGTGAAAGAGCCATATCTCCAATCCGACTTTCTGTGGAAAGTATCACCAACAGCTCAAATATCAAGACCTCTATGGAATGGATACATGCAAATGATTGCAGATGGAAACCATCCAGGGAAAGCCTCGGTAGTATTTATGCCCATGATAGACATGAATCCAAATGACCTTTCCTGTATATACTCGACACTAGTATTTGTTTCATCGCATGCAAAGCGGTACAATACCACCCCCGTAATCACATTTGATCAGCCTCGCTGGTGGAAGGCACACACCATTGTAGAAAGTGAACCACCAAACAGCGACATCCGATCAATTGTTGTGCGTCTCGGAGCGTTTCATACCCAAATGAGCTTCTTGGGTTCCATTGGACATTTAATGTCTGGATCTGGACTACAGGAAGTGCTTGAAGTGGTCTATGCCCCGAACTCAGTCGGTCACATGCTGTCTGGTAAAGCTGTAGCAAGAGCAATGCGAGGTCATCTCTTAGTCGATTCAGCCCTCAACACTCTCCTGACAGCTAGAGCATATCAAGTTGATGTAACTTCTTTGATGGATGAAACCAAAGGAGTTGAGATGCAGCCCTGTGAAGATAGTTCAAGTGGTGAAAATCCTGACGCCCATATCGACAACTAAGAAGACAAACTTGAATTGCACAGTGATCTCCAGACTTTAGGAACTCTGATGGAGGAGCTACTAGCTGGGAAAACAACTGCCCAAGACATAGAGAGCAACGAGGTTCTGCAAAGAGTGGCTTCTAAACTTAAAGATGAGCTTGTTACTCTGAAAGACAACAGAACTTCAGTGCTCTGGATGCAGTACATGACAATGATCGACATACTGAGAAGCTTCATTAAATCTGAAAGAACTGGCAACTGGTGCCTAAACCTGCAAAGCTTGCATAGAATGTTGCCATACTTAGCGGCTTCAGGACACAACTTGTATACAAAGTCAGTATACACATATCTACAAAAGATGGCTGCACTCAGGGACGAAAAGCCAGACGTCTACCAGCACTTCATGGATGGTCTCCATGTCGTTCGTCGGTCAGATCATTTTTGGGCCGGACTATCCACAGACCTTGTTATTGAGCAGGTAAGCTAAGATTATGTATCATACATAGACACATAATAAAATGTACATAGACACATATAAATGTCCACAATGGAATAAAACAAAAATCTAAACATAATTTAAGATAAATCTTTTATTTGTATTTGACTGTATGACATTTACAGCTTCGTGCTAGGATCTATTATAAGGCTGACATGCAAGAAATAGCGATATCATCAACATAGTCGTAGCCACAAGATAACTAACTCGTGGCCACAAGATAGATTTTTTTTTCACATGTTCTATACCAGCCACTATATGCGTTCCAGTTCACACGAGTATATACCTTGTCTTTTTTTTCCTTTACAGGTTTTCATGCGCAGTTTGAAGTCATCTGGAGACATGATCTGGAGGACGTGGTATGACAGAGGCACAGAGATCTCTGTGGGTCCTTTCAGCTCCATCCTGTGCAGAAGTTAATGATGCTATGCAACAGTTTACATCCGTACAGTACATAAGCAGTGACCAACACAAGGATGTTACTCATGCCAGACTTGTCAAGGACACCAATGATGCAAGAGCCATGGTTCATTTTCTTCTGGCGAGGAGTCCCTTCAATGATCCAAAAGAATTGAGAAACATCACCAGTGGTGTCACTGTACCAGCTACAGTTAATGTTGATTCAGCGGAGAAGGTTGGCTATGCTATCCTGCAATCCATGGAAGGAAAAAAGCTTGTTGATTTTGTCTTCAAGAAGAAGGTGCAGGCCACCACCATGAATGTCAAATCAGCAGTAGCTATTGCTTCAGAAGATGTTCACATTGACGCCAATCTTCTGTTCCCGAGGCTTATAACTGCAGGAACCCGATGCAGTGATCTTCATCAAATGATATCTTTTGAGCTCTCTGCATATCCCACGGCTTTGTTTGACTCCAAGACGATGATGAAGACAGCGAACAAAGCAAGCTTGGCTTATGCAATGTGGTCTGAAGGTTTAGACAGTCCGGCTCCAGAAGGGGATATCCAGTACATTCTAGACGGGGGTGCTCTCCTGCATCGCATTCCATGGACACGTGGACACAGTTGGGAGGAGATTCTGCAAGACTACTGTCGATATGTCTCCAACAGATAAGGAAAAGCTACAGTTGTCTTTGATGGATACACAGATGCCGCCTCAACCAAAGATTGTGCTCACCTTCGACGACAAAATGGAATTGTCGGTGCTCGGGTTCACTTTTCTGTTGATATGAGGCTGAAGATGAAGAAAGAAGAGTTTCTGACAAACAAAGAAAACAAACAACAGTTCCTCCATATGCTAGGTGAACACCTGGAAAGGACAGGCTGTCATGTCATCCATGCAAAAGGAGATGCCGATTTACCAATCGTTCAGACAACAGTGGAATCTGCAGCTAGGTGTGACAGCATACTGGTTGGAGACGACACTGAACTACTTGTACTTCTCTGCTATCATGGCAAGAATACATCGCACAAACTCTTCTTCAAACCAGAGCCAAAATCACTCTCAAAGAAGAGACCAAGAACATGGAACATTAAAACGACAAGGGCAGCCCTTGGCAGCGCAGTCTGTGACAACATACTCTTCATACACGCTGTCCTTGGATGTGATACTACATCGAGAGTCCATGGTCTTGGAAAGCAACTTGCTCTGACACGCATGAAAAATGCTGTCTTCTGCAAACAAGCACAACTTTTCATGAAACCAGACATGACAAAAGAGAACATCATTACTGCTGGAGAAATTGCAGTTGTGTCATTTGTGACGCACGTCAGCTCCCCAGCGACCACGAGCGGGTAGCGTGGCTCCCCATCCTCTTCTCCCCTCTCCCCAGGCAGTGTTATGGGCTGTAGGTTATTGATTTAGTTCTAGTTTCTTCCTAGTGCATCATAGTGTCACAGGTAGTCCAGAAATACTCTTTATTTTCACCTGTGACAATGCATTGTATTTTATTCCAGCTGTCATAGATTTAATGTATTAGATGACTCGTGGAAGTTGGAGAGTGTGAGTGAGTGAGAGAGAGAGAGAGAGAGAGAGAGAGAGAGAGAGAAATCAGAGCTTGGTGGTATCGGCGGATTGATATCGTGCAACTTGATTAGTTACGTCATCTCTCGGGCGCCTGATTTGTCGCCGGGCTCCTCCCTCCTGCCCCGTCACCGCTTTCCCGCCGCGTCGGGAATGGGTGCGCCTACATGCACGCACTCCCTTGTGACTTACATGGGCAGAGCTCCTCTTAGTGCTGTACCGCTAACATCCCCTTGCAATCTATCAGCCCACCTCACCCCCCTATTGCGAACTTTCTCTACCACTGCTTACCTTCTTCTCTCTGTATATCCTACTATTAATTAACTGCCCTTCCCCTTGACGTTGATTTCATATATCCGTCACTGTATTATACAGCGAGCTCTCAGAGATATTATATGTACGTAGTTAGGCATTTTGGATCAGAGGGTTATCCATTTTGGCTTGGGTAGGTTTGACATACTCATTGTGTTGCCCCAACCTTATTTTCTTGGGTGTCTGCCAGGTTAGTTCATGCTAGACTGGGGAGAGGCTATCTGGTTGCAGTTTCCTATGAGCATAGACTTCGTTGAGCCTATGCAACTGTACCGGATACCTGCGGAGGCCTAGGTCATTTTCTTGTCTGTGTACCTTAGAGCCTAGCACTGTGTTGGCGTGAGGGTGTTTGCCTAGTCCACCCAGCACTGTGCTACCTCGTTAGCTTTTGACTTAGGAGGGTCGCCAGGAGAGAACCAGGTACACGAGACCTGGATCTCTCAAGAGAGCACCCCCGTCATTTAATGTAACTAGGCGCACAGACTTGAGAACGACACTAGGCTACCGAGCAGGTGGCTCGGCCCAGATAGCCTAGCCTACGAGTCCCCTGCTAGACTTCGTCCACCTGGCAGACCCCCGATTAGGGTTTATAATCTCATTGTGTATATGTGTGCAGCATTATTGTTCCTTATGTTTATGGTAGGTCGTGATTGTTGCTGAGAGACCCAACTAGAGCAGGCTAGTGCCTGGTGGGAGAAAGCACATCTTTTTGTGGTTCGAGATTAGACTGCCGACTGTTTTATAATTACACTTGTGCCAGATAACACCGTATGTCCCTACACTATGTATGTTCCCACAGTAATAATACACAGTTCAGAATCCGATACGTACTTCTTAGTTGCATCTGACTTTTGCAGAAGATTCCGGCATGATGCTTTAGGGCTTTCTTTGTTTCAGTTTCTTTCAGACAGGAGTGACAGTTTACTGATTATTTAACGTAACGTTAATTATCCTTCTTCTAGTTTGCTATTAAATCGTTGCTGCGATTTAATTACGCTATCTATCTTTTTCCTTGTATACTTTAATAAAGTAATCGTATGTTGTATGAGTATAGGCTGCTTCAGTGATCATCAGCCTATAGTGTGCACCTTTTACCGAGTCATAGGATACCTCGTTGTCCAGGCACGACTCAGGGCGGTATAGGTGTTTTGTTTTCCAGTGGTTAAGGCAGGGGTTGGAACTAGTGTTACCGTTGTTGCATTTAGCCTTATCTAGTCCAATGATGAAGAGCCCCGTGTCTTGCAGAACCTGGATCGTAACACATTGTACAGTGGTCTCGAAGGGGAAACCATTGATGAACTGCGGTACAGACGTTTCTGTCAAAAGACAATATCCAGTACCTTAAGTGTACAGCCTCATGCACTACCTCCGACCTCTGCATCTCTGCGAAATCACAGCCTCGGAGTTTACTATCAGGTTCAGGTGTGGTGTGGTGTGAATACTCTGCGTCCAGAAGACTGGGGGTGGAAGGTGGTTGATGGAAGAATGTACCCGTTGACAACAAGTAAAGATCCCACTCCTCAAGAACTCCTTGAGGTCATCAGATGCAGCTGTAAGACTGGCTGTCAAACTCTGCGATGTACATGTCGCAAGAATGGACTTGACTGCACTAATGCCTGTGGACAGTGTCGTGGAATCTGTGCAAATATGTCAACACTACAATTAGAGGAACTAAGTGATGATGCATTTAACCATATTTCATAAAGAATAAGTGTTCCGTAGTCGCAGTATGCATCTCATAAAGCAAAGAAAATTGAAGTTTTTTGTTGTCCGAGGGTATGTGTACTTAACACAATTTTAAAATATGTTCCCATAGTTTGATTTTCTTAGACTTTTGATATGTTATCCTCCTCATAATGTAGTTTCATATGCAACAATCAGAAAAACTATTGCAATTAGTGGTGGGTTGACCCCCCATTCTGCCGTATCTTTACTGGACGCACCTCTGATGTCCTGATCTAAGTAAAATCGTCTAAAATAGCCCAAATAGAGGTCATCAATGCCTTAGCGTATATTGAAACGGTTATGGTGCAAGAACAAATATTTGCAGGCCCCGAAAATTGGCAGAGGTCTGACTCCCTCCCTTGCCTGCCGGAGCCTCATAAATATTCCCGCCAGACAACTGCTCAAAGTTGACGATTTTATCACGCTTAGACTCACAAGATTTATATCACAAGTTTGGAGTTGGGGGAGTGATGGGGGAGGGTGCAGGGAGGGAGGGATATTGATGGGAGAGTGATGGGAGATAAGGGATGGAAGGATATTGATAGGGGTAATGGGGTAGGAAGGGATGGATATTGATGGGGAAGGGTAGAGAGGTAGGGACATTGATGGGGATGATGGGGTATTTTGGTCCATGGGATGCAATTTGAGTGATAAGGCTAAACCCTGTTCCAAGTAGGTAGGTCAGAAATAGTAAAACCTAATCTTTGTAACTTAAAAGGGGCAAACAAAACAAATGGGCTGTACATTGCCACACCTATTCCCTGGCTGACCCTTCCCAAATGGCACAACTATTAGCTCGATTACCTTAGTCGTTTGTGATATATATAGGTTAATGTTTATTAGTTTTGAACTATTATGTTGGCACAGGGTATATCACAGGCCTGGATTCACCAACGTTACCATGTAATAGATGCTGACCATTCCCATTTACAACCGTGCTACCATCATCTTAAGCCTCTCAAAATCCGATTACGTATTCATATTCTGTGTCCTGGCTATTATAGGACGATTATATTAAGATTAGGATGTGTATGTGGAAGTCAAAGGGTTAATTGAGATTGTCTTTACCCTTATGATTCCCACATGTCGTTCCTAAGCAGTATAACATCGTCTAATGATAGCCAAAATATATTTGTCATAAAGTGCCATAATCTTGAAAAGATTAACTTCCTTATTCATCAACATTGGTTTAAGGGAATGGGATAGTTAAGATCCTAGTAATGATTACATGAATCATGGGTAAAATTTAGTGTAAAGACATTATAGTTACAATAGACTTTATCAGAGATCCTCTACCTTATTCCTAGTAGGTAGGCCAGAAATAATGAACCCTAACCTCTGTAGGGATAGAGCAAATTATCTTTAAATTTCCGCAGCTATTCCTTGAATGTCCCTTCCTAAATAGTAGAAATATCAGCTGGATTACTCTAGTCTCTTGTGAGACATAGAGGTTAATGTTCAAGAGTTTTGGACTACTTATTTGAAACAGGGTGTAGTTGCAAATGTTTTGATAAATCCGCCCCGTGGAATGTAATATTCTGTTTTTTGTTTTTTTTTGTTTTTTTTATGAGAGTGCGGGAGACAAAATGCATAACTGCCTGTATTGAGTGCTTCCCCCAGAGTTGAAAGAGTGACAGTGCCAAAACAAGGGATGTTCAAGCCAAAATGCCTGGACACACGGAGTTTGAAGTAATTTAAATCATAGGAAGCGGGAAAGACTGATTCTGGGAGAGAGTTCCAGAACTCAGCAGTTGAATAGAAGAAAGTCTGAGAATAACGTTTCACTCTTGGGTTGGAGAGTTGCACAGAGTAGGGGTGGGATTGTTTTGCAAGACGGGTACTACGTACCTTACGTAGAGGAGGTGGCATACACTGGGAAAGCTCTGAGGAACATTGATTATTATAGTAGCGATAGAATAGTGAGATAGGTGCAACATTGTGGCAAAGAGAGAGAGATTGCAGAGAGTTGTTGAGTGGGCGGTAGTTAATGATACGAAAGGATTTCCTTTCTATTTTGTCTAGGAGTGCGGTGTGAGAGGATCCAGCTCCCAACACATGTGAACAATACTCAATACAAGGACGCACTGTGCACCTCTACAGAGAAAGAACCTGTGCAGGGGTAAAGAACCCCTTGAGGCAGTTGAGCACACCCAGCTTCTGGGAGGCTGGCTTAGCAAGACAGGTAATATGGTCCTTCCAAGTGAGAGCAGAAGAAAAAGAGATGCTGAGAATATTGAGAGAAGATTGATATTGATATTTGTGTTGTTGAAGTATAAGGGATAGCTAGACCTCTGAAAGTTCGGAACGGGTAGTAAGATGAAGAAATTGGGTTTTGGGAGCATTAAAGGTAACAATATTTTCTCTACCCCAAATGGAAATAGTAGTTAGATGAGAAGATAAGTGTTGCATGGCTTCATTACGTTTGTCTTTGAGGGATTGCTGGCTGGGGCATTCAGGAAAACTAATTGAGTAGCGTAAGGTAAGAGTCGGCTTCGTATGAATGGATGGGACTGGAGGTACAGTTGAGAAGATCATTTATTAAAATTAGAAAGAGAATGGGAGATAGGACAGAGCCCTGAAGAACACCAGAGTTGATAGGATGAGGAAGTGAACGATGGCCGTCCACAATCGCAGCTATGGAACAGCCGGAAATTAAATTAAAGACAAAGGCACAGATGGAGGGATTGAAACCGTAGAAGGGTAGTTTAGAAATTAAAGATTTTTGGAAAGAAAATGGAATGTATGCTTCCATGCCCGAGAGCATTACCTCGGTAATGTGTTCTGCACTCTCCGAGGGTCCCCGGCCTCGGAAGCAAAAGTCATTCGATGGGAAATCAGAGAAGTACTGCCGAAGAGCCCACCAGTCGTCAGCGCCACAAGCGCCGCCGGTTGGGAGAATGGGTGGCCGTACTGGAGAGATAGGACAGGTGACAGATATTAGTTTATTGTCGGAGGAGCCCAAAGGAGAGAACAAATTTACAGTATAAGCAGAAGGGTTAGAGGTTAGAAATAAGTCAAGAATGTTGGGCCTATCTTCGAAGCGGGTGGGTTGCTGAACTAACTGCTCTAGGTCATTTAAAATAGAAAAATGTAGGCTTGTTCAGCAGGTTGGTCAGTGGAAACAGAGGAGAGCCATTGGTGGTGGTGAACATTGAAATCTCCTAAGATGGAGATTTCTGAGAAAGGAGAGATGGATAGAATGTGTTCCACTTTAGAAGTTAGATAGTCAAAGAATTTTGGATAGTCAGTAGAATAAGGGGAGGGATAGACAGCGCAGAAATATTTAGTTTGAGAGTGACAAGAAAACTTTAGTGAGAAAGCTGAGAATTCAGAAGAATCTAAGTTGGGAACATGAGAGAAAGCAAGATTGTTACTTAAATAGACGCAACATCCACCTTCGGCTCGAAACTGAAGATAGAGATAGTAGGAGGATACAGAGAAGGGTTTGTTGTCAGTAGTATCAGACAACTGTGTTTCGGTGAGAAAGAGAAGATCAGGGTTGGCAGAGGAGAGGTGGTGTTCCACAGAGTGGAAGTTAGAGGAAAGGCGGGTCGAGGTTTCGTCATGTTATAATGTAGTATGTAAGGTGTTTGTAGTATAATGTATTGATAGGAGTAGAAGGTGTTTTGGAGGGCAGGCTGGGGTTGCCCTCAATATTGATGAAACACTGAAGGTTATCATCTTCAGTGCTGGTGACGTCTTCTTTATTGGATTTCAGCTACATTTAGACGATTTTATAAAGTTTAGGAACGATATATGGTAGCTAAAAGGACTAATTGGGATAGTCTTTAACCTTTTAATGGGAAGACGTCCGTCCCACCCTGAATGAAATTGGTTAATCGTTGCCAGAGTATAATGAAACGGATGTCACCGGTACTCAATACGTGAATTTAAAATAGTGGATAGCAGTGGATATACGTTTGGGTAGTGGGGTGTATATGGAATTGTATATACTACCGCGCCATAGTAGGGTATGCTAATGAATGAGTATACCCTGTTCATTATAGGTAAGCCAACAATCCTGAACCCCAACCTCTCATAACTTATAAAGGACTTGAGTAATTGAGCTGTTATGTCTACGATTTGGAAAGAGTCAACCAGTAATTAGGTTTGGGAAATTAAAACCCGTTTGCTCCAACCCATCCTGAGTTACAAGATATTAACGTTAAGATTTCTGCCCTAATTATCGTGAACAGTCTATAGCATTGTGTTTGATATAAGATGGTGTATAATAGCGGTTGCAGAAGCAGGTAGTTGGGTGCATAGGTAATGTTGTATACTGTTGGATGGATAATAGGGTATATTATAGTTGTTTAACTGTTTCTGTACCGTTGACGTCCTTTTCAGTTTGTTCTGACTACTATTAGAAGATTGTATTCAGTTCAGGAAAGGCCTTAAACAAATATAAGGTTACGAACTATCTCGACTGCCTTTTTTTTTTTGTCTACCACATATGCCCCTTTCCCACTGGTGAGACAAGTCCGATTTTCGTCGCCGACACCAATAAATTGGCACATTCGTGATATGTCTCAACACCTCTCATGAACAATCGTTTGACTCTCAAGGCCTCTCAAGGCCTCGCAAGGGCCTTCGCAAATGTTCGCACAGTTCAAAATTTTGGACGAGGACTCACGAGGATTGGTTACCCTCACAAGCATCGTCGAGCATCGCCGAAGGGATCTGCGAGGGTATCTGCGATCATCGGCGAGACATCACTGAGGGTTTCGCATAAACAAAACTTTGCAACGCTGTATGGATGCTCACCGATGCTCTGCTCGCCGATGCTCTCAGCTGTTCCGAGAACATCGATGATGCCAAGGAGCACCTTCGGCGAGGTGGGAGAGAAAGAAAAAAAAAAACGAGGAGGGAGAGAAAGAGAAAACAGCGAGGTGGGCTCAATGTTTACGTTATGGCTTAGCCTATTTGAGCCCACCTCGCTGTTTTCTCTTTCTCTCCCTCCTCGTTTTTTTTTTCTCTCCCTCTCTCTTTGCCTATAATCTGTTCGTCCCCGTTCAGCCTACTGTTTTAAGACGTTTACCCCCATCCAGGTTTCAATATTTTCCTGGTGAGCGGTAGCGAGCCAACATATATATATTTTTGTTTTTGGGTCGTTTTTCTGGTCCCCTTTCTTCCTCATGGTTAACCCCATTAGTTTTCATATTTGGGGGATGGTGGGGGGAAGGTAGAAGGGTAATTGACTCGTGTTACAAATATGAAGCCGATTGGTGAGGTAGTTTCGCCACCACGGATTTTCCTTTTTTTCCTTTTCTTCGTACGCTGGAAGTGGGTGGTGGGAGTGAGGTACGGGTGTGGGTTGGGGACGACAGAAGGGTAGGGGACTTGTCACACAAATATGGAACCGATTGGTTCAGTCGTTTCTCCGCCACATATTTTCCTTTTTTTTTTTTTGTGAGGTGACCGATAGTCAGCGAGTGGGTGGGGGTAGGGGGTTGTGTTGGTGGTGGCAAGAAGCCAGAAGGGTAGGGTACATGTGGTAGAAATATGAAAGCCATAGGTGCAGTCGTTTCGCTGCTACGATTTTTTTTCGGCGAGTCCGTATATATACGGACCTGGCACTGGGCGTGACAAGACCCTAGTCCGTATATATACGGACCTTGCACTCTGGGGGTTTTAAGACTTTTACCCCCATCCCGGTTTCAATATGCCGAACCATCGCTTGAATCGCCGAAGACGTTGCAGAACATACGGCGAGTTTTCTTTCATTCTCGCATGATTTTGCAAGATATTTTTGAAAATGTGACATGCCTCGCAGAGGTCATCGGCGAAACATCGCTCACTTCGCCGATAACGTCGCAGAAGGTCGGCGATTGCGTCGCCGACATCGGCGACATCTTCGCTGAGTATAATTTGTCATCTGTATGTAACAGTCAAAATCTTGAACGTCGCACGTATTCTTGCGAATTTGACAAAACTAAGTCATCGGCGACGAAAATCGTGACTAGTCTCACCAGTGGGAAAGGGGCAATATCCTTCTTAAGGTACATAATATCGTGTAAATATAGCTAGACAAAATACATTAGACGTCACCGGTACTGAAAGGGTTAACAAGAATAATTTACACTTGGTCCCTTTGAGCTACAAAACTCTACCACGAGCTGATTGACTGATGATAATAGTGTAATACTGTGTTATTTATTGTAACTGAAACACTTGATACCCTCAGCCAATCAGCTCGAAGCAACAAGTGCAAACTATACCCTGCTCTTGAACATTACCTCTATAACTTACAAACGAGTAAAATAATCGACCTAATATTTCTTCCAATGGGGAAGAGTCAGCCAGGGAACAGGCGTTGATTTTTTTTTTTTTTTTTTTCTGTATTCCAACTACTCCCTCTCGGGCATAGGCTGATAGCCTTTACACTCTACCGCTGAACACGGTGAGGCCCGTGAGGTCTTGCTCCAGCCTAGGGAGTGAGACATGCGAAGCACCTATTCACGGCTCGAACCCAACTCCATCTCTGAAGCTGCTTCTCCTCTGCACTTCACAGTCTCACTCCCCAGGCTCGGACCCTCACTCTTAGAACGCCACCTATTGAGCAATTAACTCACTAGGCATTGCCCCCCTGTAGCATATTTTGAATATGGGAATATTCATACAGTGCTATTTAATCAGGAAACAATGAGGGTATTTTGTTTTGGCATTTCGGTGTGCTGTGGTAATGCACTGAAACTAGGTACAGCACAAATTCCATCCCAATAATATCTTCCCATTGACATATTGGGATTCGAGTCCGGGTACATTGGCTTACCAGTCCAGTGGCAAGACCACTCTGCCACACATTTACAGCGCATATGCTCAAGATCTTTTTGAGTTAGAGGTTAGGGTTCACAATTTTCGGCCTACCATTTTGAAACAGGGCCTGATAAACCCCTTGAAGATTATGATGCATAATGATAGTTTATTCTTGCTATCATGATACGATTTTATCAAGCTTAGGGAGGATCTGTGGGAATCTAAAGGTTAAAGGATGTCTCAATAAACCATCTGACTTCCACATATCTTTCCTAATCTGAATATAATCGTATAATAATAGCCAAAAAAACAGAAGAGAATTACGCCACCATATCTAGACACAATTAACAAATATGACTATAGCGAATGAGTAGTGGGGTAGAACAGTGATGACGAATTTAATATAATAATGGACGGAGAAATGGGTACCAATATCTATCTATCTATCTATTGCCTGACGCCGTGATCCCCGAAGGGGTGGCCACGAACGAACCGCCCCCATGCACCTCTGTCCCAGTCAGTCGACGCCCCTCCCCCCAACCAGCACCGCCTTCGTTCATGTAGTTCCTCACTCCATCCTTCCACCTCATATTCGGTCTACCTCTCCCTCTCTGTCCCTCCACCTCGCTCTCGTACACCCTCTTAGTCATTCTCTCGCTTTCCATACGTTCCATATGGCCGAACCATCTCAAGTTGTTCCTTTTCACACTTTCCAGCACATCTACCTCCACACCACACCTCCTTCTTACTTCCTCATTAGTCTGTCTATCCCTCCATGTAACTCTGCACGCACTCCTTAAGTAATTCATTTCCACTGCTCTCACTCTTGGTCTGAGTCTCTCAACCAACGTCCATGCTTCGCTTCCGTAAGTCAGTGTCGGGATTACCACACTGTCATGCAAGGGCTTCTTCACTTCCATACTGACCACCCTATTTCTTGTTACTGCTTTTAGCGTTCCTACAACCCTCTTCCCCTGTTGTACCCTCTCCCGCACCTCTTCATCCATAGTCCCATCTTTACTCAACACACTGCCCAGATACTTAAAAGAGTTGACGATCTCCATAGCCTGACCGTTCAGCTTCACCTCACACTCTGTGACTTCACCCCTTTCGAAGACCATAACCTTGCTCTTCCCCGTATTTACCTTCAAATTCCGTTTTTCGCACACTGTTCCAAACTCATTTACCAGAACCTGCAACTCCCATTCATTATCACTCATCAGAACTGTATCATCCGCAAACAGCAGTATAGGTAGCTTCCACTCAATTCCCTCCCTTTTCAGCGATACACCAACATCCACTGCTCTTGATAGGATTTCTTTCATGACTCCATCCATATATACAGTAAACAACCACGGGGACATCACACAACCCTGTTTCAAACCAACATTCAGGTCAAAGAACTCGCTATGCTTACTCTCCACACGTACTGCCGCCTTTGCACCCTCATACATGCTCTTCACTGCTTTCAGCAACTTGCCCTCTACTCCATATATTCTAAGTACTTTCCTCAAACCTTCTCTATCCACTCTGTCATAGGCCTTCTCCAAGTCCATAAAGGCAACATACACCTTTTGTTTCTTCTCCAGATACTTCTCCACAACACAATTCAGGGTCAAAATCTGATCTACACATCCTCTTCCCTTCCTAAAACCTCCCTGCTCGTCGCCTATCCATATACTAATATACTAATGGATTTTCATTATAATTAGGCAAGACATCTTGACCCCTAACCTCTGTAACTCAAAAAGGGCTAAAGCAAATGAAATATAAATCTCCATACCTAATCTCTGGTTGACTTTTCCCAAATAGTAATAATAATGGCTTGCTTATTCTAGTCCTTTTGAGTTACAGCGGCTCTTAAGCTGCTTGGCATAGAGCCATGGTATTTTTTCTAATAAAAACAAAAATTGAGTTACAAAAGTTAGTGGTTAAAATGTCTGGCTTGATTATAATGAAAAAACTAAGAAGGTGGGGGAACGGAATTTGAAGATTAACCCTTTCAGTATCGGTGACGTATTTTTGTTTTGTCTTGCAGCTATATCTAGACAATTTTATGAAACTTAGGAAGGATATATGATAGCTAAAAGGGTTAATTAATATAGTATGTAGCATTTTCATTGGCAGACGTCCTTCCAAAGCTCAATATGTATCGGTCTAATAGTTGTCAGAATAAAATTAAAATAATTTAGTCGGAACTGAATGGGTTTAATTCTGGATGTTATAATTATAAAGTTTTTGCAGTGTTCGATAATATTGAGATATATTTGAGGAATTTGGTATATTGGGGAATGAGGTATATTAGGAGATCGAAATGGGACCTTGTGATGAATGGTAGATGAGTTGTAAATGTGAATGAAGAATGGGGTAGGGTAAGGGGTACTTCACACAGTCAGGAATGCGAGCTAGAATCACTAGAAGTAATGATTCCTGGTGATTCCTGGGAATACACAGCGAATGTCTGCAATTCCCCGTGGACTCATAACACCGTAGGAACCAGTGGGAGTGTACCTGCGAATCACTGGGAATCACTGGGAATCACCAGGAATCCCCTGGATAAAACCAGGAATGAAGTGCGAGTTATTGAAAATTTGAAAATTTCGGATTACTGTAATATACGAGTCGATAGGAGTAATATAGGAATAACTGGGAATTAGATAGGAGTGACTGGGAGTCACCGAGCATCACTGGGATTTGTTAGGAATGAGATGCGAGTATGTCAGGCATGGCCCCCATTGTGTGTTTGATCCTATAATTGAAATTAATTTGTCCTCAAGTATGTCTCTTGTAGGCTATAACTACAGTCCTCTAATATCATCATTAAGTATTTTGACTGTATTCATACATCATTACAGACATTAATATAATACGATAATTCTGTATTTTTATGTACCGTAAGGTCATGATATCAATGCTTACTATACTTTACGAAACACATATATTTAAACTATTGTCTAAATAGTGGATAGTTTATCCTTCCCACCTTCTTCTTTTCATTCGTTACCGAGTTCTGTAATATTTCATACGATTACCTAATATACTGTAGGTAACACTTATAGGTTGTGCTAGTTTGCTTAGGTTAGGTCAGGGGAGTTGCAGAACTTCTAGATTATTAACCGGCGACTACAACGGCCCCTAAACAACCAAGCCATGATTACACTGGCTCAAAGTTTACCACGGCGACTACAACGCCCCTCGAAGTAGTAATCCAAACTCCACTGTCCACCACCAAACGAACTTGACATTTCAAAACACATACAAACACGTATCCACCATTCTCGTTATGTTAGGTAAGGGAAGTTGCAGAACTTGTCAACTACAAGTAGGGTATTGTAACATTGACCATACATTGTTCACATTATTAATTACCTCAACTACCGTAATTTCCTTCTCTACACACAATCACTGGGTGAATACAATGTCTTGTGGGAAATTGTACTTACACAGGTTAATACTAGGCCTATTTATAATGTTTGACCAAGAAAACTTAACTACCTGTATACTGTATATTATACTTTCACGTGAGAAGTATTACAGGTTTATATGAATAATATATTTATTAAAGGGTACTTCACACAGTCACGAATGCGAGCTAGAATCACTAGGAGTAGCTGAAAATTCGGATTCCTGGGCCTATTCGCGGTGAAACATCGATGACTCCTAGTGACTCTAGCGATATTCTAGTGATTCCTGTTAGACTCCCAGTGACTCCAAACCACTCTCTGCCGATTAGCCCTGTCCGACAAAATGTTCACCGTGTTTAAAGTTCTCGCCACGAATCGGACCATTCCCAGTGACTCCCAGTTGATTCCCAGTGATCCCCAATGATTCCCCAGTGACTCCCAGTGAGTCCTGGTGATTCTCGGTGTTTCGTATCTGATTCGCGGACAGCTTTCGGTTTCAGTTTCAGTTCAGTTCTCGCGGCGAGAACCTTAACACGGTGAACATTTTGTCGGACAGGGCCAATCGGCCGGGACTGGTTTGGAGTCACTGGGAGTCTAACAGGAATCACTAGGATATCGCTAGAGTCACTAGGAGTATCAATTTTCACCGCGAATAGGCCCAGGAATCCGAATTTTCAGCTACTCCTAGTGATTCTAGCTCGCATTCCTGACTGTGTGAAGTACCCTTAAGGAGTGAGTGGGTATGTTAGAGGATAGAAATAGAGTTTTGGAATTAATAGTAAATGGGGTATTATATGTAAATTAGTAATGGGATACTAGGAGTGAATCGGAAATGGAAAATACTATTGGATGGGGAATGCGATATTTTGAGTATATAAGTAACAGCGAACAATAATACTTGAATAGTTGAATATAATGGTGGATGGAACATGTGGGTAGGCTAGGACTATAAAGTGAAAATATCAAGTAAAGAAACAAATCATCATTCCAGGTACAAGAGGAGGCAGTGAAGTTGGGTATATAGGGTCTCTAATGATCAACATAAAGGTATCAATTTATGGATACATTTTTGGACCCCTTTCTCTCTAATGCTTAGCCCCAATAGTTTTAAGATTTTAAGACATTCACCCTATTAACGTTCACATGTTAAGACATTCACCCCATTAGTTTGGCGAGTTTAAGACCTTTCATGCGATTTAAGTATCAATGTTTTCCTGGCGAGCGAAAGCGAGCGTGTATTGTAGAAAAAACCGGCCCTCGGCCAGATAACTTTCCTACCGAAAAATGTACACATTTGGCCTTTAGGCCTTAAAACCTTGAGAACGGCAACGCCTTGGAGTGTTGGTTACTTGTTTGTTTGTTAGTGTTTTGATTGCTCAAATTTTGCTTTTTCTATTATATCTTTCATCTATTTACTACTTTCCACTATTAAATGTTTGTTTTGTTATTCTCTAGTGTTTCTTATAATATTATATGAAGTAGGCGTTCCCTCTTCCCTTCCCTGATTTTCATTATTGCATCGTTGTTGTGGATAATGATACAAAATAAACACCTTCAACTATCATTAAAACTGTCTGGTGCAACGCCATGAGGATTACTAAAATATGTTGTATAAGTATTATGGACAGTTTTGATTGGTTTTACCATTTCTGACCAATGTTATTTTTAGTTTACCCACTAGACTAAGAACAACACCTCCTAAGACCCCTTTAAACTAAAGAACGCCACCCCAACCCCCCTTTTAGCTATATACTGTATATACATATTTCAGTAGAAAAACATTCTGGCCAAAGGACAGTCTCTTCTATACAGCAGGCTCGCTGTCGTTTGTCCGAATTTGTTTTGACACCTGAAATGGGTGCAGTGCTTAGTAATCTCCAGACTATTTAGGTCATAAATCTCAAACTACTGGAGCACAGAGGGAGAGTCTAAAACAGACCCGCCTTGCTCTATATAGGGTCTAGGGGATTGCATACATTCAAGAATGTGGCGCCAAATCAGTGTTACCGTGAAATCTGTGTGACTAAGGCAAAAAATATGCGCCGTTTACAGAGGGGCTAGGTATCCAACGGAATATAACCGATCACATACGTAAACGGTATGCGTTTATCAGTGTACATGCCGCATCCGTCATGAATGCAATAGAATTTGAATGTTTACTGCCACGTATAATAAAAAATATTGCCGAGTGATATAAGATTATAACAAAATATTCACGCATAGATGAAGACTGCATGCTGACTAGTGACCCCGAGTGTTGGTCATTCATGGCCCTAACCCCTGCTGTACCAGTGACGTTCTTATAATTTTATACTAGCTATATTTAGACGGTGTCATGCAGCTTAGGAAGGATCGGTGGTAGCTATGAAGGTTGATTGGTTTTAAGTCTTATTATTGCTAGAAATCATTCATAAACTGCATACAATCGATTAGTAGTAGCCAGAATTAAACAGAAGGGGTTAAGCAATGGACGACATTTCCTTGGCCTGGGGAACTTGGTCGTTGTGTGTTTAAATACCCGGATATTGACCCGGGGGAGAATACCTGTTAGTTTATCAGATATTATCCAGTATACGTAGATTTATTTATACATACATTATATTTAGTTTATATACAGTATGTGTCCTTTGTTAATATAATTTTGTTTTTAGTTTCCTCCCTTTTACCACCATCCAGATTAAAAACCTACCTCCAAGAATCCCCCCCTTCGGCATTTTTCTATCGAAAAATATACACATTTATCAGGGAGGGGGGGGGGAGGGGGGGGGATCTTGTGGGTATCTTTTTTAAGTGGTTAAGGTCTACGGAGGAAACTGATAGTAATAAATACATACATAAATTAATAAAATTGTCCCTTAAAGGGCAGGATCAAGAAAATATATCAAATATATAATATTCATAATAAATAGATATACGATAGACATTATGTTAAAGTATATTTTCTCGACCCAGTAAAATAGTTGATGGAGATAATTTTCGTGCCTTTGATTCCTAGAGGTCTTTTGCAAGCTTATTAAAATTGTCTAGTAGTAATCAAAAGTAAATTGGAAAAGACGCCATATTATTTAAGAGTTTTAATCTAATTTTCCGGATTTTTTTATAGTGTTGACGATTGTGGCCATTTTGATGTTTAGCCGTAACGATATGTGTCGTTTTGTATGTGGTCGTTCTGATATGTGGTCGTTCTGGATGTGGTCGTTCTGATATGTGGTCGTTCTGGGTGTGGTCGTTCTGATATGTGGTCGTTCTGATATGTGGTCGTTCTGGGTGTGGTCGTTCTGATATGTGGTCGTTCTGGGTGTGGTCGTTCTGATATGTGGTCGTTCTGGGTGTGGTCGTTCTGATATGTTGTCGTTCTGGGTGTGGTCGTTCTGATATGTGGTCGTTCTGGATGTGGTCGTTCTGATATGTGGTCGTTCTGGGTGTGGTCGTTCTGATATGTGGTCGTTCTGATATGTGGTCGTTCTGGATGTGGTCGTTCTGATATGTGGTCGTTCTGGGTGTGGTCGTTCTGGGTGTGGTCGTTCTGATATGTGGTCGTTCTGGGTGTGGTCGTTCTGATATGTGGTCGTCCTGGACGTGGTCGTTCTGATATGTGGTCGTTCTGGGTGTGGTCGTTCTGATATGTGGTCGTTCTGATATGTGGTCGTTCTGGATGTGGTCGTTCTGATATGTGGTCGTTCTGGGTGTGGTCATTCTGATATGTGGTCGTTCTGGGTGTGGTCGTTCTGATATGTTGTCGTTCTGGGTGTGGTCGTTCTGATATGTCGTCGTTCTGGGTGTGGTCGTTCTGATATGTGGTCGTTCTGGATGTGGTCATTCTGATATGTGGTCGTTCTGGGTGTGGTCGTTCTGATATGTGGTCGTTCTGGGTGTGGTCGTTCTGATATGTGGTCGTTCTGGATGTGGTCGTTCTGATATGTGGTCGTTCTGGGTGTGGTCGTTCTGGGTGTGGTCGTTCTGATGTGTGGTCGTTCTGATATGTGGTCGTTCTGTGGTTGTGTCGTTCTGATATGTGGTCGTTCTGGATGTGGTCGTTCTGATATGTGGTCGTTCTGGGTGTGGTCGTTCTGGGTGTGGTCATTCTGGGTGTGGTCGTTCTGGATGTGGTCATTCTGATATGAGGTCGTTCTGAGTGTGGTCGTTCTGATATGTGGTCGTTATGGGTGTGGTCGTTCTGATATGTGGTCGTTCTGGATGTGGTCGTTCTGATATGTGGTCGTTCTGGGTGTGGTCGTTCTGGGTGTGGTCGTTCTGATGTGTGGTCGTTCTGATATGTGGTCGTTCTGGGTGTGGTCGTTCTGATATGTGGTCGTTCTGGATGTGGTCGTTCTGATGTGTGGTCGTTCTGATATGTGGTCGTTCTGGGTGTGGTCGTTCTGATATGTGGTCGTTCTGGATGTGGTCGTTCTGATATGTGGTCATTCTGGGTGTGGTCGTTCTGGGTGTGGTCATTCTGGGTGTGGTCGTTCTGGATGTGGTCATTCTGATATGAGGTCGTTCTGAGTGTGGTCGTTCTGATATGTGGTCGTTATGGGTGTGGTCGTTCTGATATGTGGTCGTTCTGGATGTGGTCGTTCTGATATGTGGTCGTTCTGGGTGTGGTCGTTCTGGGTGTGGTCGTTCTGGGTGTGCTCGTTCTGGGTGTGGTCGTTCTGGATGTGGTCGTTCTGGATGTGGTCGAACTGGCTGTGGTCGTTCTGGGTGTGGTCGTTCTGGATGTGGTCGTTATCTATGTGGTCGTTCTGGATGTGGTCGTTCTGGATGTGGTCGTTCTCTATGTGGTCATTCTGGATGTGGTCGTTCTGGGTGTGGTCGTTCTGGGTGTGGTGGTTCTGGATGTGATCGTTCTGGATGTGGTCGTTCTCTATGTGGTCGTTCTGGATGTGGCTATTTTGATATGTGGACTTTTTGTCTTTGGTCGTTTTGATATGTGGCCGTTCTGGATGAGGCTATTCTGATATGTGGCCATATTAATCTTTGGCCCTTTTGATATGTGTTCGTTTTGGTCTTGGGATGGGTTGTGGCCGTTTAGGAACAATGACCTATATTCCAGAGCAACAATCCAGGTCACGTGTGACCCATTATGACCTCGAACGAAAACAGATCCAGCGTTCAGGTGAGGGAGATGCGTCAGTAATTGTTCTGTTAAACTCTTTAATGGCTCTCTTCGCGTCCTGAGTGGCCGAGTGTTTCACAATATTTCGTTACTACCACACGTGTAATATTAGGTGAGGGTTTATATCAGACTCTGATATCTGGTATAGACTTAAGCCAGCATCCCAAAAACACTTTAGTGGGGGTTATCTTCAGAGTCACAGTATCGAATTCAAAATTGTGCAGAAGTAGACTATAATTTTTGTTTTTATTAATTTCACCACAACACCAAACACCTCCAATGAAATTAATGAAAGTATATATGTGATCCACCAGGATTCGAACCCGGGTTATCACACACAGATTTTTAGACACCTTAACCATTACACCACCAAGACGGTTAAAGGTTTATGTACACGCCTACGACTTATTATCCATTCTCGAATACTGGATATTAATCTAATGTTCATATTCCAACCGCACTATAGTAGCCTAATGTTTGAGTGAGAGGAAAGAATATTCATGGGGCACAGATCATATAGAACGCCCTCGCTACAAAATATCCCTGAACCCTGACCATTTTCACCTCCATTTTGACGAAGCTGATAAGTGTCTGTGGTGTAGGAGGTGGTGACAATGTCACTGACGACGAAAATGGTGTCAGGATCCTCTCAGGGCTACAATGTGGTGATGGTGTTAAAGGTGCTGAGCTGACTGTTCCTTTGAATAGTCCGTCGGTAACATAGTGGAATAATTTGGCACTGTCATCTGTAAAAGTTACAGGTGTTCCAATACAGCATGCATTGTCTTGCACACAGGTGATTATGTCCATGGCAGAGGTTCCAATAAGCAATACGTTGCTGTTTGGCAAAGCAGTTGGTGCTTCAGAGGTTTTAAAATCCTTAACGATTTGTCTGCCATTGACAAGGTGTTGCTTTCTCAAGCACACAGTGTTCTTGCCCGGTGTTCGTGTCAGAGTTATTTTAAAGAAGTTTTAACACACATGTTTTCTCTCCTACCTAATTTGGTGCTTCTAATACATAGTCCTGGTGCTTTGGCTGGAGTTTTGTGGCAGTGTGGTGCATGGAAGGAGGACACACGGTGAAGTAGAGAAGTGGTTGGATTATATGCTGTTGTTGGATCAAATTGCATTGTGGTGATCTTGGGTCGTACATGTTGCCAACGTATCCCTCTTCAATACCAAAGGTTGTATTGGTAATTTATTTATTATTAAATTCTCAATCTATTAAAAATAATCATACAGGGCTAGTGTATTGGAACAGCAATGGTGATTTTAAGGTGCATCTGAGAGCTTCGTGCTTATGTACAGAAACTACGTACAACACATTTTCCATGCCAATAGACACATCAGGATTTCAACTCAGAACTTTAAATTTACCAGCTCAGAAGTAAGACCACTTGACCCTAGATATAACTGGAGGGTAAATATAGTTAGACCTCTACAGCATTTATACCAGGTTCATGTCTTGGTAGCTGTACAGGTGCCTGGGCTTCCGGTTTTACACTGGCTGGTCGGGTTTGGTCAAATCTAGAGATTTTGTATAGTCGGTTCATTATAAGTAGGCCAGAAATCGTGACTCTTAACCTCTGTAATTCCAAAAGAGCTAGACCAATGGGCTATAAATTTTCACATTTATTCCCTGGCTAACTCATCCCACATAATAGAGATATTCGCTTGATTACTGAATTCCTCCTTGAGTTATGAAAGGTTGGGTTTGGGATTTCTTCCCTACATTTAATGAACAGGGAGAGAGATTGGCCATGATTTTTCTTTGGACAGCAATATGGTGCCGTAGATATCAAACATTGGGGTGATATTATATTTGTTATCTTAACCCATTCAGGACCGGTGACGTCCTTTGCATCATATTCTGGCAACTATTAGATAATTCTATTCAGCTTAGGAAGGATCTGTGGAAGCTAAAAGAATTAAATATTTTACTTCCACAACTCTTTTCCTTATCAACATAACTCGTGTACTGATAGCCAGCATGATATTAAGAAACAAGTAACTGTATACTGAAAGGGTTAAGGCTCTACCAATAGAAGGGGTAACCTTATCTCAGTTACTCTTCTGACTCCCACATCTCCTTCCTAAGCTACAAAAATCATCTACTGATAGCCATGATAAACAGACAATACCGGCATCTTACTTAAGGGGGAGGTACTCGCTTGTTATGGTCTACTGATAGCCATGATATACAGACAATACCGGCATCTTACTTAAGGGGGAGGTACTCGCTTGTTATCGTCTACTGATAGCCATGATTTACAGACAATACCGTCATCTTACTTAAGGGGGAGGTACTCGCTTGTTATGGTCTACTGATAGCCATGATATACAGACAATACCGGCATCTTACTTAAGGGGGAGGTACTCGCTTGATATGGTCTACTGATAGCCATGATATACAGACAATACCGGCATCTTACTTAAGGAGAGGTACTCGCTTGTTATGGTCTACTGATAGCCATGATATACAGACAATACCGGCATCTTACTTAAGGGGGAGGTACTCGCTTGTTATGGTCTACTGATAGCCATGATATACAGACAATACCGGCATCTTAACTTAAGGGGGAGGTACTCGCTTGTTATGGTCTACTGATAGCCATGATATACAGACAATACCGGCATCTTACTTAAGGGGGAGGTACTCGCTTGTTATCGTCTACTGATAGCCATGATTTACAGACAATACCGTCATCTTACTTAAGGGGGAGGTACTCGCTTGTTATGGTCTACTGATAGCCATGATATACAGACAATACCGGCATCTTACTTAAGGGGGAGGTACTCGCTTGATATGGTCTACTGATAGCCATGATATACAGACAATACCGGCATCTTACTTAAGGGAGAGGTACTCGCTTGTTATGGTCTACTGATAGCCATGATATACAGACAATACCGGCATCTTACTTAAGGGGGAGGTACTCGCTTGTTATGGTCTACTGATGGCCATGATATACAGACAATACCGGCATCTTACTTAAGGGGGAGGTACTCGCTTGTTATGGTCTACTGATAGCCATGATATACAGACAATACCGGCATCTTACTTAAGGGAGAGGTACTCGCTTGTTATGGTCTACTGATAGCCATGATATACAGACAATACCGGCATCTTACTTAAGGGGGTGGTACTCGCTTGTTATGGATCCCCTTCTCCCTCATGTTTAGCATATTAATTTTGAGATTTGCAGACGTTCGTTCCATTAGTTTGGCGATTTTGAGACCTTTCACCCAATTTCCCTGTCAATCTTAAGACCTTTCGTGTCATTTAGGTGTTAATTTTTTTTCCTGGCGAGCGATAGCGAGCTTGTAATTTTAGAAGGAATCAGCCTTCGGCCGGGACATTTCTCTACCGAAAAATGTAAACGTTTATCTTGACAGGGGGTCTAAGGGGTGTTTTTTTAAGCTTGAAAAAAGGTCTCGCGAAGGAACTCAAACATAAATTTATAAACAAAACCATGCACTAGCCCTTAAGGCTCTTGAGTTAATTGGAGGAAAGCTATTTAATTTGACTCTGACTATTACATCCCCATCCTAAGCTGTACACAATCTTCTATTGGTAGCCTAGATATTAAGGGTAAAAACATCCACTTAATCCCCTCTCCCCACACCCCCTTCCTAAACAGCTTAACATCGTCTACTGCCAGCCAGAGTATAATACAAACCTCGGTAACGGAAGCCACGTGTGACCTGTATTTTCGTATGCAAAAACATGAACACTTAATGCAAACTCAAACCAAGCTGTAATTGTTTGGGAAAGTTGGCATAATTACTTTTCGAGGTTGTGTGGGTGTGTGTGTGAAAGAGAGAGAGAGAGAGAGTGAGCATGTTCATACTGGTGTGTGTGTATTTGTGAGTGTAGGAGCACATTGCGAGAGATGAGGTAGGTGTGTGTTAGTGTGAGTGTGTATGTGTGTGTGTGTGTGTGTGTGTGTTTGTGGGTGTTGGGTAAGTGAGATAGATAGATCATTTGTATGTGGGTGAGTGAACCTTCTCTGCTCTTTAGTTTAGATAACGTCATATAATGTTTAATATTTATTCCTACACGATTTGATTAGACCGATGAACACGATATCCTTATTTTATTTTCATTGTTGGCAACCCTCGGTGATTTTGTTCTGAACATATAAAACTACTGTAGAAAATCAACCAAGCCTTCCATAGGTTCTAATTTAGCTCACTAAAGTCGTCTAATAATAGTCAGAATTATATATAAGATGCGTTTAGGTATGCTGAAAGCGTTAGTTGTAATACATTGTAAATAAATTAATGTGAAGGAAATACTGGATATAAAGCGTACATGTATTGATAACAGTGTACCTTGCCACTTGTAAAATATATCTTCTCTTATATTCCAGCTGCTGCCAGACTATTTCAACGAGCCAAGGAAGGTCATCTTGTTGCCTTAGGGTAAGTACACCTTGTTAGTCATTATATTATAAGAGTATCAGTACAGTCATGGTCAACACTATTCACCTAACTCCATAAAGTCATTAATGTTTCTCTATTGGCTTAACACAAAACTAATCTTGAGCCACCCTGAACAAATATTAAATATATAAAGGTGTTGTTATGAGTATTAACATTTGTTCTAGAATATTAACCAGAGTTGAACTAAGAGAGGTAAGATAATATTTTCAAAAGTGACTGTATATAATGCTTAATTTTAGGTGCTACTCATTCCCACAACACTATTATTTTGCTAAATCGTAACTAAGCTATCATTTGCGGTATCATGTACAGTACTGTAAGTATAATCATACATCTCCTTTTGTATTTCAGAGGTTGGTTTAAGTAATTGAAGGCTATATATTGTATGGGAATTAATGACCGCGACTGTACATTATCGAGTTGTGTAATGTATCTTACGGACAATCTTAGAATAACAACGAGGAATGTGAAAGGTTTGAATGATGACACAAAAGAGAGAGAGGTCTTGGAAGTGTTAGTGAATGCCAGGCTGGATGTATGTGGAATGACGGGAGACCAAAATATGGAGGGGTACAGATGTGAGAGAGTGGGAGTGTGGAAAGGGTGTCTGTGCTGGAGTGAGTGAGGGAGCAACGAGAGAAGGTGCGTGTTTGTTTGTAAGTAACAAATGGAAAGAACGTGTAAGAGACTATGGGTCTGTGGGTTCAAGGATTGTGTGGGTGAGAATGAAAGTAGGAATACAAACGTGGGTGATTGTGTGTGTGTGTATGCTCCGACAGAGGATAAACTTGTAAGAGAGAAAGAAGAGTTCTGGGTGAATGTGGAGGCGTGCCTGGATAAGTTTGACAAGAACGAAAGAATATTTCTGATTGGGGATATGAATGGTAAGGTGGGTGATAGGAAAGTTGATGGAGTACAAAGGAGTACAAAGGAAATCAAGCAACAACAGATCTAGTGACCCTTCTAGGTTGCTTGTCCTCCAAAACACTGAGGATCAAGTGTCCAAACAGTGGTTTAGAGTGGGTAAGGGAACATTGGAAAGGGAATTACTGCCCTGGAACTAATGTCCGTGGCAGGATTAGAAAGTTAGTAGGGGACAGATGGGTTAGTAACTGAGGGGGGGATAAAATAAAGTTATTCATTTACAAACGCAGTCAGTCGCGGGTTTGAAGCGAGATATTTGTCTAGGCGGAGTTTAAATGAATCAACGGTGATGCAGTCTATAACGTTTCGGGAAGCCCATTCCACAAGTTGATAACTCGAATTGAAGAAGAAATTCTTAGATTCGTGTGAGTTAAAAGATTTACCAATAATTTTGCAACCGTTTCCCCGCGTGTAATTAGATTGGTTGATAGTGAAGTACTTACTTCAGTTCATATTGTCGATGCCTTTGATGATTTTGAACACTTGAATTAAGTCACCTCTTAATCTGCGCTGGGTTAAAGGAAATAGATTTAATTCTCTAAGACGCTCTTCGTATGGTTTGTTCTTTAGGCTAGGTATTATTTTGGTAACTCTACGTTGAACTCGTTCTAGCTTGTTTATATCTTTTTGGTAATAAGGGCACCAGGATTGAACGCAGTATTCCAGAAGAGGGCGGACTAAGGAATTGTAAAGGGTTAGGATAACTTCTTTGGATTTATGCTCAAATGACCTGCCTATAAAGCCAATTATTTTTGAGTAGTGGGAGGGTGGGGAATACCGTCAGAGGTGAATGGGAATGGTAGTGCACTTGTGGATGTATGTTTGGGGAAGAGGCTGTGGATAGCCAACACCTTCTTCCGACACAGAATGATACACAGGTACACATGGAAAGTGGTGCGAAGGATGAAGGATAAGGATAAGACAGTGGTGGAACGAAAGGCACTGATTGATTATATATGGGTGGACGAACGAATGAAGAAATCTGTGCTGGAAGCTAGGGTGTAGGCTACAGGGGTATTGGAGGGGGTCTGTCTGATCATTTTGTAGTAGTAGCTAAAATTGGGATACAAAAAAAGTGGGTGAGGAGAGATGGAGGGAGGCGAGAGGAGGGTGCAATGGCGAGGAAAGTGGAGAGGCTACAGGAGGAGGAAATCAGGGAGGAGTACAGGAGAGCAGTAGAAAGACGACTAGGTGGGTTCGACCTAGAAGATATGGAGGAAGTGAAGGAGATGAGCAAAGTGTTTAAGGAAGAGATCTGTGCAGCATGTGAGGAGGTGTGTAGAGTAAGGAGAAGAGGGAGGGGAGTGAAAGGCACAGCATGGTGGACAGAAGAGGTAATAATAGCTGTGGAAGACAAGAAGAAAGCTTATAGAGAGTGGTTGGGTAGTAATGAGAATGAAGATTTGGAGAGTCAGAAACGAGCGAGGTATGTGGAGAGAAAGAGAGTGGTGAAGAGAGTAGTGAAGGAAAGTAAGAGAAGAGTAGATGAGGAATTTGGAAGGAATCTGAGTGTAAAATGGAGGGAGTGTAATAAACTGTTCTGGAAAGAAGTCAAGAAAGTTAGGGAAGGAATCAAGTGAAACAGTATGGGTGTGAAAGATAAGAATGGGAGAATGCTAGCCGAGAAGAAAGCGAAAGTCGAAAGTTGGAGGGAGTACTTCAACGAGTTGCTAAATGTAAGGAATGAAGCGCCAGCAAACATAGTTGGATGGGGTGTGGGAGGGAGAAGAGGAGAATTAGTGGAAGAGGAGGTGGGGATCAGGAGGTCAGAAGTGTAGGAAGCCATGAAAAGAGTGAAGTTGGGGAAAGCACCAGGAACAGATGGAGTGTGTGGGGAAATGTTGAGGTATGGTGGTGAGATAGTGATTGAATGGGTATGGAAAATGTGCATACTAATGTGGGAGATTAAGGGGAGTGCACCTGATGACTGGAACACAGGCATAATAGTCCCCCTATATAAGGGTAAAGTCGAAAGAGGAGTGTGTGGTAACCACCGAAGAATATATCTTCAATGTGCAGTAGGGAAGGTGTACAGTAGGGTATTGGTTGAGAGAGTGAGAGTGAGAACGGATAAATGGATAGGTAACGAGCAGGCCGGTTTTATGAAGGGAATAGGATGTGCAGATCAGAGTTTTACCCTGAATTGTGTTGTGGAGAAATATCTGGAGAAGCAACAAAAGGTCTATGTTGCCTTTATGGACTTGGAGAAGGCTTATGACAGAGTGGATAGAGCAGGTATTTGGAAAGTACTTTGAATATACAGGGTAGATGGCAAGTTGCTGAAAGCAGTAAAGAGCATGTATGAGGGTGCAAAGGCAGCAGTACGTGTGGAGAATGAGCAGAGCGAGTTCTTTGACCTGAATGTGGGGTTGAAACAGGGGTGTGTGATGTCCCCGTGGTTGTTTACTGTATATATGGAAGGAGTCATGAAAGAAATACAAGGAAGAGCAGTGGATGTTGGTGTATCGCCGATAAGGGAGGGAAATGAGTGGAAGCTACCTGTACTGCTGTTTGCTGATGATACAGTTCTGATGAGAGATAATGAATGGGAGTTACAGGGTCTGGTAAATGATTTTGGAACGGTGTGCGAAAAACGGAATCTGAAGGTAAATGCGAGAAAGAGCAAGGTTATGGTCTTCGAAAGGGGTGAAGTCACAGACTGTGAGGTGAAGTTGAACGGTCAGAATATGGAGATCGTCAGCTCTTTCAAGTATCTGGGCAGTGTGTTGAGTAAAGATGGGACTATGGATGAGGAAGTGTGGGAGAGGGTACAACAGGGGAAGAGGGTTGTAGGAACGTTGAAAGCGGTAACAAGAAATAGGGTGGTCAGTATGGAAGTGAAAAAGTCCTTGCAAGGCAGTGTGGTAATCCCGACATTAACTTACTGAAGCGAAACATGGACGTTGGATGAGAGACTCGGACCAAGAGTGAGAGCAGTGGAAATGAATTACTTAAGAAGTGCGTGCAGAGTTACATGGAGGGATAGACAGACTAATGAGGAAGTAAGAAGAAGGTGTGGTGTGGAGGTAGATATGCGGGAAAGTGTCAAAAGGAACACCTTGAGATGGTTTGGCCATATGGAACGTATGGAAAGTGAGAGAATGACCAAGAGGGTGTACAAGAGCGAGGTGGAAGGACAGAGAGGGAGAGTTAAACCGAAGGAGAGGTGAAAGGATGGAGTGAGGAAGTATATGGATGAAGGCGGCGCTGGTTGGGAGGAGGGGCATAGACTGACTGGGGACAGAGATGCATGGGGGTGGTTCGTTCGTGGCCACCCCTTCAGGGATCACTGCGTCAGGCATTAGATGGATAGATAGATAGTACTGTATTAACCCTACGATGACTTTGAACCTCCACTGGCGACTTTAAGGCTATAAGGAAGTTGGAGCTGTAGTCATCAATATTTAACATACATAATGGGTTTTATAGGATGTAAATAATGTTTGCCTGGATGTAATGTACTTATGTGTGTAACACAAACATATAATTGCTCGTATTTCGGCTAAACATCGATGTCTAAAGCTTGAACTCCCATAAAGCCAGACACTTGCAAGTGGTCCAATTTTTATGGACAGAATATATCAAACAATAAATTCATGGATATAATGGTAAATTTATCAGTAGCTTATTGTACAGTAGTAGCCAAAGGATAATAATGAGAGAGAGAGAGAGTGTGTGTGTGTGTGAGAGTGAGAGAGATAGAGAGAGAGAGAGAGAGAGCGAGAGCGAGTGACAGAGCTAGAATGATAAGAGTGTGAGAGAATGTGAGAATAAGTGTGTGTGTGTATGAGAGATAGAGAGTGTGTGTGTATCGGTGCTATTATATATTTTACGTTCAAGATACTCATTGTGCTAGTTACAGATTACTCAGTGACTCCTCCCACAATATTTCAACATGATGGGAGACTGCGATTTACTACAACAAAAAATTTGCAAATTAATTGGTGGTTATTATTAGTAGCACGTACGGTAGATGTTGGATATTGTGTATATCTAAGCAAGTTATTCTCTACTTCTGATAAAGTATTTTTACATCTTTCTTACATTTTGATAAACGTATACCGGTATATTTGTGTAGTTCTGTATACCCTGTCGGATCATGTGTGTGTGTATGTATGTGAGAGAGAGAGAGAGAGAGAGAGAGAGAGAGAGAGAGAGTAGAGAGGAGAGAGAGAGAGAGAGAGGGAGAGAGAGAGAGAGAGAGAGAGAGAGAGAGAGAGAGAGAGAGAGAGAGAGAGAGAGAGAGAGAGAGAGAGAGAGAGAGAGAGAGAGAGAGAGAGAGAGAGAGAGAATTAATATATATGCATATGGGTGTTTGAAAGAGATTGATTGAGGGAGAGAGTATGTATGTGTGCGAGGGAGAAAGAGAGAACAACACAGAGTATGTTTGTGTGGGTGTACGTGTGAGTTTACATAATATGTATGTGTCTGTAGGTGTATATAATATGTATGCGTGTGTAGGTATATACTGAATGTGTATGAGGCTAAATATACAGTATGTACGCGTGTGTAGGTATAATGCAATGCATAATAATAATCGGTATATTCCGAGTATACTGTATGTATGTGAGGCTGCGTGTGTGTATAATACGTATGTACGTGTTTGAGGCTCCGTGTGTGTATAATATATAATTTATGTACGTGTTTGAGGCTGCGTGTGTGTATAATACATATGTACGTGTTTGAGGCTGCGTGTGTGTATAATATATATGTACGTGTTTGAGGCTGCGTGTGTGTATAATATATATGTACGTGTTTGAGGCTGCGTGTGTGTATAATATATATGTACGTGTTTGAGGCTGCGTGTGTGTATAATATATATGTACGTGTTTGAGGCTGCGTGTGTGTATAATACATATGTACGTGTTTGAGGCTGCGTGTGTGTATAATATATATGTACGTGTTTGAGGCTGCGTGTGTGTATAATATATATGTACGTGTTTGAGGCTGCGTGTGTGTATATATATGTACGTGTGTTTGAGGCTGCGTGTGTGTATAATATATATGTACGTGTTTGAGGCTGCGTGTGTGTATAATACATATGTACGTGTTTGAGGCTGCGTGTGTATAATATATGTACGTGTTTGAGGCTGCGTGTGTGTATAATATATATGTACGTGTTTGAGGCTGCGTGTGTGTATAATATATATGTACGTGTTTGAGGCTGCGTGTGTGTATAATATATGTACGTGTTTGAGGCTGCGTGTGTGTATAATACATATGTACGTGTTTGACGCTGCGTGTGTGCATAATATATATGTACGTGTTTGAGGCTGCGTGTGTGTATAATACATATGTACGTGTTTGAGGCTGCGTGTGTGTGTATAATATATATGTACGTGTTTGAGGCTGCGTGTGTGTATAATATATATGTACGTGTTTGAGGCTGCGTGTGTGTATAATACATATGTACGTGTTTGAGGCTGCGTGTGTGTATAATACATATGTACGTGTTTGAGGCTGCGTGTGTGTATAATACATATGTACGTGTTTGAGGCTGCGTGTGTGTATAATATATATGTACGTGTTTGAGGCTGCGTGTGTGTATAATACATATGTACGTGTTTGAGGCTGCGTGTGTGTATAATATATATGTACGTGTTTGAGGCTCCGTGTGTGTATAATATATATGTACGTGTTTGAGGCTGTGTGTGTGTATAATATATATGTACGTGCTTGAGGCTGCGTGTGTATATAATACATATGTACGTGTTTGAGGCTGCGTGTGTGTATAATACATATGTACGTGTTTGAGGCTGCGTGTGTGTATAATATATATGTACATGTGTGAGGCTCCGTGTGTGTATAATATATATGTACGTGTTTGAGGCTGCGTGTGTGTATAATATATATGTATGTCTTTGAGGCTCCGTGTGTGTATAATATATATGTACGTGTTTGAGGCTCCGTGTGTGTATAATATATATGTATGTGTTTGAGGCTGCGTGTGTGTATAATATATATGTACGTGTTTGAGGCTCCGTGTGTGTATAATATATGTGTACGTGTTTGAGGCTGCGTGTGTGTATAATATATATGTACGTGTTTGAGGCTGCGTGTGTGTATAATATATGTGTACGTGTTTGAGGCTGCGTGTGTGTATAATATATATGTACGTGTTTGAGGCTGCGTATGTGTATAATATATATGTATGTGTTTGAGGCTCCGTGTGTGTATAATATATATGTACGTGTTTGAGGCTCCGTGTGTGTATAATATATATGTACGTGTTTGAGGCTATGTGTGGGTATAATATATATGTACGTGTTTGAGGCTGCGTGTGTGTATAATATATATGTACGTTTTTGAGGCTGCGTGTGTGTATAATATATATGTACGTGTTTGAGGCTGCATGTGTGCATATTATATATGTACGTGTTTGAGGCTGCGTGTGTGTATAATATATACAGTATGTACATGCTTGAGGCTGCGTGTGTGTATAATATATATGTACGTGTTTGAGGCTGCGTGTGTGTATAATATATGTGTACGTGTTTGAGGCTCCGTGTGTGTATAATATATGTGTAGGTGTTTGAGGCTGCGTGTGTGTATAATATATATGTACGTGTTTGAGGCTGCGTGTGTGTATAATATATGTGTACGTGTTTGAGGCTGCGTGTGTGTATAATATATATGTACGTGTTTGAGGCTGCGTATGTGTATAATATATATGTACGTGTTTGAGGCTCCGTGTGTGTATAATATATATGTACGTGTTTGAGGCTGCGTGTGTGTATAATATATATCTACGTGTTTGAGGCTGCGTGTGTGTATAATATATATGTACACGTTTGAGGCTGTGTGTGTGTATAATATATATGTACGTGTTTGAGGCTGCGTGTGTGTATAATATATATGTACGTGTTTGAGGCTGCGTGTGTGTATAATATATATGTACGTGTTTGAGGCTATGTGTGGGTATAATATATATGTACGTGTTTGAGGCTGCGTGTGTGTATAATATATATGTACGTTTTTGAGGCTGCGTGTGTGTATAATATATATGTACGTGTTTGAGGCTGCATGTGTGTATATTATATATGTACGTGTTTGAGGCTGCGTGTGTGTATAATATATACAGTATGTACTGTGACGCACCCCAGTGCTGGGCAACGCAACCTGATTGTACTCCTTGGTACTCCACTGTACCGCCCGTGATCTGGCTACCGTCAGCCGCTATGTATATTGAGTGTGACAACTTATAACTATGTTCTTTGTATCTCTGCAAAGGTCTCGTCATGTGCTAACCAGTGGTGGGTTTTGTTTTAAGCCATGTCGAGACCTTCCATTTAATATGTAGTATCAATAGAGAAGTTGATAGATAAGACAATGAGAGTTCAGAGAGAGAGAGTGAGTTAGGCTTCAGAGCAAGAGGGTAGCAACGCACCGCGCTGCCGGCCGGGTGGTTGCCAGACGTATGGACTGGTTGGCAGCCTTGCGCTTATAGCTAGGCGCGATAGGGTTGGTAGTCCATTGTTGCCTGCCTGGGCTGGGCCCATGTTGTCGTACAGCACACTGCCTGGAGGTTGGCTGCGTGTTCCTTGACCAGGTTGCCTAGAACCTTTGAGATTCTAACCTCCCTTGCTCTCTCCCCCAACTTCTCACGGTTGCACTCTTTCTCTCTGACGACATTACTCTCATTTCATTCTTCTCTCTATTTAAATGCATAACCTTCCCTTGAGGTCCTAAAGGAGTTTCAGCACTCACCTCTCGTATTACTCTTAGGACAAGCATATATTTACATGTATTAGATTTAAGGGGTTAATGTGAACAGCGATCTTCTTGATGAGGATAGTTGGTGAACGTTCTACATGTTCACGAGTTAATAGCCCTGCTCATCATCCCATTTGTGACTAGACTGGTGCCATGTGTAAGAGCCCGACCATGCCCAGGAGTTGTCTGTAGAGGGACGAGGACTTAGCCTTGATTTGCATACCGAGCCAGGAGCGAGTGTAGCACCCGAGACTACAGCTCGCTCGTAGTGCCGGTATAGTAGAGTAACGTAATTTATCTGTCCTTGTGTTCTCTACAGTCTTCTCCTGGGTTCTCGCTTTCGGTGCTGGGACTCGTTGTTCCTGTGACTTGGCCTGCTAGCTAGAACACATGGGGATGATGAGTGGGATATATCTTTATTTTACTATGCATTGCAGCTCTCTTTAAGTATATATCTATAACACTTTACAATACACATTACTCACACACAAGACAACACTATTAATACTTTCATGTATCAATTAACTGCACTGTCGTTTTGCTGCTGTGTCCGGAGTTCTGTTGCGTAGGCGCATCCGGACTCGGAGGGAGACAGAGTGAGAGAAGCGAAGTAGCCTATGCGGTAGTAGGCTACCGGCGCAGTACTGTTGCCTGCAACCTTTTAGTTATTCCAAGTATAGATTCATTATTATAATAAGTGACTACTGTTTATGTTCCTCCCATGTGTATTATTAGGTATCTACTGGATCATGAACATCTTGTATGCTACATGCTAGTGCATGTTAGTAGGGGACAGTTAGTGTAGTGCACGCGCTTTCAAGTAGGCGTGTACATTTGTCATTTAGCATTTTCACTGTCATACCTTTAGCCTGCTTCTATTCTACATTATTAGAGGCTTAATATTAACGTAGTTTCTTGAGTATTGTATTTCTTTAGTAATAACGTAACCTATAAATGTCTGAGGGAGTTTAGCCTCATAGCCTACCCCTGTTGTACACTTTCGCCGAGTTAAGGTACCTCGTTACCGTAGACGATAACTCTGTAGGGCGTTGGTGCTTTTGTTGTCTGGAGCATATAGTATTTGGGACTGGAATCGAGCGTGTCGTTGTCACTTAAGCCATTTCTGTCCTACGATCAAGAATCCCGAATATGTATTGCCGATCCAGCCGTAACAAAATGGCGACCTTGCCAGGATTCAGTAGTATCCTATCACATGTTTTTTGGAGAACTATTCTATGCTACCTAGTAGAGCTGGCTAGAATTTTCTTGCATATTGGAGGAATTTTTATTGTGTCATTATTGTATTGGTGGACTTGCAGATTGTTTCGTTAGGTGTCTAGAGTAGAGTCATTCAAGCATCTTTAACATTTTGTGAGTCGAGACTGCAATTAGTAATAAGCACTTTTTTTTTTGAACAGCAATTGTATAACCAGCACTATGTCTAATGACTCATCATTTACGGGGGAGGATAACACGGTACAGCCTAGTGACCAGCAAGTACAGCAGATATTTAGGGAGGGGAGTGTTATAAGTGGAGAGAGGGATGCCCGGGCATTTTTGCAGACACCTTTGACCGAACAGCGCCTGCAGGCTATTGATTGTTACGGTCTTCGCTGTTTAGCCACGGTTTTTGGAGCGGGACTGTCCTGACAGTTGGCCCAAGAAGAATTTGGTGGCATGTTTGTTGGGTGATGGCGATGGGGCGGTGGGTGGAGTGGGGTCTTGGGGGGTTCCCTCCAAGCCTCCATTCCACTCTACCCCTGAGCTGGGCCCTCAGCCAGCGAGTCTTAGCACGATGCAGCAGGAGGGTTCTCAATGGCAAGCTGGCTTACCCGTAAAACACGTCTCGGTGTGGATCCCCCATTTTGTGCTCTCCCCCCCCAGGCCTGTCTCCTGAGATGTTATTTCAGCTAGAACTAGCTAAGCTTAAGTTGCAAGAGAGTCAAACAGGCTAGTATAGAACGGATTAAGCTGCAGGAGACTCAGATACAACAGGCTAGTATAGAACGGATTAAGCTGCAGGAGACTCAGATATAACAGGCTAGTATAGAACGCATAGAGGTTGCTAGAATCCAAGCCAATCAGGATGCAACCAGGTACCAGGCTGAAATGGATGTCGAGAAGTCTAGAGTAGAGACCACGGGGCGTCATCTCGGTGGTGGGCACCGGGTTACAGACTCACTTTCGCATTTAATTAAGTTAGTACCCGCATTTGATGAGACAGCAGTGACTGAGTTTTTTGCTCGTTTCGAAAAGAAGTGTCGTGAGTATGACTGGCCGGAGGTTAAATGGGCAGCATTAGTTTCATCACGTCTAGTGGGTAAGGGGTTGAAAGCCTACGATGCACTGTCACTGGACGAGAGTGTCGTGTATGGACTGGTGAAGGAGGCTGTGCTCCGGGCCTATGAACTGCAACCCGAAACTTATAGATTGAAGTTCCGTGGCGTGAATAAGAAGAGCGACGTCAGTTTTATGGAGCACGCACGGGACTTAACAGATGCATGTAATAACTGGTTTCGGTCCGAGCACGCAGAGTCGGCTGAGGAAATTAAGCAACTTTTCTATCTGGAACAGTTTTACAAATGTACTGGAACCGATCTAACGCTGAACATTAAGGAAAAATGTCCCAAGACAGTAGAGGAGGCTGCCAAGATGGCAGACCTCAGATTATCATTGATTCGTGGTTGCGGTGCCGCTCAGAGGGCTGAGTCAGGGCAGAAGGGGCGCTATACCCCACCCACCAGAGTTTTCGATAATAACAAATCCTATGACACACATAACCACACTAAAAGCATTGCACCTAATAACACCTACAAACACAAGCCTCTCCCGTTTACTAAAGGTCAGGCCCCTTCTTCGCCCGCACAAGGGAAGAAGCCCATTGGGGATGTGAAATGTTACAATGTCAGAAGCTAGGCCATTATTCACGTGAGTGCCCTAGTAACACTCCCGCTAAGCCGGTGTCATTGGTTCACATTATCGGTGTGTCTCTGAAGGCTGCAGCAACTGCCCGGGGTAGGTTGTCAGCAGCTGAGGCACACGCGGTAAAGAAGCGTACGGAAGGCTCGACACCTGTCCGGGACACTTTCTGTAGCCATCGGGGACACGGGTTTGTGAGCTGGGGGAGTGAACTACGGAGTGGTGACTTGCTGAGGGATACGGGGGCTTCGCAAACTTTGTTGAGGAACTTCACAGGGAAACAGATAAATGCGGCCAGAGTTGTTGTGGTGCAGGGTATAAATGCTACGAGGTCATACCCACTTGTGAGGTTGGAGTTGAGAGTGGGAGAGGTGTGCAGGGAGCTGGATGTAGGGATCGTTGAGTGTTTGCCAGTTGAGGGCGTCGACCTTCTTCTCGGCAACGACTTTGCGGTGCCCACTTCCGGGACTCCACCCTTAGTCGTTGCCGAGAGGGCGGCCGACGTGGATGGTGAGAATCGGGAATGGGTTGGGAGGTGCCAACAGGGTGAGATGGCCTGTGTGGTAACCCGATCTCGCTCTGCGGCTCCTGCACAGCCTAGCACTCAACCTCGGGGACAGTGGAGGAAGGATCAGGAGAAGGTTGCTAAGGGCAGGAACAGGGACATTGATTCTGCTGCACTTCTCGGTGATTCGGTTACTTGGACCTATAATAAACACGGGAGTTGACTCTGGCCCAGAGATGGTGTGTAACAAGGCAGAGTTGGGTAAGACTTCGCGTGTGGCAAGAGCTGTAGCGAGAGCCACTAAGGCAGTAGAGCCTACTAGCCGGGGTAATGTCTTATTACAAAACCATCTTGATGCATTGACGCCCGGGGACATTAGTGAGCAGCAGCTGCAAGACGCTAGCCTAGCTCGTTATAGCAATGGTGCCATAGAGTTGGAGGAAGATGGGGATGCGAAGCCGGGAGATTTCTTTAGGCTCAACAGGATATTGTACCGCAGATTTTTAGACCCCAAATCGAAGTGGGAGAGCGGTGCGAGGGTAGTAGACCAGGTGGTTGTTCCAAATAAGTATAGAGAGTCCTTATTGTGTCTGGCGCATGATGTGCCGGTGGCGGGTCATTTTGGGGGTAACAAAAACATTGGCGGCATTGGGCAGGTTTTTCTGGTGGCCTGGGGTCAAGGCTGATGTCTGTGCATGGGTGGCTGGGTGTGCGACCTGCCAGACAACGGGGAAGCCTAACCAGACAATCCCGAAGGCACCTTTGTTTCCCATACCTGTCACCGGGCCTCCGTTCAGCAAAGTTGTAGTAGATTTGGTTGGCCCTTTCCCGCCTACTAGTAGTGGCAATAAATTCCTGTTGACAATCATGGATGTGGCTACGAGATACCCGGACGCATACCCCATGAGATACGGCTCGGCAAAGGCAGTTGTTAAAAACTTATTATTGTTCTGTTCCCGTTATGGATTTCCACGTGAGGTGCAGTCAGACCAGGGGAGCAATTTTACATCCAAATTGTTCAAGCAAACCCTTCAGTTGCACGGTATATGTTCTGTAGTGTCGTCAGCCTACCATCCCGAGAGTCGGGGAGTCTTGGAGCGGTGGCACTCGACCCTGAAGAGTATGCTACGCTGTTACTGTGCAGAACATGACACTGATTGGGATTTGGGTCTGCCGTATGTTCTGTTCGCTGCACGTGAAGTCCCAGGAGAGAGCCTGGGGTTCAGTCCAAATCAGCTAGTCTTTGGCCATAATTTGAGAGGACCTTTAAGTATGGTGAAAGAGATCTGGGAGGGCGAAGAGAAGCCGGGGTCTGTACTTAAATATGTCCTTGAGAGCCGGGAGAGACTTATAGGTTGCATGGCAGCGGCAGGTAATAACTTGGTTAATGCACAGGCGGTCATGAAGCACCAGTATGACGCCAAGGTGAAGCTTCGGGAGTTTTCGGTGGGTCAGGAGGTAATGTTGCTTTTACCTTTGCCTGGACCCCCTTTCTGCCAAGTTCATTGGGCCGTATGTGGTGGCTAAGAAACTGGCCGACCTTGATTATCTCGTTGCAACACCTGACCGTAGGAAAAAAACGTCAGTTATGTCATGTTAACCTCATGAAAGAGTATGTGAGACGCCCCTCAGAGCCTCTCACTGTCCCTGTGCTGGCCTGCAGCGGCCAGGGTGGAGAAGGAGGTGGGGACAGTCATGCTGCTGAGGAGGATAGCTGGGACTGTGTCATTTCCGCGGAACAGTGGGCGGGGAATACTGAACAAGAGGCTAGGCAAGTTGTAAGTCACCTGCCTGAGCACCAGGGTGCTGCTGTCCTAGGCCTGTTCAGGTCATACCCCTCTGTTTTCGCCGAACACCCAGGTCTCACTACTCAGGTAACGCACGACGTGGACGTCGGTGATAATGTGCCCTTCAAGTCAGTGCCCTACCGTGTGCCCCCGGTAAAGTTGCCAGCTTTACGGGAGGAGTTAAAGTACATGGTTGAGAGAGGGATGATCACTGAAGGTTATGTGAAGTGGACATCACCCGTCACGTTGCAGCCAAAACCTGACGGCAAGGTGCGGTTCTGCATAGATTTTCGTAGGCTAAATGGCTTGACCACTACCAACCCTTACCCTTTGCCTCGAGTTGACGACAGCGTGGACAAGATAGGGAATGCAAAGTACCTTACTAAAATTGATCTTGTAAAAGGCTACTGGCAAGTACCCCTGTCGGACCGAGCTAAGCAAGTTTGTGGTTTTGTGGTAGATGGCAAGACCTACCAATGTAAACGTAATGCCTTATGGGCTTAAGAACGCACCTGCCACGTTTCAGAACCTGATGAACGATATTTGTGACGAAATCCCTAACTGCACGGTCTACCTTGATGACGTGATAGTATATGATGACGATTTTGAAAATCACCTAAGGCACTAGAGACCCTGTTTAGGAAGTTGCACGATGCTGGGCTGGTGGTGAACCTGAGGAAGTGCGAGTTTGTAAAGGCTACTGTGCAGTATCTTGGCTTTGTGGTCGGGTTAGGCCGGGTGTGCCCCCCCCTGAGCAAGATACAGGCTATCAATATGTTTCCCAGGCCCACCACTAAGCGCCAGGTCATGCGGGTCCTAGGTATGATAGGCTATTATAGGCGCTTCATCCGGGGATACTCTACTGTCTTAGCACCGTTAACTGATCTACTGTCGAAGTCAGTGAAGTTCTGTTGGGCTGCGGAGTGTCAGAGGGCTTTCGACCTAGTCAAGCACCTGCTGTGTACACATCCGATTTTGAGGGCCCCAGACTTCTCCAGGAGTTTTCAGCTGGCGACTGATGCCAGCGGTGTGGGTGCCGGGGCAGTGTTACTGCAGACTGATTCCGAGGGCTTGGAACACCCAGTGAGCTTCTTTTCTCGCAAGTTTAATTCGGCACAAAGGAATTACTCGACTATAGAGAAGGAGCTTCTGGCTATCGTTTTGTCGCTCCAAACATTTCGAAGTTTATGTTCCAGCCTACGGCCCGGTAGTGACGATTTATACGGACCATCATCCCTTGAAATTCCTAAATCAGTTTCACAATCGGAATATGCGGTTGACCAGGTGGTCCCTAATGCTTCAAGAGTATAATCTCAACATTCAGCATATTGCCGGGAGTGAGAACGTGATAGCAGATTGTCTATCAAGGGTTGATGATCCAAGATAGTCGTGCACGGTGTGTGGGTTGAGCAGGAGTAAAATTAGGCTATCATAACGCCGTCCAAAAAGATTATTAAAACAATAAAATAAACGAGAAAACTCTTTCTTTTTTTTTAGTTTTGTAACTCTTTATTGTTGTAGCATGATGCATGCGATATTGTGTTTTATGTATAATTCACACTTCAGTTGTTGTGCACCTTTTGCAATTAGTGGCAGCTAAGGGTAGCAGGTCGGTTGGTTGCCTGTCAGATTTTGATAATGCTTCTAAGGTCGATTATCTAAAATCTTGGGGGGGCTGTGACGCACCCCAGTGCTGGGCAACGCAACCTGATTGTACTCCTTGGTACTCCACTGTACCGCCCGTGATCTGGCTACCGTCAGCCGCTATGTATATTGAGTGTGACAACTTATAACTATGTTCTTTGTATCTCTGCAAAGGTCTCGTCATGTGCTAACCAGTGGTGGGTTTTGTTTTAAGCCATGTCGAGACCTTCCATTTAATATGTAGTATCAATAGAGAAGTTGATAGATAAGACAATGAGAGTTCAGAGAGAGAGAGTGAGTTAGGCTTCAGAGCAAGAGGGTAGCAACGCGCCGCGCTGCCGGCCGGGTGGTTGCCAGACGTATGGACTGGATGGCAGCCTTGCACTTATAGCTAGGCGCGATAGGGTTGGTAGTCCATTGTTGCCTGCCTGGGCTGGGCCCATGTTGTCGTACAGCACACTGCCTGGAGGTTGGCTGCGTGTTCCTTGACCAGGTTGCCTAGAACCTTTGAGATTCTAACATCCCTTGCTCTCTCCCCCAACTTCTCACGGTTGCACTCTTTCTCTCTGACGACATTACTCTCATTTCATTCTTCTCTCTATTTAAATGCATAACCTTCACTTGAGGTCCTAAAGGAGTTTCAGCACTCACCTCTCGTATTACTCTTAGGACAAGCATATATTTACATGTATTAGATTTAAGGGGTTAATGTGAACAGCGATCTTCTTGATGAGGATAGTTGGTGAACGTTCTACATGTTCACGAGTTATATGCCCTGCTCATCATCCCATTTGTGACTAGACTGGTGCCATGTGTAAGAGCCCGACCATGCCCAGGAGTTGTCTGTAGAGGGACGAGGACTTAGCCTTGATTTGCATACCGAGCCAGGAGCGAGTGTAGCACCCGAGACTACAGCTCGCTCGTAGTGCCGGTATAGTAGAGTAACGAAATTTATCTGTCCTTGTGTTCTCTACAGTCTTCTCCTGGGTTCTCGCTTTCGGTGCTGGGACTCGTTGTTCCTGTGACTTGGCCTGCTAGCTAGAACACATGGGGATGATGAGTGGGATATATCTTTATTTTACTATGCATTGCAGCTCTCTTTAAAGTATATATCTATAACACTTTACAATACACATTACTCACACACAAGACAACACTATTAATACTTTCATGTATCAATTAACTGCACTGTCGTTTTGCTGCTGTGTCCGGAGTTCTGTTGCGTAGGGCGCATCCGGACTCGGAGGGGAGACAGAGTGAGAGAAGCGAAGTAGCCTATGCGGTAGTAGGCTACCGGCGCAGTACTGTTGCCTGCAACCTTTTAGTTATTCCAAGTATAGATTCATTATTATAATAAGTGACTACTGTTTATGTTCCTCCCATGTGTATTATTAGGTATCTACTGGATCATGAACATCTTGTATGCTACATGCTAGTGCATGTTAGTAGGGGACAGTTAGTGTAGTGCATGCGCTTTCAAGTAGGCGTGTACATTTGTCATTTAGCATTTCACTGTCATACCTTTAGCCTGCTTCTATTCTACATTATTAGAGGCTTAATATTAACGTAGTTTCTTGAGTATTGCATTTCTTTAGTAATAACGTAACCTATAAATGTCTGAGGGAGTTTAGCCTCATAGCCTACCCCTGTTGTACACTTTCGCCGAGTTAAGGTACCTCGTTACCGTAGACGATAACTCTGTAGGGCGTTGGTGCTTTTGTTGTCTGGAGCATATAGTATTTGGGACTGGAATCGAGCGTGTCGTTGTCACTTAAGCCATTTCTGTCCTACGATCAAGAATCCCGAATATGTATTGCCGATCCAGCCGTAACAGTACATGCTTGAGGCTGCGTGTGTGTATAATATATATGTACGTGTTTGAGGCTCCGTGTGTGTATAATATATACAGTATGTACGTGTTTGAGGCTGCGTGTGTGTGTATAATATATATGTACGTGTTTGAGGCTGCGTGTGTGTATAATATATATCTACGTGTTTGAGGCTGCGTGTGTGTATAATATATATGTACGTGTTTGAGGCTGCGTGTGGGTATAATATATATGTACGTGTTTGAGGCTGCGTGTGTGTATAATATATATGTACGTGTTTGAGGCTGCGTGTGTGTATAATATATATGTACATGTTTGAGGCTGCGTGTGTGTATAATATATATGTACGTGTTTGAGGCTGCGTGTGGGTAATTTTGCATGCATGTGTAGGTAAATGTATGTGAGGCTGTGCGTGTGTATTTACAGTATATATACCTGTTTGAGGCTGCGTGTGCGTATATAACAGTATGTATGTGCGTGTAGGTATGTGTGTGAGGCTGCGTGTGCGTATATAACAGTATGTATGTGCGTGTAGGTATGTGTGTGAGGCTGCGTGTGTCTATTTATATGTACGTGTTTGAGGCTGCATGTGTGTAAATTTGTATTCGTGTGTAGATAAATGTATGTGTGGCTGTGTGTGTATATAATTATATGTACGTGTTTTAGGGTTCGTGTGTGTATACAGTATATGTATGTGCGTGTAGTTATTTGTGTGAGGCTGCATGTGCGTAAATTTGAAGGCTTTTGTAGTTAAATGTGTGTGTGTATATAATTAAATGTACGTGTTTGTGGCTGTGTGTGTGTGTATAATTATTATATATGTGCGTGTTGGTATGTGTGTGAATTTGCGTGTGTTCGTGTATGACTTCTCTCGTCCAAGGCCCCTCCCAAGTGGAAGTCCTGGCGAGGCAATCATTGTGGTTCTGACGTCTGCCACAAACGAGAGCAAAGTAACCAGGAATGGTGTATAATGGAGAGAGAGAGAGAGAGAGAGAGAGAAAGAGAGAGAGAGAGAGAGAGAGAGAGAGAGAGAGCGCGTGTGTGCGAGTGACAGTGAGTGTGAGAGAGAGAGAGTGAGACTGGGAGGAGAGTGAGATATTTACATGGATACACTGTCTCCACATATCTTACGGTTCCTGCGAGGTAGCCAGGGCTTCATCTCTTCACACCCCTTGCCTCTGTTTCGCCTGACAGTAAAATATTTTACGAGCCAGGGTGAAAAGGGGTCTCTGGATCGTCCGACCCTTCAACCTAAAAAAAAAACAAAAAACAAAAATGCTAGTAAGGGAAAGTGGAAGGAAAGGATGGAAAATATGAAAAGAGAGAGAGGTACTGTTGAGTACGTACAGTTTGTGTGCGTATGAGAGAATAATCGATAAAGAGAGTGTATGTTCACTCACTTGTTCGTCAAGGGGAATCCACGCAATGCGAGCTAAGCTCATTATTATCGCGCCTCCTTAACTGGGAATGTATTGTGTGAAATGCATGTTAAGTGTTTATGTATCGTTGGAATGGCTGTGGATGTGTGTGTAGTCTGTATTTTTAGCCAATTGGCGACATTTGGAAACGAAGGCTTAGGGTTAATCTGTACGGTACCATTCTCACTACGGTACCAGTCTCACCCGAAGGCTTAGGTTGACCAGTACGATACCCATCTCACCCTGTAACCGATCACCAACCCCAGATGGGACATCACAACTTCGTCCACTTATACCAGGTTCCTATTTATACTGCTAGGTGAACAGAGGCTACACCGTTAAGAGACTTGCCCAAATGTCACTTCCCCGCCCGGGTCTCGAACTCGGGACCTTCTGGTTGTGAGCCAGACTAGCTATCCGTTACGCCACGGTGTGTGTGTGTGTGTGTGTGTGTGTGTGTGTGTGTGTGTGTGTGTGTGTGTGTGTGTGTGCGCGTTATCTGGCCGCCAAACCTCTCGGTATAACTCACCATAAGAGTCAATCATGGTTTCTCTGCCGTCTGACCCAAACCAAGCAAGAGGCTAACAAATAGTGGAGAACCAACTAATACAGGGAGATATAATGGGTGTCCTTTATTATATTACTTCTATCTTAGACAGTTTAGGATGGCCTTGTAGGAGTCAGAAGGGTAATTGCCAAAGTTTGAGCTCATTTGACTCTTTCATAAGTTGGATTAAATCGCCTCGTGTTAGCTAGAAAGATGTGAAACCTATCCCATCGTAAGTGGGAAGTTATAGTGTGTGTGTGTGTGTGTGTGTGTGTGTGTGTGTGTGTGTGTGTGTGTGTGTGTGTGTGTGTGTGTAATGCTGGCTTAGTGTCTTTAATATATATAAATCTCTCACCCAAACCCCTCTCAAGCAAAACTCCCTAGGACGCCCAATGGCGTTGTGTCTGCGACCTGGTCCAAATGAAACAATAGGAGAGCAAACAATAAACGACTGACAGAGAGAGAGAGAGTAAGAGTTAGAGTTAGTGAGAGTTATAAAGAGTTTCAAGGAATAGTTAGTATATCAGTGATGAGATCCGTACTAGTAAGCTTGGATGGTTCCGGCATGTGGAGTGGATGGATGAACTAAGTTTGGTGAAACGATGCAATTCCGTGAACGTGGAGGGAGCTGCAATAAAGGGAAGACCAAGACAGACGAGGGGTCAGATCTGATCTTGAATAAAAAGTACCTGACAAGTGAGGCAGCCCATTAACACATGAGGCTGGAACCGCACTCTGTGTGGAGTACTCGGTCTTAACTTTATATATGTTTATATGTATAGACCTTGCAGTCCATTCCGGGGAGGTACTCCAATAGGAAGGAGAAAGATTGTTTAGTGCACTACACTCATTACAGAGTGTGCAAAATATTATCTACTCTCTACTGAAGAACTGTTTACAACTTCTGAGGGAAATTTATTCCAGGTAGAACAGATCTTAAGTGAAAAAGTGCTGGTGCTGAACCTTTTTAATTCTAACTTCCAGCCAGGGTTGCATATTGTATTCATATGGAGGCTAAACATTTTGCAATAGTTCACATTTTCAAACGCTTTAAATATTTCAAAAACTTCAATGAGCTGACCTCGTAGTCTGCATGTTTCCAATGGAAAGAGATCAAGAGCACCCAATCGGTCCTCTTAGTTCAGTCTTTTAATCGATGGAAAAAGGTTTGTAGCTCGAGATTGTACTCTTTCCGGTCGCTCTATATCTTAATTTAGTGCTGGAGACCAGGTGAGGCCGTATCAGAGCGTTGTAAAGTGTGAGGAATATCTCCTTATTTCTTACTTCAATTGCCACTAAAACCTTTCACGCGACTTGTGCCCTTTCTAGGATAATTAATAGTCTTTGTGACCATCAAGAGAGCTTAGACACCTTCAGTTCAGTTACTTCAAACTCTGGAGTTGTCTTTCAGCGAGCTGTGGACAGAAAACTAATTTTGGAGAGGTATTTATGAGATTAAGAACATTATATTTCTGAATACTATGCGGCAACCCGCGGTGCATAAAAAGAAGTATAACCCAAAAGTGTATGAGTTTTATTTTCTAATTCAATGCACTGCTTGGACAAATTTAGGTCACTGCTTATCAGAACACTTCCAATGCTATTCTCAATAGCGAGAGATAGAGAGAGAGAGAGAAGGCACGTGAGAGAGAGAGAGAAGGCACGTGAGAGAGAGGGAGGGAGAGGGAGAGAGTGAAATATTATTATTCAGTGGATGAGCTCCCTTCCTGATGGTAGTAAATGTGTGTGCCATGTCTATAGTGTGTTTCTGTATGTGTGTATGTAAGCGTGTGTGTGTTAGGTTGTCTATTGTAAAAAACAAATATACATCACCATCTCAACCACACCTACAAAAACCAATACACACAAGCACATACACAGACACCATACCCAGGACACCATCAACAACAAACCACACAACACACTCGTAAACCCTTTACCTATCAAGAATAACCCATTGGAAAACACCCTTCCCAGAGAAACCCCAGCCACACTTGCACGCCTTAGGTCCGGCCACTACCCCCGTCATTACAGAGTAGATCCAACTCAAGACCCTTATTGTCCTCGCTGTCAACATCCCACTGACAACACAGAACACTTAATACTGCACTGCCCAACACTTGTCCAGCACAGACATAACTTCAACATCACTTCACTCAGAGATCTCTGGACCCACCCGGACGATGTGGCGAACTACCTGGACGTCGCGGGATTCCCATAAAAAGGGAATCTTGGGGATACTACTACAATAGCAACATCAACAACAAAAACTGGCTGCCTGTGGATGTGTGAATGAATATATTGTATGTGTTAGGCTTTGTGTGAGTATGTATGTAATTCACTTATGATCTTGAGGATCCTTGAGGATCTTCCGCCAGCCAACACCCTCCCGGAAGAGAGCTTAGAGCTTGTATTGTCCGATCATTGGGTAAGGCTGTGTGTGTGTGTGTGCGTGTGCGTGTGTGATAGTGTGTGTATGGGTCTGTGTGAGTGTGTGTGTGTGTGTGTGTGTTTACAGTAGAACTATCCAGGAATGTCAGTGGTCGTTGTTCTGTATGTGACCTGTCCCAAATTAAACGATGGGAAAGGAAAGAATGGAGCACTGATGACGAGAGAGAGAGAGCGAGAGCGAGAGACAGAGAGAGAAAACACTGAGTGAGTATGGGAGGGAGATATATATAATGTGTGTGTTTGTGTGTGTGTGTGTGTGTAAGTATAATGGAACTCTCCAGGAATGTCAGTGGTCGTTGTCCTGGCCCAAAATACTATTGAAATCAGATGGTGTTCCTCCTGTTGTACTCAAAACCTGTGTTTCCGTGCTGACTCCCTGCCCAGGCAAACGTTTCTATACCTGTATTGTCTCTTAATATTTTATATTTCTATTTAAAGTTTGCTCTCATTCAACCTGTCACGAAGAAGGATAACCGCTTTTAACCCTCCAACTATCTACCAATGAGGATAAAGGGCTTAAAATTGCCAAACTAACGGGGCGAACATCATAAAACTAATAGGGCTAAACATGAGGGAGAAAGGGGTCCAGAAAAAGTTAACTCCTCTTACAAACAGTATACACGTTGCAATGGGTGCATTGCAATCAACAATATATCTTTCAATTAGAGCATCTGACTGGAATGAAGCACAAGATATTTAAGATGTATAATAAACCTAGTAATTCCTGCTAACTCTCTTCACGTAAAAAATAACAGCATCTCTCTCTCTCTCTTATTCTCTTCTACACACACCTCACATCATAGCACCTTCGCTTTTTAACCCACAGAACCCCAGCGACGCAGCGTTTACGTCGGCAATGTATGTAACCCTAAACCCTAGCGCCGCATATGGTGCGTCGCGGTTAATTACTCCGGTCCTATGGCACCTAGAAGGCTCAGATTTGTATGGGAACTGCATAAGTATCCCATGCAACAATGCCGATGGTTGAAAACACTCAAAGTCCAAGCGCGTACGCGTGAGCGCGCAAAAACTTGTTTTTGCATGTTTTTGCCTACCCATTTCCCCTCTTGTAATTCCGACTTTCGGGCGCCCGTATTACCCCTTAATGACCTAGAGGATCGGTTTGTTGTGGTTTTATCTTCATTTCTAACCTATTCCAGGTGTTTTCTAGATGTTTTTTTTTTTTATACAACCTGCTGGTCCTGGGCTGTACTTTTATTTTTAATTAGCTGGTGTTCAATGGGTTAATAAGTCGATTTTATATTGTGGATTATATGATTTTGTTTTATCCTCAATATACATACATTAAACAATCAGTGCTGGTAGTTAGATCACAAGGGAATTAATACTGTCATCCTTAAGTTTTGTTAAGTCTAGAAATTGTGACACTTAGCCTCGAAAAAGTTTAGAGCAGCCGAACTAACATTTTAGAAGAGTTACATGGTAAATAGGGGTGTACATTTACAACCAATTCGCTCCAGCCCTTCGTGAGTTACAAGAGGTCAGGTGTCACTCTCTCTAGACTGGTCATAATAAATAGACTATAGTGTACATGAGAGTCATATCACATAATTATTAGCTACAAATAACTTGACTGTGTGTCATAAGTTGAACCTAATTATTCAAAACAGTAATTTACAAAGAAAGTAAATAGTTTATGTACATTATTTAACAAGTTTACTGCACTATGGAACCTCTCTGTTTCACCTAGAACATCTCACTGGAATGAACCGCAGGGGCTTTGAGATGCTAACTATTCCTTGTAACACTTTGCAATTATCCTATATTTCGCACCCATAAATCACAGCGACTGGACAAATTCTTATCTAACTATGTATCTATCTATCTATCTATCTATCCTTTTGTCTACCCATTTATGTATCTATATCTGTCTCCTAACTCACAATTTATCACACAACATAATATAGTAAATAGTATTGTACACACTTCATAATGAGTGTATGAGCAACTTGACTGTCTCTCATCTATGGCTCGGTGTGATTTGTTTCCACGAAATTGTATCACAGTCCTGTCTAGTAATCTCGCAGTACACCGACGCTCACGCCACCTATTGAGCTTCTTACTCATTTGGTACCACCATTGCATATTTTGAAGATGGAATTATCCATACCATGCTAATATATTGGAAACAGCAATAAACTGTCTCTCTTTTTCACCTAGATATCACATAGGAACGGACCGCAAAATCTATAAGACTATAACTATTCCTTGTAACTCTCTCCACCTAAACACCTATAAATCCTGAGCTCTGACCCTCCGTAACGAGTGTACAAATTGGAACATTACCGCCATACCCGGGAAACAACGCGAAAAATGGCACGTAATTCCCCAAACAAATTGACGCTGTTTTACGGCCTTATGCATCATGCTCTACTAGGCAAGGTTGCAAGGTCTGTGGAATGCTGGCCACCTTGTAGTCATGTAACTCTCTCAATATGTACTTATTTATTTATCTATCTATCTCTGTGTCTATTATTCATATATCCATCTATCTATCGTTATTTGTTGTTATGTATTGCCTTTGTCCTTTATGTTATGTCCTTCTATCTATCTATCTATCTATATATATATATATCGCTATTTCTTGTTATGTATTACCTCTTTTTTTAGTTTATCTATACCTATCTATCTATCTATGTATTTATCTATATATCCATCTGTCTATCTATATCTGTCTACTTCTCTACTCTGTATTTCTCTAATTGGAAGATTACCACCATACCCAGGATACAACGCAAGGAATGGGTCGTAATTCCCGAAACAAATTTACATTGTTTTTTGGCCAATTATGCATCATACTCTACTACGCGGGTACGGGCTAGGTCAGAGGTCACGTTTCAAATATATACTTTCCTCTCCAGTGATTTATACGATACCAATACAAGGGAAACCAATAATTGTCCATAAACACTCAGAGTTAACCCTATCTGGTGAGAGGCGAGTCTGTTTGGACCCTCCCTGTTTCATTCCATTGATTTGGACATTTAACCCTTCCTGCCCAGGTGTCATTTTAAAATGACACTGCGGCAGAGGGGCTGGAGCCCGGGTGTCATTTTAAAATCCATATGCTTGAAAGCGTGCTTTGAGTTCCGCGCGGTGAAAATTTCTTTTGCAGGGGCGATCGCAGCGCCACCAAACCTCAACTACTACCATTGTCAGTCCATACGTGCCCGCCATAGCAAGATATAGCGAAAAAATCTTCCGATGCGTACGATTCCCTGCAACCTGCACGCCCCACTGCTACCCCGCTAGCTACATCGGCGTCTGTTGCAAACAAGAAAAAGCCCGAACGCAAGAAAGCAAAGGTTTTATTGAGTGACAGTGCTATCGAGAGAGAACTTTTGGCCATTTTGACTGAAAAAGCATTGGCGAAAGCTTGATACACAAAGAAATATTCATTGGAGAGAGTGAAGATGATGATTTTGTGGGCTTTGAGGGTGATGATAATGTTGATTTGTTTGAGGGAGCAGACAGTAGTGAGTCCCCTGATATAGAAGTGGTGAAGGAAGGTGAAATTGAACTTCCTAATGTGCTTGTGCCTAGGCCTATCCCATTGCTATCTTTGCTTGGTCAGCCTAGGACTACTCCGGGACCTTCCCCCTTGCCTGCTCGTATGCCCTTGAAAGTGGGCAAATACTTTTACAAGAAAACATTGGTGAAAAGTGCGGCCATAAAAGCACGCAGGGCGGCAAAGGAAGCAAGGGAAGGCAAAAGTGATAGGGACAATGATGCCGACCCTGCTCTAGCGACCAAGCGCATTCCTTTGTCCTGACGCCTTGACCCGGGACGCCGCGCGGGTTACCTACAGCCTCGACTTCATCTCTGCCTCACGATGAGCAAAGGGCCTCTTCAAGTGGTACTAGTGGTGCGGCATTGTCCTCCCACAGTGTGCCACAGCCCTCACATCGAAGAGCATTTTTTGGAGAGGAGAAGCCCTCGGCTCGTCGCAAAAGGAGTCCAACTTCCGAGGCTGAGGCTCCCATTGTACCACCCCCCGCAGCTTCCCGCCCTCCACGCCGCCGACGCCCGGTCACTTCTTCGCCAGAATTGTCCCCCGAAGGAGATGTTGACGACCCAACATTGCCCCAGATGACCTGACATCACCTGAGGAGGAGGAGGAAGAGGATGTGGAAGAAGAGGAGAGACCAACACGGCGAGGGCGAGGGCGAGGTCGTGGGCGTGGGCGTGCTGCTCAGCCTGCCGATGCCGCTGACGCTGCCCGTGGGCGTGCGCATGCGCGTGGGCGTGGACATGCTATGGCATGATAACAATATATTTTGGTCTACTCTTAACTCATTTAAATCCAACTTCACTACTGCTTCATCCATTCCACCATTAAAATCTCCGACTGGCAATCTTGTAAGTGACCCACGAGGTAAAGCTAACCTTCTTGCGGATATTTTCTCCACCATCTCAACCTTAGATGAAATAAATCAAGATGTCCCTGTACTTAATTTTAATTCGCCTGAAATTCCCTCACTTAAGATCCACACCAGACATGTCAAAACAATCTTGCAGAATCTCTCAGTAGATAAGGCTCCTGGTCCAGATGAAATTCCTCCAATAGTACTTAAGAATTGCTCCTTGGTGCTCGCTCCTGTATTGGCAACATTTTTCCGTCTGTGTACTCATACCTCATGCTTCCCAGTACCCTGGAAAGAAGCAAACATCCATCCAGTTCCTAAAAAAGGTGCCTCTTCAGATCCATCAAACTACAGACCAATAGCTATAACTTCCACTCTTGGCAAAGTCTTTGAAATTATATTAAATAATCACATAATTAAGCATCTTGAGAATAATAAATTAATCAGTGATAGGCAATATGGTTTTAGACGATGTCGATCAACTGCAGACAGGCTTTGCCTTCTTACGCATCAAATCAACCAAGCTACAGACCAACATGGTGAAACACATACAGTAGCACTGGATATATCAAAGACATTTGATAGAGTCTGGCATCAATCCTTATTGTCGAAGATGTCACACTACGGCCTTGCATCATTAGTTCCACTAATTTCTTCTTATCTTCATAACAGAAAAATATGTGTAATGGTAGATGGCCTTTATTCTCAATTTCACTCAATAAATGCTGGTGTTCCCCAGGGATCAGTTTTGGCCCCAATTCTGTTCCTCATTCATATCAATGATCTCATATCTACCACTCATAATCCAATACATTCCTACGCAGATGACTCAACACTCCACAGTTCCTTCACATTTACCAATTCTTTCACCCAACCCGATCTTATAAATTCAAAAATAAACACTGCAATTTCTCTGAACCAGGACCTTTCTAGAATTAATGAATGGGGACAAAAGAATCTAGTTTCCTTTAATGCACAGAAAACCAAATACATTCAATGTTCTAACCGACAGAATCTCACTGACTCCCATATATTTTTTAATGATGTAAATATTCCCACTTCCCCTAGTATTGACATTCTCGGTGAAACATTAACTACTAACTTGAGCTGGACACATTATGTTAGAAGCATTGCTAAGAATGCCTCTAAAAAACTGGGACTCCTGTACAGAGTTCGAGAATTCTTCACTGACGAGCAGTTGGCCGTGATATATAAAGTCATGTGCGTTCTCATATGGATTACTGTTCACCTCTGTGGGGTGGAAGTGGAGTGGTTGCATTGAGGCAGTTGGACAAAATTCAAAATAAAGCTATTAGATTAATCAATAACCCTGCAATCACACAGGACCTTCCTACATTATCCATACGAAGAAACGTTGCATCCCTTGCATTATTCTACAGATATTTTCACAGCAATTGTTCCGAGGAACTTGCTTCAATTGTGCCGCCTCTCCACATCTTTCCCCGTAGAACTAGGGCAGCTGAGAGCGCCCATGAATTTACACTTTCTCCTCCACAATGCAGAACTTCTGCTTATCAGAATTCATTTATCCCCAGAGCTACTACTCTTTGGAATTCACTTCCCTCGAATTGCTTTCCACAAACTTACAATCTACAAATGTTTAAATCCAGTTGTTACAAACATTTTATGAATGGAGGATGCCTTTAGGCACATGGACCTTTTTGTTTTTTCTGTGTTTTTCCTTCCTCCGTTCATTGTCTCTATAAAAAAAAAAAAAAAAAAAAAAAAATGCGCGTGTGCCTGCACGTGCGCGCTCATCGGAGTTGTTTGTCTGGACTGATGGAGCAGATTTTGAGCCAGATTGTCCTGCTTTTGACGAGAAGCAGATTGGCTCAGGGGTGACAGCAGCATATCCCTGTGGACCAGATGCAACCCCTAGTGAACTGTTGTGTGGGTTCTATGATGATGAGGTCATTGAATACGTCGTCGAGGAAACAAACAATCGCCATGAAATCTGTGCTAACTTTCTTGGCAGGAAGACCTGTGCCAAGATGGTGGCATGGCGACCTGTCACTGTGCTGGAAATTAATGTTTTTCTGGCACTGACTATGCTGATGACACACGTCAGGAAACATGCACTGGCCGATTACTGGATTACTGCCGACCTCATCACAACTCCAGCATTCTGTAAATACATGTCCAGAGACAGGTAATCTGACATTTTGTCATATCTCCACCTGACCAACAACATGGCAGTCCACCTTCCCAATCGGCTATGGAAAATTAGGAAGCTGTATGACATGATACGTAATAGGTTTACCACCTACCTGATTCCATTCCAGAAGATGTGCCTCGACGAATCTCTGGTCCTGTTCCGGGGGAGGCTGCATGTCCGATAATACATCCCGTCGAAGAGACACCGTTTCGGCATTAAGCTCTGTCCTCTGCGACTGCAAGGCGGGATATGTGCTGGACTTTGTGGTCTACAGCGGCAGTGGTGGGGAAATAGTTACAGATCCAGACATCGGCTTTGGGGGTGCCGTTGTAGAGAAGATGATGGAGCAACACTTTCACAAGAACCATATCCTGTACACGGATAATTATTATACGTCGCCCATCCTGACCAAGTACCTCCAAGAGCGGAACTGTCGGCAGAGTCAAGGCAAAGAGGAAGGGCATGCCAGTGTACCCGACCAAGACCAAGAAGACGGAGGTCTTCCACAGGAAGAGTGGCCCCATCCTCGTTATCCACTGGCATGACCAGCATAATGTCAACCTGCTCACCACATGCCACAAGGCAGAGATGTTCGCCACAGGGAAGGTGGACCGAAAAACCAAAAACCCCGTCCAGAAACCAGCTGCTGTCCTGGACTATAACCTGAACATGCGCCTCATAGATAAGTGTGATATGCAGATGGGCTTCATCGACTGCCTGCAAAAATCCTGCAGGTGGTACAAAAAGTTAATTCTGCATACGGTAGATATGTCGGCCCTCAATGCCTACAATATCTACCGACTGATTACTCCCGGAGCAAAGAAGTACAAGTCCCTGCGCAAGTTCCACAAACAGGTGATACTTGAGCTCCTGGGAAAACATGCTACAGCCGGGAGACTTCTACAAGGACTAGGCCGGCTGGACCGCACGGCATGTGCCGACTATTTCCGGAAGCACCAGCTCCACTCCCTTCCTCCCAAAGTACCAGGTGGTAATGCCAGGAGTCAGAAGAGGTGCCATGTGTGTAGCCACACAACCCGCAGACCCCGTAAACCAACAAAAGCCACATGGGAATGCCTCGAGTGTGAAGTGGCACTGTGCGCTGGACAGTGCTTCAATCAGTTTCACACTCTAGTGCATATTGAAGTACCCGTGACAATGACAGTGAAAGTGTCACTAAAATGTAGTCTATAATATTATAAAATATTGAGTAAAAGTGAAAGAGACACAAATAACTAATAATAAGTGCCTTCATAACAATATGAACAAGTGAAAGTGACACTAAAATCTATATTATAGCTTACCTAACAATAAATACAAGTGGAAATGACACTATCATTTATCCTAGTCCAGTGAAAGTGACACTAAAAATAATAATAAAACTGAGTAAAAGTGAAAGACACACAAATGACTAATAATAAGTGCCTTCATAACAATATGAACAAGTGAATGTGACACTAAAATCTATATTATAGCTTACATAACAATAAATACAAGTGAAAATGAAACTATCAATTATCATAGTCCAGTGAAAGTGACACTAATAATATAATAACACTAAAAGTACAAGTGAGACACAAAAATAACTTTATAAAAGTAACTTTATTGAGTGAAAATGACATAATAATGATAATAAATGGCAGAATAAACAATAAAAACACTCAAATCGCTTCGCGGCATAATTGCGGGTGGGGCGACGAGTGCAGTAGTGCGTCGTAGCCGGGGCCGCAGTTGAGCGTTCGGACGCTTCTAGGTAAATATGTGCCAAAAGTTACCTCCGCTAATATCGCCATCACTCCTGAACCAGTTTAGGTAGAGAGCTCTACTCAAGGGCTGTTTTTTTATGTTTGTTTGAATGTTGTAGCTATTGTATTAACGGCGATAGGGCTTTGTTTACATGTGTTGTTTTTTAGCCAGGTCACCCGGATACGAGCGCTGTCATTTAGAAAGGCTGCCTGGGCAGGAAGGGTTAAAGACGTTTCATCTTATTTGTTTGGCGATTATGAGATGATTCACCCCATTCAGGTATTGATTGTTTTCTGGGTCCGACTGGGTGAGTGAAAACGAGTCTGCACTTTAGGCGACTTGGGGGAATTGTTTCTATCGAAAATAGTACATATAGTATTTAGTTTGAAGGGTATCTGGGATGGCTTGTTTTAACTTGAAGAGGTCTCGGGATGCGTTTGTCTTGGTCTTTGAGACAAACTATTGCTAGAAAAGGGCGGCAATAATCAAAATCCTTAATAATAATAACACAAAATATCATAATGACCCCCAAAACGTCGCACCAGATAGTGTTAACATTTTTGGATTAGGCCTATTTCAGAGATAAAATGGGTATTCTTTCTCAAAATTATATATCATGAAATCCAGAGAGCGTGTCCTACTGGTTTAATCCAGAGAGCGTGTCCTACTGGTTTAATCCAGAGAGCGTGTCCTACTGGTTTAATCCAGAGAGCGTGTCCTACTGGTTTAATCCAGAGAGCGTGTCCTACTGGTTTAATCCAGAGAGCGTGTCCTACTGGTTTAATCCAGAGAGCGTGTCCTACTGGTTTAATCCAGAGAGCGTGTCCTACTGGTTTAATCCAGAGAGCGTGTCCTACTGGTTTAATCCAGAGAGCGTGTCCTACTGGTTTAATCCAGAGAGCGTGTCCTACTGGTTTAATCCAGAGAGCGTGTCCTACTGGTTTAATCCAGAGAGCGTGTCCTACTGGTTTAATCCAGAGAGCGTGTCCTACTGGTTTAATCCAGAGAGCGTGTCCTACTGGTTTAATCCAGAGAGCGTGTCCTAACTGGTTTAATCCAGAGAGCGTGTCCTACTGGTTTAATCCAGAGAGCGTGTCCTACTGGTTTAATCCAGAGAGCGTGTCCTACTGGTTTAATCCAGAGAGCGTGTCCTACTGGTTTAATCCAGAGAGCGTGGTCCTACTGGTTTAATCCAGAGAGCGTGTCCTACTGGTTTAATCCAGAGAGCGTTGTCCTACTGGTTTAATCCAGAGAGCGTGTCCTACTGGTTTAATCCAGAGAGCGTGTCCTACTGGTTTAATCCAGAGAGCGTGTCCTACTGGTTTAATCCAGAGAGCGTGTCCTACTGGTTTTAATCCAGAGAGCGTGTCCTACTGGTTTAATCCAGAGAGCGTGTCCTACTGGTTTTAATCCAGAGAGCGTGTCCTACTGGTTTTAATTGTTAAGGTTAAACACAAATAATAATAATGACGATAACAATACTAACGAAAATAGTGATTAAATTAACAATTAAATATAATAATTCTGGAAGTAGACTGAAAATGAGACAGAAGGATGGAGTTGAGTGACAGCGGTGTTGGGTGGGAGGAGGGGTACCGGCTGACGGATGACATAGGAGTATGGAGGCGATTCATTTGTAGCCACCCCCTATTAGATTAAGGCGTCTGACAATAGATAGTAAATTGATTACTGGTAATAGTATCATTACAATATATATGTGCATTAGTCATTTGTCTTATTGTCACCATTGTACCTCAACTGAAATATAATTAGCTACTAATTGATCATTATCAAATAATATCTCCTGCGCGCTAGCTCACATACGTATTATAAGCCAATATATCGAAGCATAATGCAGTACTTAAGCTAAACCATTAATATATAGTAGTTTTACCAAGGCATAAACCACTTAGGACGTATCATATACTGTAAGTCAGCCATAAGTTTCGCTTAATTAATTTCATAAGCAAAAACCTGTATAGGTATTCCAATATGCTGTACATTTGGAAAGTATGTCATCATTTTGATCACCTTCAATGATATACGATAAACAGAACTCATTACATTAATACCTGGAGCGTTTAAAAATATGAAATACAATCGACGTATTAGTCAGAAATAATTGCCAAATATAATTTGCTCGTTAATGACTGCAAATGGAAGCCGTGCGAGTCTCTCTCATTACGTTTATGAAATATTGAAATAGGTTTGTGTTTACGAATTGAATGGCTTGTAATTGCCAAAATCGTTCATAATTAGAACTCGAAATTATGTTTTGATATTGTGCAGGGATATTAGATATGCATAGTATTATTAATATTACAATTATTAAAATATCATTATCTTAACTGGTTTAAATAAGTCACACTAAGGCAACTTATAGCATTTATTTGGAATCTCTTCTTTGATTTCCTCAGACTTGAAGGTACGAGGCCAAAATGGGTTTTGTACGGTTACAATCTTCGGCTTGATCGTTGCAAGTGCCCATATAATGAGGCAGCTCTATGTGAGAAAGCAGTGCAGGTGTTAAGGACTTCCTCTCAGTATAAACATGTTTTTGTTGTTTATATGACTCTACCTTTTATGACCTACTTGAAATCATTACCTTTATTGTCCTAGTGTCGTGAAGACCCCAGCGGTATTTGTTTCAAACAAACCATGGTGCTAGGGCTACTGCTTGTTGGAAGCAGGATCAGACCTTAACACCCTAAGAGGGGCCTAGGCGGTAATTTCTATGTACCGCCCAGCGGGGGTTTTTACCATAAATGGGGTTGTTTCCGTGCTCTTTTTCATGAATAAACAAGACCCAGAGCGTAATACAAGTATGTATCCCTGAAAGGGCGTAAATTCAGCTTTCCAATGACACCCGAACCACCCTTCTACGATCACTGGTTGTCTTGCAATAATCGTGCAACCGAAGGGCAAAATCGCTAAAATACGGTAATTTTCTTACATTATTACGTGTGAAACGAGTGAGAGAGGGTGGAGTACAAAGGAGTACATCTCAGTAGCTCCACAGCCACCATGGCGAGCGGTCAGGAGGTAATCTACGCTCCTCCCACCGCTCCGCTCTCTCTCAGAGCACATTACGTGCTCAAAATTGCATTCGACAATAGCCGGGCCCCGACCATAGGCCACATTTATTTAACTCGACAATAGCCGGGTGCCGCCAGTTAAGGGTTAAGAAACACTTAAGTTAAACCTGGGAGTGGCGGAATGTCACTTCTAGCACTTGAGAGCCTAGTTGCAAATGAGGATCTTCACTTGCACTGCTAGTTCCAAACATAGCAAGGCCTTCACTTCACACTGCTAGTTGCAAATGTAGCAGGCTCAACCCTAGCTGTCTAAGAAGGGTTGAGGCTAGTTAAGGTTAGTTTGCCAACGTAGACTCCTAACAAGTGTTGTGCTGGTTGTTGATGATTTCGTCCTGCGATGTCATAGTGGCAACATTCTCTGATCCTTTAGGTTGCTTGTCTGTCAGGAAGATGAGGGCACACAAGTTAGGTGCTGAAGACTGTGTGATATGTCTGTCTGTCATGGAACGTGTTAACCTGGATCCTGTCTGGGTTGCTACTTTGTTCCAGGGGACATTAGCGGCTTAACAAGACTTGTACATTCTCTTTGTCTGTCTCAGTCTTGTTCTGTTTCTTATTTCGTCATTAAGATGCTTGTGTACAGTATATTGATATTGACCATGTGACAGTTGTTTAGGTGTATTACAATGATAAATTGGAGATCGGCAGGAGTGTTCAAGTTATAGAGGTATTAGTTTATTGTCAGTGGTTGGAAAGCTGTATGGCAGGGTGTTGATAGAGAGGATAATATAGTGTACGGAAGTTGCAATAGGAGAAGAACAGTGCGGTTTTAGGAGGGGAAGAGGTTGCGTGGATCAGATGTTTGCAGTAAGACAGTTATGCGAGAAGTATTTAGAGAAGCATAAGGAGATATTTTGGGCTTTTATGGACTTGGAAAAAGCGTATGATCGTGTGGACCGTGAAGCAATGTGGAAGGTATTAAGGATTTATGAAATAGGAGGAAATTTGTTAGAAGCAGTTAAGAGTTTTTATGAAGGGAGCAGAGCATGTGTGAGAGTAGGAAATGGTGAGTTGAGTGAATGGTTTGAGGTAAAGGTAGGTTTGCGACAGGGTTGTGTAATGTCACCATGGCTGTTTAATATGTTTATGGATGGTGTGGTGAGGGAGGTGAAAAGGAGAACTATGGGAAGAGGATTGGGTTTAGTGGGAAAGAATGGTAGAGATTGGGAGTTGAATCAGTTGCTGTTCGCTGATGACACAGCATTGGTGACAGATTCTGATGAGAAATTGCAGCGGGTAGTCAAAGAGTTTGGTGTGGTTTGTGGAAGGAGGAAACTGAAGGTGAATGTCAATAAAAGTAAAGTAATGGTGTGTAATAGGGGAGAGCATAGGGTGAATCTAGATGTGAGGCTGGATGGGGAAATATTGGAACAAGTAGAGTGTTTTAAATATCTAGGAGGAACGATAAGCAGGAGTGGAGGTATGGAAGTGAAGGTAAAACAGAGAGTGTGTGAAGGAAAGAAAGTTTTCGGAGCAATGGGAAGTATGTGGAAGACGAGAAATCTCGGAGTGAAAGTAAAAAGTGCACTGTATCAAGGAATTGTTGTGCCAACAGTGATGTATGGGGCTGAGACATGGGCTCTGAAGAAAAAGGATAAAAGAGGGCTGGATGTGATGGAGATGAGCTGCTTGAGGAGTATGTGTGGAGTTTACTCGTAGAGACAGATTGAGGAATGAAGAGATACGTAGGAGAGTGGGGCAGCAGGAACATTTGTCAGCCAGAGTGGACAGAAGGGTGCTGAGCTGGTATGGTCATGTTGAACGAATGGGAGATGAAAGGCTTACAAAGAGAATATGTGAGTCAGGTACAAGGGGAGATAGAAGGGCAGGAAGACCCCCATTGAGATAGAGAGACTGTGTAAGAAAGGCTTTGGATGATAGAGGAATGACTATAGATCAGGGAGGGGAAGTGGTGGTGGACAGGAGTGAATGGAGAATGCTTGTGAATAGTTGAGTGAACACGTGGTCATTTGGAGTAAGGGGTCGGGCGCAAGTCGGACTAGATAATAGTCCATCAGGTGCCTTGCCCGGGGAGACGATTAATATGAAGGGTGCGCCTGGAAGTGGTGGGAGGGCTTGTGGCTTTGGCTCCGCTGCATGTCTGCCTGCCGAGATCGGAACCTCTTCGGATGGTCGGGGGCAGGGGGAGTGCAGGAGCACCTTGGTGACCCTGGTCTCTGGGTCTTCTCCTGGGTGACCTGGATGTGTTTGAGTTTGTGCTTTTTATCTGTGTTTATTTGTTGTTTTATGTTCTTTTTGTGTTTTCCCTGTTCTTGCTCTGTCTTGAGTCGGCTACCCCCAAAATGGGGATTGGGCCTGAGCATATAGATAGATAGATAGATAGACAATGATAATAAATGATAACTTAGATAATGGCATTATCAATAATGAACATATATTTATATTCTATACATCTTATAACTGAAAAAGGTCTTCAGTAATTGGACAATTATTTCCACAATTTGGAAACAGTCAGCCATTTAATAGGTTTGGAAACATACATTCCGTTTGCTCCAGCCCTTTCTGTGTTATAAACTATTATGGTTAAGATTTCTGGACTAATTATGGTGAAGATATTGTAGTAGTAAACGTTAAGGGTAGACATTTACTTTTTTTTTTTTTTTTATTATTATTATTATTTTTTTTTATTTCTTCACTACACTTCCATTACCACTTACGCTGTGGGCATATTTCCACCATATTAGGGCTCATTCAGGCACTCCTGATTAATTAAGCAACTGTCTGAATGAAATTAATTATATTCAGCCAATAACTAGACAAAAATAACTTCAAAATTACACCAAAACGAGCTTCGTAGCTCGCGGGCTTCACCTGCAGCGCTACTATAGACATTCGCTAATACTGAGCAATTATCACTAATGTCGTGCTACATTTGCCTTTGGCAGCGCTGTATATCTAGCGAAAGTATTGGTCATACTCCTCAGTGCCCAGGCCTGCTGGCTGGAGATAGGATGGGTGGCCTGTCACACTCCCGCTCCCTCGCACTCGATTTTTCAGGGTTTAAGAGGTTTTAAAAGCCTGCTAATTGCCATAGCATTCAGGAACGTCTCCCGCAGTCAATGGTTTAAGATTTAAGAATAGCATGAAGTTGGTTGCATATATAAATTGCATCCAGAAGGCGTGTGTTAACCCTTTGAAGATTATTACTTATTTTGTCAGTTTATTTTGGCTATCATTAGACGACAGTTTAGGAAAGATATGTGGACATTATACGGATGAAAACTCTCTCAATAAACCCTGTGACTGCCATATACCCTTCCTAATCTAAGTAATATCATCTAATATTACCCAGAAGACAGAACATAAATGCGTAATTAGCTCATGAAAGGGTTACGTGTTGGGGTTTAATTTTCCTTGTTAATCTTACTTAACCCTTTCAGTATGGTGACGCATGTTTTGAGATTATATTCTGTTCATTAGACGATATTATTTAGTTTCGGAGGCTAAATGTGGGATACAAGGGGTTTAAGGATTGTCTTTATGGACCCCCTTCTCCCTCATGTTTAGCCTTATTAATTTGTAAAATTTTAGACACTCGTCCCATTAGTTTAGTGATTTTAAGACATTTGACCCCATATCTTTAACAATTTTAAGACCTTTTGTGCCATTTGATGTCGACTATTTCCTTGGGAGCGCCAGCGAGCCTATAATTTAGGAGGAACCGACCTTCAGCAGGAACATGTTTTTAGCGAAACCTGTACAGATTTATCTGAAAGGGATGTACTGTCAAGTGTGTTTTTTCTCTCTCTCTATTATGCTTGATGGAGGCCTAGGGAGGAAACTTAATTATTAAAATAATAAATAAAACATAAAAAATAAACAAATAAACACTCCCCTTACCTGATATACAGTATGTTGCACACTGTAAAACAGAATATAGGAATGAAGAAGGTGATTGAAGGATCCATAATTAAATATCCATAAAAATGCAAATAGGCATATCACTATTAAAATACCCAATGATTTTATACACTGTTTTCATCCCCTTTTCACTGTGTTGACAATGTATTCCTCTGAGTCCATCCTAAATTGAATATTGTTAAATCTAATATTATTATACATAGACTACAGTGGATCTGGACTGGACACGAAAATTGAACTTTGCAGTAAGGGACTCAAAATCGGAAAACGAACCCCCAAGTTCGAACCTCTAAACAGCGAAAATGTGATATTTTCGCGGTTTCGAGGTTCGAACTTGGGGGTTCGTTCTCCGATTTTGGGTCCCTTACTGCAAAGTTCCATTTTCGTGTCCAGTCCAGATCTACTGTAGTCTATGTATTATATAAAGCAACTCAAGGTATCCGTGGTGTGTGTGTGTGTGTGTGTGTGTGTGCATGCATGCGCGTGCGCGTGCGCCCACGCAAGTGAGAGTGAGTGACTGAGAGAGAGGGGGGGGGAGGTAGGATGTGTGCGTATGTGTGTGTGTGAGAGGTTGAGAGAGAGAGAGAGACTGTGTGTGTGTATTGTGAGTGTCTTGTGCGTGCGTGTGTGTTATGCCTTAAGTGTTTGTATTTCATATTCCTTGATGTTGATCTTCCTTCAAGCAGGGTGTCTTGAGCACGGACCGCCAGCAGGCCCGGTACAGTCACGGACGATAATAAGGTTCTATGTCATGCAGCACCTTTAGAAGTAACCATCTACATGTTGAGTGTGCATATAAGATAACATATACCAGTCTTCACCCTATTTGGGGGGTATCTTTCTTTTCTTCCCCGGTTTCGGTCCATTAGTTTGGAGATTCTATGACTTTTAACCCCGTCAGTTTGGCGGTAATAAGAAGCTTCACCCCATTCAGCGGTAGATTTGTCGTAGGCGAGCGTTAGCAAACCTTTACTTATTAATAATCGGACTTCACTGGGACATTATTTCTATAAAAAAAGTGTATACATTTAGCTTAAATGGGGTCTGAGTGGGCATGACTAAGTTTGAAGGAAGTCTGGAAAGGCTTTTTTTTTTTCCTTTTCTTTGTGCTCTAAATTGGCTAAAACAAGCAAAATCCTCAATAATTATTAAATTAAATATAATAAAACTCCACAAAACGTCGGGTCAGATAATGTTACGCCGGTATCACACGGGCGCTTTTTCCATCAAAATTTATCTTCAACACTGGTCTGGCAGCTTATGAAGTAAACCTTTTAAATAATTCAACCGCCTACCTTAATGCAAAAGATCCTCAAAATGTTGCCAGTAAAATGTGGACCACGGAATGTTGACGATGACATTTATCGTGTGTCACCGGCTTCAGTTTATGGCATTATTATAAGCCCGAATTTATACTATGTTGTATTTAAATATATTCCCTTGACTCCCCACTGCGTTATATTCTGGCTGTATTTTTTTTTTCTATGTGATTGAGGGAGGCAAAAGGCATAACTGCCTATAGCGAGTGCCTCCCCCATACTTAAAAGAGTGACAGGGCCAAAATCAAGGGATGTTCGAGCCAAAATGCCTGGACACACAGAGTTTGAAGCAATTTAAGTCATAGGAAGCGGGAAAAACTGATTCTGGGAGAGAGTTCCAGAGCACTGCTGTTGAGTAGAAGAAAGTTTGAGAGTAACGTTTCACTCTTGGGTTGGAGAGTTGCACAGAGTAGGGGTGGGATTGAGTTGCAAGACGGGTACCACGTGCCCTACGTAAAGGAGGTGGTATGCACTGGGATAGCTCTGAAGAACACTGATTATTATAGTAGCGATAGAATAGCGAGAGAGACGCAACATTGCGGCGGAGAGAGAGAGGTTGCAGAGAGTTGGTGAATGGACGGGAGTTAATGATACGAAAGGCCTTCCTTTCAACCTTGTCTAGGAGAGCGGTGTGAGAGGAACCTCCCCACACATGTGAACAATACTCAATACAAGGGCGCACTATGACCCTGTACAGAGCAAGAAGCTGTGCAGGGGAAAAGAACCCCCTAAGGCGGTTGAGCACACCCAGCTTCTGGGAGGCTGCCTTAGCAAGACTGGTAATATGGTCCTTCCAAATGAGAGCAGAAGAAAAAGAGACACCAAAAATATTGAGAGAAGATGAAGGGTTGATTATTGTATTGTTGAAGAATAAGGGATAGTCCACTGGGAGATCCTGACGGGTAGATAGATGGAGAAATTGGGTTTTGGAAGCATTATAGTTAACAAGGTTTTCTCTGCCCCAATTGGAAATAGTATTTAGATCAGAATTTAAGAGTTGTATGGCTTCATTATGTTTGTCGTTGAGGGATTGCTGGCTGGGGCGTTCTGAAAAAGTAATGGAGTAGTGTAAGGTTGAGTCGTCTGTGTATGAATGGATGGGAATTAAGGTACAGTTAAGGAGATAATTTATAAAAATTAGAAAGAGAATAGGAGATAGGACAGAGCCCTGAGGAACACCAGAGTTTATAGGGTGAGGAAGTGAACAATGGCCGTCCACAACCGCAGCTATGGAACGGCCGGAAAGAAAATTAGAGACAAAGGCACAGATGGAGGGATAGAAACCGAAGGAGGGTAGTTTAGAAATTAAAGATTTATGCCAGACTCTATCGAAGGCTTTCGATATGTCTAGTGCAATAGAAAAAGTCTCACCGAAGTCCCGAAAGGAGGATGACCAAGAGTTAGTAAGATATGAAAGAAGATCACCAGTAGAGCGACCCTTAAGGAAGCCATACTGGCGATCTGAGAGCAGATTATGAGAAGAGAAATGCTTAAGAAATTTGGAAGCAAGAATAGTTTCAAAAACTTTAGAGATACAAGAAATGAGAGCAATTGGACGATAGTTGGAGGGTTGAGAGCGGTCACCCTTCTTTGGGACAGGTTGAATGTGAGCAAACTTCCAGCATGAAGGGAAGACATTAGAGGATAGACAGAGACGAAAGAGTTTGCCTAGGCAGTGAGTCAGCACGGAAGCACAGTTTTTGAGAACAACAGGAGGAACACCGTCCGGACCGTACGCCTTATTAGTGTTAAGCCCAGAGAGGGTAGAAAGTACATCTTTTGAAGAGATTAGGATATTAGGCATAAGTAAGAGAGATGAGGGCGGAGAGGGAGGAATAGCACCGGAATCATCCAAGGTGGAGTTTCTAGCAAAAGTTTGAGCGAAGAGTTTAGCTTTGTCAGAGGAAGAAGTGATGGTTGTGCCATCAGAGTGGGAAAGTAGAGGGAAAGACGAGGAAGATAAATTGTTGGAGAGGTTTTTGGCTAGATGCCAGAAAGCTTGGGAAGAGCTAGAGTTGGATAGTTCAGTGCATTTATTATTGATGAAAGAGTGTTTGGCAAGTCGAAGAACAGATTTGGCTTGATTCCGGGCAGAAACATATGAAGAATGAGAGTCTTGAGTTTGAAGGCGTCGGTACCGTTTGAATGCTTCCTCCTTATTGCGGACAGCAGTAGAACAGGTCTGAGTAAACCAAGATTTTTTAGCATTAGTCTGAGAGAAAGAGAATGGAATGTATGCTTCCATGCCCGATAGGATTACCTCGGTAATGCGTTCAGCACTCTCCGAGGGTCCTCGGCCACGGAAGCAGAAATCATTCAATGGGAAATCAAAGAAGTACTGCCGAAGAGCCTCCTTATGATTATATGATTATATGATTATATTTAGGTTACATGGGACCTGTAAGAGTCAGAGGGTTCATTAAGATCGTCTTCAACCCTCAGTCACCTAGATGTCCTACCTAAGCTGTCTAAAATCATATAATGTTAACCAAAATATTATTGGATGCATCATCGTATTGAAAGAGTTGAGAAAGATCAACAACAAGGAACATTCATATCCAATCCCTTGCAGCACAACACACACGCCTCCTGGATATTGTGAGCTGCGTAACAGGCATACTAAAGTGTATACAGTACCGGTAGTTGTTAACGTTTATTATGGCACGTGAGGCAAAATACTGTAGAATATGTTAGGGGCAACAATATAAGTAGTTATTGTTTTAGTAGTGATAGTTGTAGTTGTGATAGGTGTAGTTGGATCTGTCATTGTTTTAGTTGCTGTGTAAGTATTTGAAGCGTGGTTATGAGGTCACAGGACTGGGATTGTAATCTCACGTTTGAGGGAAGGGGTGGGGGCATCTTCATCAAAACTCATCGCTATTCTACGAAATATGCACTGCTTGTCGCCAACAGATTGTGATATACTCGATAGATACAGTCACAATCAGTAGGAGTCTAGGTTCGTGCTGTGTCGCGTGATTACAGATAGGTTGGTGTTTAATGTGGCATTGTGCGGCATATATAGAAAGCAAAGGTTATGGGGTTTCATCTTCCAGTGCGACATGTTGATTCCCTTCCAGATAATCTAGGATTCTAGAATCTAGATGATCTAAGCAAATATTTTGAAGTATTGAAACGTAGATGGTAAAGATATTAGTAATATCAGTAATAATAGTAGTAGTAATAATCGAGAATTTTTATTTTGGTTGGTTAAATTATACTTACCGGATATACAGTACAGTAAGACTTTTCATAAATATTTAAATAAATATTTACATAAATATAATTCCCCTTAACTTGTGTGAAACCTGACTCAATTAGTAGCTTAGTTATCGATAATTATAGATATAATAAGGAACTATTACGTCTTTTGCCAAGTTTTCAAAATAAATAGCAAATGTGTGTACATAAACTTTGTAATGAGTGAGTAATTAAGATGGAGATAAGTCAATTACTCGCCAACTTATATAATAAGCTTATGTGGTGTCTATCTCTTTAGCCACTATAATTATAGGGATTAGTGTAACCATTATTTCACTTGGATTCCATAAAATCAAGAGTAGCTCATATTTACGTATTTACAGTTGATAGTTGTAAAATGTAGTGTAAATGTTAAGAAACGCCTCATTATGTATCGATTGCAGTGTATAAATATTCACGTTTTCATTCACAAGCCTAATTATATGATATACTGTATTTACAGGATAGATATATTATTTTATAGTACAAATAGTTTAGGTAGCCTACACAGTATATTCATATATACACAGTATATATATACATTATATATATATAATATATATATAAATATATTTGCATTTTGGTATTTACTGTTTTATAGTTTTATATCTTCAATATGATAACTCTAACTATCACTTAATTATGTCTTGCAATGAGCGATATTATGCAGTTTAGGAAATATATGTGCGTGTCCAAAAGTTAATTCAGATAGAAACAACTACATGGATAGAGATAATTCTTAAGCTAAATCAAATTGTGTAACGCTGCAGCCTCCACAAGCCAACACCTCCCACTATGCAACATGGGAACACACCCATGACAACAAGAAATATAAAAACAACACTCAGCACACGGGTATCACAGACAAATACTATCTTTTCTCCCTCCCTGCCCACCCCAAACCAGCTTCCAGAAGCACATCCTCATACTCTACTTTACTTTTGACTAGGCTACAGCGACACCAGGGCCATCTGTTGACACAGTATATTAACCCCTTGTGTGCAGTCACACTTTATTTTTATATAATCTCTATTTGGTGAATTGTATATTTAGTTACACATTTTGTTATACATATATTTGTTTAAAGTTAGGTTATCACACCTGGTAGCCTATTTCTGCTAATTTAAATTTTATTATTTTCGGTTAGGCTATTCAACGCTGGTAGCCTATTATTGCGTATTTCAATTTAAAAAAAAACTTTTGGTTAGGCTATCGCCCCTGGCAGCCTAATTCTGCGTATCTCAAATTTTTTGTTTTCGGTTAGGCTATCACCCCTGATAACCTATTTCTGCGTATTTCAGCATATTTGTTTTCGGTTGAAGTGATTGAAGTGTTTTTAAAGTGAGTGAAGTGTTTTAAAGTGAGTGAAGTGTTTTTTAAGTGAGTGAAGTGATCTGAAGAAAGTGACTGTCACCATGCCTCGCGCTTGTGCGAACTGCGCCGGAAGGTTTGGTGAGTCCATGTTTGCTACTGTCGATCTTCAGGTCTGCCGGATCTGCCAGCAACGAGCGAATTTTACAGTGAAATTAGATGAAGCCTACAACAAGATCAACGTCCTCACCATGAAGCTGGAATCACTCCAAGAGTTTGTAACACTCAACGTTGGAGTACCACAAACTTCAATTGTCACCGCAACTCCAGCAGCCACCAACGCCCCAACGTCAACTGCCAACAATTCAACGCCTACAGTAGCCACTTCAGCTGATGTTTCCGATACTCAAGATACAAATAGTGACTCTCTTCCCCCTCAAGACAACTTCCGTGTAGTGAGGAACAACGTTTGCCCCAAGACCAGGAAACACATACCGATTACCGAGTGTCAAAACCGTTTCCAGATACTCACAGACTCAGATGACGAAGAGGAAATAGAAGAAGTCCGGCTCGTGGGAGACTCGATGATACGTGGTCAGCTCACAGAGTTTTGCACCAGGGCACCTAAGACCAGGAGCGTTTTTGTATCCCTGGTGGTGGTGTGGACGACGTAGTTGCAGCAGTTGACGAAGTATCAAAGCTGGCCCCTGTTAATACAATGTACGTCATCCACGTTGGATCCAACGATGTACAGCGAACCCGGTCGGAAGATTTGCTTGTAAAGTACCAGCAGCTGATCAAGTCGTTTAAGGAGAAGTCATCAAGGATCATCGTCTCAGGAATCGTCCCCCGGCTCGGTGTAGAGAGCCGATTTTACAACATAGCCACCAGCACAAATCGTTGTCTAGCAAACCTCTGCAGGAAGGAGAATGTGGGATTCGTCGACACCTGGACAATTTCTACTACGATGACTATTTGTTTTCGGACGATGGAGTTTCATCTGAACCAGGTGGGAGCAGCACGTTTTGGGCGTCTTCTCAACGATGCGGTGAAGGATTTTCGGAGAAGAAATCGACTCAGCACAGGACACCAGGAAGGAGGACCGAAGACAGCGAGACGGCAACCTACAAAGGAATTAAATACTAATCCGTCAAGAACCGCGAATTTGGATAAAGCTCCACCAACACGACCCAAATTCAAAACCGCCAGGGATAACGACCGAGGACCGAGGACAGCCATGAATGTAAATGTAGATCCGACAAGACCCAAAACTTCGATGGAAGACCGTTCTGCGAGTTCTAAAACCGCAACTTTAAAGGTTTTCTATGCAAACGCTCGTATCATACGCAATAAATTTTCAGATTTAGAGGAACTAGTGTTTACAGAAAATTATGATGTGATTGGCATAACAGAATCTTGGCTCAATACAGAAGATAGAGACTTTTTAGCAGAGTATTCACTTCCCGGTTATGTAATGTTTGAGAACAGCCGAATAAATAAAAATGGAGGTGGCATTTTATTTTATATCAAAGAAAGTCTTAACCCGACCCTCGTGTCAAAACCTCAAATTGTGAACGTCGACACATATTTTGTGCTAACAAAGAATAATAAAGGTACAAAAATAATACTTGCGTTAATATACAGACCTCCAGCTCAATCAGTGCAAACTGACCGAGAAATTTACGAACAAATTGCAGATGTAAGTAACTCACAAGATACCGTAATTTTTTGGCGACTTTAATTTACCTGTGACCAAGTGGGGCGATACTCTTACTTCACACTCCGAACATGACTTGTATACAAACTTGCAAGAGGTTCGCTTAATCAATTTGTTCGAACGCCGACCCGTGGTAATAACGTTCTTGACATTGTACTTGCAACAAAAGAAGAATTGATAGAGAATTTGAATGTTGGTGATGAATTCAGTAACAGCGACCATCGTACGATAACTTTCACTTTAAAGTTTACTAGTAACGAACCAAATAGTAGCATCGAAAAAGTCCCTAATTTCAAGAAAGCAAACTTCCATAAACTTGAGCTATGTTTAAAGAAACTGACTGGAGCTATTTATTTAATTAACAATAACGACATAAATACATCTTGGAAGTTATTCGAAACCACTTACCTAAAAGCAGTGGCAAGACTGCATACCATCGAAAATACGGCGTCCAGGCCATAATAATAATCCCCAAATGGTGGAATAAAGATTTTTCAACCTGCCTGCTTGCTGAAAATTTGCTAATGATAGATTAAAATCCGCACAAAATGACGAAGAACGGGTGAAATTTGTAGAGCTACGACGCAAAGCCAAAAAGTTAATTAAGCAAAGTAAAAAGACCTTAGAGTTACATATTGCGAATCAAAGTAAAACAAACCCGAAAGAATTCTATAGTTATATCAGAAAGAAAAAAGTAGTTACTTCAACTGTTGGACCATTAGTCGATGAAAAAGGAGAACACACCAAAGACGAAGTACAAATGAGTAATGCCCTCAATACCTTCTTTTCATAAGTTTTTACAACAGAAGACCTCAGTGATATCCCTAAACCATCGCCGATTCAGATTGATAATTCAGATGTTCTAAGCAATATCACCGTTACAGAGAGAGAAGTATTGAATTGTTTAGATAAACTCAAGGTAAATAAAATGCCAGGACCTGATACAATCTCGCCTAGAGTTCTAAAGGAAGCTAAGAATGAGCTCTCCAAACCACTGACATTACTATTCAATAAATCCTTGCAGTCTGGAACTATGCCTGATCAGTGGAAGCTAGCCAACGTAACACCGATATTCAAAAAAGGCAGGCAAATCCCTACCCGTACCTATCGTCCAATTATCTTAACCTCAGTTGTATGTAAAATGCTAGAAACGGTCATACGAGACAGACTCGTAAATCACTTAGAGGAAAATAACATACTTAAAGATACTCAACACGGCTTTCGTAAAAACGTTCCTGTTTAACAAACCTCTTAGACTTCTTCCACGATATCCTCAACCTCTACGATGAGAGTAAAGCTGTAGATATTATATACCTTGATTTTTCAAAAGGCCTGTGACAAAGTTCCCCACAAACGTTTACTGCTAAAACTAAAAGCGCATGGAATACAAGACGGTGTGTTGAAATGGATAGAAAATTGGCTCAGCAACAGAAAGCAAAGGTAGTCATAAACGGTAAGGCATCTAAATGGACCAATGTAAGTAGCGGGGAACCCCAGGGATCGGTACTAGGACCAATTATCTTTCAATTATACACCAACGACATAGATGAGGGTCTCACCTGCACAATCTCAAAATTTGCTGACGATACAAAAATTGCAAATAGCGTACTCTCAAAAGAACAAGTTGACGATATGCAACACAATCTAGATAAATTGTCATGTTGGGCCCAAATTTGGCAAATGAGTTTCAATGCGGATAAATGTAAAGTACTACATGTCGGATACCTAAATGAGAAAGCAAACTATTCGATGAATGGCACTCAGCTTAAGAATGTAAACAGAGAAACTGATCTGGGAGTAACAATATCGAGTAACCTAAAACCGAGTCAACATGTTCAGAAGTTGTTAAGAAGGCAAACAAAATACTTGGCTTTATAGGCAGGTCATTTGAGCATAATCCAAAGAAGTTATCCTAACCCTTTACAATTCCTTAGTCCGCCCTCTTCTGGAATACTGCGTTCAATCCTGGTGCCCTTATTACCAAAAAGATATAAACAAGCTAGAACGAGTTCAACGTAGAGTTACCAAAATGATACCTAGCCTAAAGAACAAACCATACGAAGAGCGTCTTAGAGAATTAAATCTATTTCCTTTAACCCAGCGCAGATTAAGAGGCGACTTAATTCAAGTGTTCAAAATCATCAAAAGGCATCGACAATATTAACTGTAGTAAGTACTTCACTATCGACCAATCTAATTACACGCGGGGAAACGGTTCCAAATTATTGGTAAATCTTTTAACTCGCACGAATCTAAGAATTTCTTCTTCAATCGAGTTGTCAACTTGTGGAATGGGCTTCCCCCGAGACGTTATAGACTGCAGCACCGTTGATTCATTTAAATTCCGCCTAGACAAATATCTCGCATCAAACCCACGACTGACTGCGTTTGTAAATGAATAACTTTATCCTCCCCTCAGTTACTAACCCATATGTCCCCTACTAACTTCTTAGTCCTGCCACGTTAGTTGCAGGGCAGTAGTTCCCTTTCCAATGTTCCCTTACCCACTCTAAACCACTGTTTGGACACTTGATCCTCAGTGTTTTGGAGGACAAGCAGCCTAGAAGGGTCACTAGATCTGTTGTTGCTTGATTTCCTTTGTACTTTGTACTCCCTTTGTACTCCTTTGTACACACACACACACACACACACACACACCTTTGTATCTACCACCACCAAAGCCTACCACCACTTCTTCCCCACCAAGAGGACCAAAATGCACCCCTCTGACGTCCCATGGATTACTCCTCGGATCAAGAGACTGATGCAGAATCGGAACAAGGCCTTCTACACGGACAACAATCGCTACAAGGACCTTCGCAACATTGTGATAAGGGAAATCCGTTGGGCGAAGAAGTCCTACTACCCTACAAAGATTCATCATTTAAAACAAACCAATATCAGTCAGTGGTACTCTAAAATTAAGAATCTTTGTGGCTTAAGTAGTGGGACTCCTTCGATCCCCTGTGTTTCCCATGTCCCTCGTGTAGATGCACCTGAACTGATAAATAATCACTTCTCTACCATCTGCCAAACCCTCCCCAAACTAGACCGCACCAACCTCCCTGCCTTCCTCCCATCCCCTTAATCGTCCAATTAGCTTAACCTCAGTTGTATGTAAAATGCTAGAAACGGTCATACGAGACAGACTCGTAAATCACTTAGAGGAAAATAACATACTTAAAGATACTCAACACGGCTTTCGTAAAAAACGTTCCTGTTTAACAAACCTCTTAGACTTCTTCCACGATATCCTCAACCTCTACGATGAGAGTAAAGCTGTAGATATTATATACCTTTATTTTCAAAAGGCCTTTGACAAAGTTCCCCACAAACGTTTACTGCTAAAACTAAAAGCGCATGGAATACAAGACGGTGTGTTGAAATGGATAGAAAATTGGCTCAGCGACAGAAAGCAAAGAGTAGTCATAAACGGTAAGGCATCAAAATGGACCAATGTAAGTAAGCGGGGTACCCCAGGGATCGGTACTAGGACCAATTCTCTTTCTAATTTACATCAACGACATAGATGAGGGTCTCACCTGTACAATCTCAAAATTTGCTGACGATACAAAAATTGCAAATAGCGTACTCTCAAAAGAACAAGTTGACGATATGCAACACAATCTAGATAAATTGTCATGTTGGCCCAAATTTGGCAAATGAGTTTCAATGCGGATAAATGTAAAGTACTACATATCGGATACCTAAATGAGAAAGCAAACTATTCGATGAATGGCACTCAGCTTAAGAATGTAAACAGAGAAACCGATCTGGGAGTAACAATATCGAGTAACCTAAAACCGAGTCAACAATGTTCAGAAGTTTTTAAGAAGGCAAACAAAATAATTGGCTTTATAGGCAGGTCATTTGAGCATAAATCCAAAGAAGTTATCCTAACCCTTTACAATTCCTTAGTCCCGCCCTCTTCTGGAATACTGCGTTCAATCCTGGTGCCCTTATTACCAAAAAGATATAAACAAGCTAGAACGAGTTCAACGTAGAGTTACCAAAATGATACCTAGCCTAAAGAACAAACCATAACGAAGAGCGCCTTAGAGAATTAAATCTATTTCCTTTAACCCAGCGCAGATTAAGAGGCGCCTTAATTCAAGTGTTCAAAATCATCAAAGGCATCGACAATATGAACTGTAGTAAGTACTTCACTATCGACCAATCTAATTAACACGCGGGAAACTGGTTTGCAAAATTATTGGTAAATCTTTTAAACCTCGCACGAATCTAAGAATTTCTTCTTCAATCGAGTTGTCACTTGCGGAATGGGCTTCCCCAAAACGTTATAGACTGCAATCACCGTTGATTCATTTAAACTTCCGCCTAGACAAATATCTCGCATCAAACCCGCGACTGACTGCGTTTGTAAATGAATAACTTTATTTTATCCCCCCCTCAGTTACTAACCCATCTGTCCCCTACTAACTTCCTAATCCTGCCACGGACATTAGTTCCAGGGCAGTAATTCCCTTTCCAATGTTCCCTTACCCACTCTAAACCACTGTTTGGACACTTGATCCTCAGTGTTTTGGAGGACAAGCAACCTAGAAGGGTCACTGGATCTGTTGTTGCTTGATTTCCTTTGTACTCCTTTGTACTCCTTCCCCCCCAGTAACTGTTCAAGAATTTGAAGTGGCCAAAAAGCTTTCCAGTTTCAAATCAAAAAGATCAACAACCCCAGTAGACCTACCCATGAAAATATACAAAGAATTTTCGGTGGAATTTGCCACCCCCCTTTGCTCGATAATTAAAGCCTCCTTAAGGCAAAGTAAATGCCCTGCAGACTGGAAAACTTCATACGTCACTCCAATCCCCAAAACCCCCTCCCCACATTCTCTTAATGAACTTAGACCAATTGCCATTACGCCCATCCCTAGTCTAATCTGTGAGGACTTTGTATTCACCTGGGCTTACTCACAAATCCGTCACTTGATAGATCCCCAACAGTTTGGCAACGTAAAAACCTCCTCCACCACTCACTGTCCTATTAGCTTCCTAGATTATATTTACACAAATCTTGAGAAGAGAAAGACTTCCCTCGCCCTTGCCTTTATTGACTTCAGGAAAGCATTTGACCTTGTTGACCACACCATCATCATCAACAATGCCATAAAGTTGGGGCTACATCCTACCCTGGTTGCATGGTTGACCGACTTCCTTAGTGACAGACGACAAGCAGTGCGATACCAAGGCTTCATCTCCACCTTCCTAGACATCACATGTGGAGTCCCACAGGGCACAAAGATGGGGCCTCTATTGTTCCTCATCTTGATTAATGATGCCCTAAAGGACACCCCATTCCACTGGAAGTACGTGAACGACTCGACAGTCGGCATTACTGTCGATAACACCTCCCCTAACTATGACCCCCTACAAGACATCCTCGAACGTCTTCAAGCCTGGACCACAGACAATCATGTGACTCTCAATCATGACAAGACAGTGGTCATGCACATCAACACTTCCGTTACCGACCTTCCTCCACCCACTGTCACAATTGGTCCTCATCCCCTTCAGCTTGTTTGAGTCCACCAAACTCCCCGGAATCACTGTGGACACCAAACTGAACTGGAAGAAACATGTAACTACCACAGTCAGGACCGCCACTTACAAGTTGTTTATGCTAAGGCGGTTGAGATCCCTGGGGGCGCCGGAGAATGAGCTGAAGAGTATATATAACACCTTCATACTCCCTAAGCTCACCTACGCCTCTCCCGCCTGGTCCTCCTCTCTAACCCTAACACAACAACGTCAACTGGAGAGAGTTTCAGAGGAGGGCATGCAGGATCATCCTGGGTGGCACATATCCAGGGTACGAGGAAGCTCTCACCACCCTTAGCATACCTGCACTCTCAACCCACCACTACAACACACTCAAACATTTTGCATCTAAGCTGCTTGTTCACCCACGACACAGAAACTTACTTCCACCAGACGCCCCTAGACCTACACGTGCAGCTCGTCATTTCAACACACTCCAACCACTAGAGCAAGAACTGACAGATATAAAAATAGTCCTATCCCAACCATTGTTAATATTATTAATAATGTGTAATAACGGCCTGTCACACCATACATACGCGCCCACCTTTAATAATATATGCATAAGTGTGTGTGCGTGTGTGTATTAGAATATAATTATGTATGTATTTGCTTGAGTTTGTTTATGTATATGTGCAGTATATGTGTATGTGCAGTATATGTGTATGTATGTGTGCGTATATGTGTATGTATGTATGCGTTATTTATGTATATATATATGTGTCTATAGTGTATACTGTTTGTGGTTCGAGCCCGGCTGAGAGTATCAGGTAGGATAAGAGAAGAGCATATATGCATGTAATGTGCATATATTTATGTATATGTATGTCTGTGTGTATGTGCTGTCAATGGTTCGAGCCCGGTTGAGAATATAAGGTATAATTATAATATATATATGTACTGTACGTGTATTTATATGGTCATATGCACATATGTATGTAAGTATACGTACATATGAGCGAGAACATATTGCTCACTAGCGCAACTTCTGATTATAAATCTATGCATAAGCATTATCTATTATTAAGTGTTCGCGTATCTTCATCCATGTATTTCCACCCTTAACAATAGAACGCCCAGCTCTTCCATATTTCGCCTTCTGTCACACACACACACACACACACACACACACACACACACACACACACACCGAGATTAACCTCCCAGTTAATGGTCAGGGTAAAGAGGGTGCAGTACCTGCACCCTCTTTACCCTGACCATACCAAAACAGTTTATGTATGTATGTATGTTTGTGTGCATACGTGAGCGTTTGTGTATACGGACATGTGCACACTTACTGCATGTTCTTATGTTCCTATATATGTATGTATATGTATGTGCACACGTACGTGTATATACGTATGTTCTGTATATGAGTAAGTAAATAAATGTGTATATGTACTGTATATCACTTACTCTCATGGTTATTTTATGATAATTTGTATTCTGCACATGCATCATTATTGTATTTATTTATTTTGTTTGTAAACTAAGCTTACCATCCTCATATCTGTACATCTCATGTTCATCCACTAAATTGTAAAATGTGTATTTTCAGCTCATGAGGCTGCCATTCTTTAATAAACCGTTTATTATTATTATTATTATTATTACACACACACACACACACACACACACACACACACACACACACACACACACACACACACACACAGTACAACTCCCCAAGGAACAGATTCATTAACAAATTACCTGGTAGCTCGACAGCAAGATTATTTTCTCCAACCAAGATGGTACAGTTGGAACAAATTATGACTACACTGATATTAGGCTACTGTTTCTAACATAACATAATCTTACCGAGCATTACATACTCCTTAAATACTATTTTTCACGTCTGTAAACATATATTAAATCAGTATTAATGAAGAACATTGGAGCTGTGTTGTGTTAATGTAGGGAGTCAAACAGAAATTGGTCAAACTGTCTATATCTACTTTGACAATATATAGAGGGGATTTTTTTCCATGTAATTTCATTAGTGGAGGTCTTGGTTGGCTGACTTTCTCCCAGCCCGAGTAGATGTGTAACCTCCGTCGGGAAACTGAGCTGATGATTTATTTTAGTTTAATTAATGTATTTATTGTTTGTATAATTATATCTGTTAATTTTTGTATTTATTTACTTATTTATTTATTTATTTATTTAATATTTTAGTAATATTATTATTTTATTATTATTATTATTATTATTATTATTATTATTATTTTCATTATTTGTATTTGCTTAGTAGTATTCCACACCACTTCAACACTCTTTTGGATCACATCCCTCTTTTGTATAGATTCAAAGTTCGGTTCGCACTGTGTTATGACCAGACCTTGACTTCCTCATGTGTAGTTATTTATAATATAGTACCTGTTTATAAATAAAGATAAGAGGGAAAGGAAGGCAATTCTGAGACAAAGGGAGGCTAGTAAAAAGAGATGGATGTATGGGGTGGGGGTGTGGGGGTGGAGAGGGGAGGGGGGTAAGGGAGCACACACCGTTTTTTTGTTCTCTTTCTCTCCCTCTCTTTTTGGCTTGTATCCATTCGGCCCCATTCAGTCTACTTTTACCCCCATCCAGGTGTCAATATTTTCCTGGAGAGCGGTAGCGAGCCAGCATATATATATATTTTTTGTTTTGACAAGCTAAATTTGTACATTTGTCGATAGACAAATTTCTCCGGCAAAGCCGGATTTCTCCATACCATGCTGGCTCGCTGTCGCTCGCCAGGAAGAAATCGACGCCTAGATGGGGATAAACGTCTTAAAACAGTTGGCTGAATGGGGCCGAATGGATACAAGCCAGGGAAAGAGAGAAAAGGAGAGAAAGATAAAACAAAGCCGGTGACCCCCTTAAACAGGGAACGAGGAGGGAGGGAGGGAGAGAGAGGAATGGGAGGGAAGGAGCCATTTGACGCTGCCAATAGTTTAAAGAAAGGGAAGGAGGGCCAAGAAAGGCAGAACATTATGGAACGGGAAAATATCACAAAAACCTTAGGAGAGAGAGAACACAAGTATTTATGGATTACATACACAGATTTTACGATCCCAGCGAGGTGGTTAGATTCTAGTAGAGATAGAATACACCAGAGAAAGGAAAAGTGGAAGAAAATTATAGCAAAGCAGAAGTCTCTCTCCCCACCCTCCGTAAATTGCCATGCATGGAGACAGCTGAAAGTGAATAACGTTACAGGGCTTCTAAATTATAAACACCGTGTGGAGGGATATGTGGAAAGTTAAAAACAAAGAAAGGAAATGTTATGCAAAACTCAAATGTTTTATATTTTATAGAGCGAAATATGTATGGCACAGTGAGTTACGGTGAGAGTGAGAGAGAGTAAGTAAAGTGAGGTAGAGAGTAGCAAGCTGGACACTGGGTGGACTTCGGCCAAGTGAGAGATACATCCGTCTCTATCTCTCTCTCTCTCTTCACACACGTGCGCGCACGCACAACAGTAGGTGAGGTGGAGTGATCTTGCAACTGGATTGGTAATCTTAATGTCTCAGGTTCAAATCTCGATCTGTCAATAGGGAATATAATTGGGTTGTATGTGTGCTATGCTTCGTTTCAGTACCGTACATGACCACAATGCCCACCGACAAGCCATAATACATACCCTGGCTGTTTCCAATATACACTAGCATTATGAGTATTCCTATTTTGAAAATTCAAGACGTGGAAAACTGGTCAGGGCGTTACAAACCCAAGAGGTGGAGTTTGAGAGATAATTATCTGAAATTGCAAGATGAGACGGTGCGTTGTGGCTACGAGATGTGTTAGACGGTGCGTTGTGGCTACGAGATGTGTTAGACGGTGCGTTGTGGCTACGAGAGGTTAAAGGGGGATGGGCATCTTTATTTGCTCTTTTATGTACGGTATCTGTTTTTTTTTTTTTTTTTTTTTTTTTTTTCCCTCACTAGACCTCCATCAAACTTAAAAAATTACTCCACCAAGACCCTCCCTTAAGATCAATTTGTAAATTTGTCGATAGAATTATAAAACAAATCGACACCTAAATGACACAAAAAGTCTTAATATTGACAAAGAATAGGGCAACAGGTCTTAAAATCGCCAAACTAATGACCCGAACGTCTTATAATCTGAAAACTAATGGGGCTAAACATGAGGAAGAAGGGGGACCAGGAAAACGACCCCTCACCCCCCTAAAGGTACGACGGGCCAATGAGAGATAACCAGACACCGTATATGGAAGAAAGGTTGGACTGAATGAGGCGGTTGCAACACTCGCCTGTCTTGTTGCTTCACTCGCTATCTGGAGTAACACTTCCTGATAGCGCAATGCTTAGTGTGCGGAATTTCGGTGTGAGTATCCTAGGTTCGAGTCCTTGGAGTACCACATAATTGTATTCATTACTTTCATTGATTTCATTAGTTAGGTTTATTTGTAAATTAATGGGTGGGTTGGTGAAAACTAATATGAATTCTTCGTTCCAAGTTATTGGATCTACAGGCAATAAGCCCATGTTAGGATGTAGGGCAGGAAGAAAACGAAAACAAAACATGGTCTTGGTTTGTGTACATATTTATTAAGGGGAGGTTTTTACTTTGTTCCCTATATTTCCATCAAGCTTACGATTACACCCCCTAGACCCCCTTTCAAGATAAATGTGTACATTTTTCGGTAGAAAAATGTCCCGGCCGAAGGCCGGTCTCTCTTAAATTACAGGCTCGCTATCGCTCGCCAGGAAAAAATCGACACCTAATTGGCATGAAAGGTCTTAAAATTGACAGAAATAGGGCGAAAGTTCTTAAGATCGCCAAACTAATGGGGCGAAAGTCTTAAAATCTCAAAAGCAATGGGGCTAAACATAAGGGAGAAAGGGATCCAGAAAACAATCCCTCAAGTGGAAATCTCCCCTTAACCCCTACAGTACCGGTGACGTCCTTTTCTTTATATTGTGGCCACTATTAGACGATTATATTCGGATTAGGAAACACCTCTAGCAATAATAAGGCTTTAAACTATCTCCACCAACCCTTTTAACTACCGGAGATCCTTCCTAGGCTGCATATTATCGTCTGAATATAGCGAGAATAAAAGATAACACACGTCGCTGGTACTCAAAGGGTTAATGGATCGGTTATGTTGTCATTCTACGATAGTAGCAGTAACACATCATCACTTTGCCAATCAGATATGTTTTGAGTTCTTGGAAAATAACACAATAATTGAATTTGAAGACAAACCTGGAATAATAGTACGTTTTCTTAACTTTTTATACAGTTGGTTTAAGGTCCAGTCCAAAGAAAAATAAAATGAATGTATTAAAGTAGGTGCATGTTCAATAATTTCAATATTTAGTTGGTTCATTTGTTACTACCCAAACTAATATGAAGGTGTTTAATTGTATGTATGTATGTTTGTGTTGTTTTATTGTTTTATTTTGTATTTTATTTTCTGGGGATGGCCGACTAAAGACAGAGCCCGAATAGGGACAACACAACACAACAAAAAACAATGAACACACAAAAATAAAACACAAATTCACACATATCTATGTCACCCATGTTTAATTAACCTGTATACAAATACTGGGAGTTTGTTTGAGTCTATAATAGTTTCCGGTTTTCTGTTTTCTTCCACTTTTATTAATGAGAACTTGTTTTCTTTGCAGGTGAGTGTAAGACCGACCAACCTCTTGTGACCACAAGGTTTGTAATGGTTTTGTAGTAGTCTAATACTGTACATAACTATACTATAGTACTGTATAAGTGTATAAGTGTATATGTTACAATCCCATTGCCTCAATATTATATATTACATTATTCACCTAAATTGTTGTGTGAATCTTAAAGGGTAAAATAGAAAAGACGTAAAACACGAAAAACAAGTCCAAAGTACTCTAACGCAGACGATCAGGCTTGCTGCTACACCACACTAACATACTAAGGTTATTATAACTTGACGACCGGGCTTGTTACTCCACTACACTGACATACACTGGTTATAGCAAACTGACAGACTACTGGGGGTTATGTATTGTGTGTTAAGTATTGTGTATTATGTATGTGGTTGTCTGTTGCTCAGATTAATATGCAGGATTCGAAACTGCATACAAAATCGTAGGCCTGTGTCCCTGGAGTGCCACGTGTATTTGTTGATTTCATTAATTGAGTTTAGAGGTGAAGTTGGTTGGTGGAAAAAGCATAATAAATCAACTCTCACCAGTGACAGTCAGTGTTGTAGAAGCTATCCAATCATGTGAGACTATTTGTCATTTCTCTTTCTGCGCCCCATCAAACCACCCCAAAGTGAACACTACAAATATTGTTCAAATCTTGTAAAGGAATCATGTGTGTCTGTCGGGAACCATTGTTATCATATGGATTGTTCTATTTGAAAGTGTAGGGGAGGGAGAGAGTGAAATTCCCTTCTCTCCCACTCCATTTCTGAGATGAGTAGCGTTATATTAGGTTGTGTCGAAAAATGTATAGCCAGTCCCATATCTCATATCATCAAAGCCGCTGACCCTCTTTGGTGCTTGTACTTTGTGTTGTTCAGTTTATTGTTCAGGTTATAACTAAAACTCGCATACGCCTTGCTTAGGCAATAGATAATATGAGACAAACTAAGCATAATTTATTTTGCTCTCTATCTCAAGCGTCTCCCTTCTTTATTTAGAAGTCATGATACACTCATAATACCGGTACTTTACAAAACTAAGATTTGGAATTGTATAGAATCTAAATGATAAGTCTCTCAATGAGAGAGGAGATCATTACACTTTATTTTCTCTCATATCAAGTGTTTGATGCAGTCTCGACTTTTCTTTGTAATTCACATAATTACTTGCTATACTATCTTTCTTTCTCGTTTTGAAGTTAACTTCTCTCATTGTTTTCGAACCTAGTCTCAGAAGTTGCCGAGGGGATAACGCTCACTTCACCTACAGTTCAATTAGTTCATTATATAAACAGACCTACAAGCAAGTAATTGATAAATCAACTTCAAACCCACAATATAACATGACTAAACTCCTCAGACGGATGAAAGATGTACCGTATGTGGTCATTCATTTTAATAAATTAATTGAGATCGAAGTCGACGAACAATTGTATCAGCAAATTAAATTGGAGTTGGTAAATGCAATCCAATATCGTGGATTGTTTTGAGGAATTGGTGTTGCTTTCTCTGATAAATAAGAGAGGGTAATTATTTCCAAAGGTAAGTTCCTTACAATAGGTATGGGTCATATCTGCAAATATTGTGAACATTAGTTATTTATGATTATAAATAAAGTAGACGTGCCGTTTTGCCCAAAATCAAAACGGCATACCCAACTCTGCGATGGGTTACCATCATCACTACTAATACCATATAATATTATATATTATATTTATAATATTAATTCATTATATTTAATTTACGAATGCATCTAAGATGTATTATTCGATTATTTGTGTTGGTTAGTTATTGAAATTTGGCTGTAGTTCATTACATAGCAGATTTCTATAAAACACTCTAGTGATGACAGTTTTCTGCATCTTATCACTTTACTACTTGTTGGCTCAGTCTTAAAATACTCTGAATTCCGAATAACTGTGGTGTTGCTGCACACATATGACCCATGCCAGGACAAGTGTCCTTACCATTGATTGTAACTGTACTATGGTCAACATTATCAACGATGAAGTGGCAGAAGCTGTTTAACAAATTTTCAAGGTGATCTTTGTTTTGATGTGCTGCACATAATTTGAATAACTTCACTTCATCATATGACAAACAATATCCTCTGCTGCTCTAATCATCAACCAGGTCACTTGAACCATAAGTCCAGTTGATATGCATTGCTAACGCAAATTGCATTGGCGCCATGATAATTCTTGGCCTAGCTTGTTGCTTGCATTGTCCTATAGCTGCAACCTTCAAGTCATTGTTAGTTTTCCTTCCCCCGAAGACTTCAGCAAGGAACATTCTAAGTGAAAAGGGGACAAAGTCCAAGTTATGGTGGGTGTTACCAATCCCAGGAATGGAAGGGTACTCTAATCTACTTTCCTCAATACTGCTGATGTCTGATTTTATCAAAGCTACTGCTGTTTTGAATATGGATTTTTTGTTTAGTTTCTTCGCTGTCGTTTTGTTTCTGATCTGTGTAGACCTCACTGAGAATCTTAGATGCTGTTTGCCTGACAGTCACTACATTGCTGTACTTTGTAGACCTCACTGAGCATCTTAGATGCTGTTTGCCTGACAGTCACTACATTGCTCTACTTTGTAGACCTCACTGAGCATCTTAGATGCTGTTTGCCTGACAGTCACTGCATTGCTGTACTTTGTAGACCTCACTGAGCATCTTAGATGCTGTTTGCCTGACAGTCACTACATTGCTGTACTTTGTAGACCTCACTGAGCATCTTAGATGCTGTTTGCCTGACAGTCACTACATTGCTGTACTTTGTAGACCTCACTGAGCATCTTAGATGCTGTTTGCCTGACAGTCACTACATTGCTGTACTTTGTAGACCTCACTGAGCATCTTAGATGCTGTTTGCCTGACAGTCACTACATTGCTCTACTTTGTAGACCTCACTGAGCATCTTAGATGCTGTTTGCCTGACAGTCACTACATTGCTGTACTTTGTAGACCTCACTGAGCATCTTAGATGCTGTTTGCCTGACAGTCACTACATTGCTGTACTTTGTAGACCTCACTGAGCATCTTAGATGCTGTTTGCCTGACAGTCACTACATTGCTGTACTTTGTAGACCTCACTGAGCATCTTAGATGCTGTTTGCCTGACAGTCACTACATTGCTGTACTTTGTAGACCTCACTGAGCATCTTAGATGCTGTTTGCCTGACAATCACTACATTGCTGTACTTTGTAGACCTCACTGAGCATCTTAGATGCTGTTTGCCTGACAGTTACTACATTGCTGTACTTTGTAGACCTCACTGAGCATCTTAGATGCTGTTTGCCTGACAGTCACTACATTGCTGTACTTTGTAGACCTCACTGAGCATCTTAGATGCTGTTTGCCTGACAGTCACTACATTGCTGTACTTTCCCATCTGACTAATAACTAGAGAATCCCAATAATGATCTATGTGTTGTGAGTTCTTCCTCTTCTTCTATGAACTGAGCGATTACAATTTGAAATGCTTTATCTCTGGATACATCTATCTTTCTACCACTCGTACTCCTCTCTTTCTCTTTTAGGTCTAAGTCATATTTGGTTCGCATCCTTCTTCCAGTTCTGAAATTTCCGCTGCACACCTTGTGGTATATAGCATCAGCTGCAAGCAAGTCTCTTCCAAATTCAACTCTTGATTTCACATAATCGGCCCACTTGTCTCCACACTCCACATTAACAAATGAACAATTACTAAACTAGTTAGAGATAACTAACTAAATAATATATTCTACATTATTTCCTCAATTAAGAAATTCTAGTACAGATTTGTGTAGCCGAAAATTTAAGTTTTTACCTTTGACCTTGAAAATATAAAGTTTGACTTTTGACCTAGGGACCCACAGGGGTCAAGGGAGAAATCTGATGCCTGATATGAATTCCCTGAGGTCATGTTTCTATTAGTACTGGATATATTTATATGCCAAAAAGTTAATATTTGAGGAGATATTCAAGCTCAAACAATGGGATTGGCACCCATTTTGAATTTATGCAAATTAGGTAAGTTCGAGATGGCCGAATTTGTCCCATTTTGGATATGGTGTTCTTTAGGGTCCAAATAACATGTTTATGCAATTAAACAAACTATTGCAATTAGTTCCACTCAAAAAGCTATGTGGCATGGTTAAATGTAGCCAATTATTGCATTATAGAAGCTTCGGTAAAGAATTTGTGACTATAATTCGTGTCATTGACGTCTCTTACACTCCATCTTCCATAACAGGCCGTTTGTATCTGGTGTAACAGTTTGCCTACACAGCTGGTCATTAGGAACATCATAACACTGGCTGAATGGTGGCGGCGATATATTCACACCCATCGTAAATAGTTGGGGTTGCCTGAGAGAGAGAGAGAGAGAGAGAGAGAGAGAGAGAGAGAGAGAGAGAGAGAGAGAGAGAGAGAGAGGAGAGAGAGAGAGAGAGAGAGAGAGAGAGAGAGAGAGAGAGAGAGAGAGAGAGAGAGAGAGAGAGAGAGAGAGAGAGAGAGAGAGAGAGAGAGAGAGAGAGAGAGAGAGAGAGAGAGAGAGAGAGAGCATATCCTATGAGAGTCTAAGTTACTGGATGCTGGAGGCAATGTATTGTTATATGGAGGGCCTTTGGTGCTCTCAATTAACTTATTTGGTAACTTTCACAACTTTAACACAATCATGCTAGTCCGAATTGAGCCAGCGTGGTAGAGTCAGTAGTAATAAGATTATCGTCAGTACCCATTCAATGATAATTCTGTAATGAGGTTGCCAGCTGCGCTAGATACCTATCATGTCCGCCATTTAACTAAAAATCAAATAATTTAACTAGGTTTAAGATATATGTAACCTAAGGAGCTTATATTTCAGTTTAGTAGTATTACCCAAGTCGGTTTCTTTATGTCAGTGAACCTTTAAAAGATGTCATCTCTTTGATATAATATACAATATACAGGGTGTTCCAGTAATGCTTTTCATAAATTATATGGTGGACTCATCAGACAACAATAAGAATACATTACTCTATGAACATGAGGTTGAGTATTTATAATAACGGAGTTATTACACGATTTAAGTTAACGATAGATACAATGCCATTCAGTCCAAGGGGTAATGTTGCCATTTTAGTGGATTATATCCATTTGGCCTTCGCTATCGCTTGCTAGCCTCAAGATCAATCGGGTTCTCTTCAGGCTAGCGAACGGTAGCGAGCTGATGTTTTCGGTAGGATAATCAAATCCGGCGAAGCCGGACATATTTTCTACCGAAAAGTCAGATCGCTACTGCTCACTATCTTGAGGCTAGCAAGCGATAGCGAAGGCCAAATGGATATAATCCACTAAAATGGCAATATTACCCCTTGGACTGAATGGCATTGTATCTATCGTTAGCTTAATCGTGTAATAACTCCGTTATTATAAATACTCAACCTCATGTTCATAGAGTAATTTATTCTTATTTTTGTCTGATGAGTCCACCATATAATTTATGAAAAGCATTACTGGAACACCCTGTATATCAAAAAGGAAAACTAGCCTTTGTTTATGGTGTAGCTTTGTACTTTATATGGATTTATCTGGCTGCCTAGGAATATGTTTGATAATGCCAGTGTTTGTAGTTTCGATCGGATTGTGTAGTAAAATAGCCTACATTATGTAGTATGGTGAATTAGGCCAGGGGCTTGTTGGTAGCTTAAGGGAGCCCACCTCGCGTTTGTTTTCCCTTTCTCTCCCTCTCTCTTTGGCTTTTATCCATTCGGCCCCATTCAGCCTACTGTTTTAAGACTTTTACCCCCATCCAGGTGTCAATATTTTCCTGGCGAGCGGTAACGAGCCAGCATATATATATATATATATATATATTTTTGTTTTGTTTTTGACAGCAAGCTAAATTTGTACATTTTCGATAGAAAAATATCTCGGGCGAAGCCGGATTTCTCCATACAATGCTGGCTCGCTATCGCTCGCCAGGAAGAAATCGACACCTGGATGGGGATAAACGTCTTAAAACAGTTGGCTGAATGAGGCCGAATGGATACAAGCCAGGGAAAGAGAGAAAAGGAGAGAAAGATAAAAACAAAACCGGTGACCCCCTTTAAGGATGAGGGCAGGACTCTTGATAACTTGGTATTATAGTGTATTCATTGGTTGTTTACTTATCTCTGTGATTTAATGTACTTCTTAACTGTATTGTAATCTGAGAGCGTGGAGTATTGAGGTTTGTGTGTGAGAGAGAGAAAAAGAGAGAAAGAGAGAGAGAGAGAGAGAGAGAATGAGAATGAGAGAAAGGGGGAAGGGAGTACCACATTAATGCATGGATTAAATCGTGGAGAAAAGATTGACAAGGCAGGGATAAATACAGTAGGGGAGTTGACTATATTGACAACCACAAATATTTACTTTACTTTACTCCACATTCCTTACACAACAAAGTACACACACACACACACACACACACACACACACACACACACACACACACACACACACACACACACACACACACACACACACACACACACACACACACACACACACACACACACACACACACACACACACACCAGCTATGGCAGGCCTTTAAATGCCCGTTGACATTCCAATTTGCACATTTTACTGTATTCAGATACAATTGCCGAAGTTTTTTCCAACTACATATTTGTTATATTATGGTACATGTTGTAATAACGCACCAACATTTATATTATGGTGTATGTTGTAATAACGCACCAACATTTATATTATGATACATGTTGTAATAACGCACCAACATTTATATTATGGTAGATGTTGTAATAACGCACCAACATTTATATTATGGTATATGTTGTAATAACGCACCAACATTTATATTATGGTATATGTTGTAATAACGCACCAACATTTATATTATGGTATATGTTGTAATAACGCACCAACATTTATATTATGGTATATGTTGTAATAACGCACCAACATTTATATTATGGTATATGTTGTAATAACGCACCAACATTTATATTATGGTATATGTTGTAATAACGCACCAACATTTATATTATGGTATATGTTGTAATAACGCACCAACATTTATATTATGGTATATGTTGTAATAACGCACCAACATTTATATTATGGTATATGTTGTAATAACGCACCAACATTTATATTATGGTATATGTTGTAATAACGCACCAACATTTATATTAGGGTATATGTTGTAATAACGCACCAACATTGACCTATTACCGGTAGTTGTAACTCTGGCAATTATAATGATGTTATCAATATGTTAGGATTTAAATAATAATATAAACTATTATAATTATGAATTAAGGGGAGATCTCCACTTGAGGGATTTTTTTCTTGACCCCTTTCTCCCTCATGTTTAGCCCCATTGCTTTTGATGTTATAAAACGTTTGCCCCATTAGTTTAGCAATTTTAAGAACTTTCACCCCATATTAAGACCTTTCGTGCCATTCAGGTGTCGATTTTATCCTGGCGAGCGATAGCGAGCTTGTAATTTAAGAGGAACCGGCCTTTGGCCGCGAAATTTTTCTACCGAAAAATGTACAAATTTATCTTGAAAGGGACTCAAGGGGGTGTAATTTTAAGCTTGATGGAGGTCTAGGGAACAAACTAAATACCTCCCCTTAACAAACAATTTTATAGTATGTATTATATGCTTTTACAACTAATTCATAAGAGTACAGAGCCAAAATATGTGATAATCGTTTTAATAGTCAACTAATTTATGTTAACCCAGGGTACTGTTACCGGCGACGTTTATGTTAACCCAGGGTACTGTTACCGGCGACGTTTATGTTAACCCAGGGTACTGTTACCGGCGACGTTTATGTTAAACCCAGGGTACTGTTACCGGCGACGTTTATGTTAACCCAGGGTACTGTTACCGGCGACGTTTATGTTAACCCAGGGTACTGTTACCGGCGACGTTTATTAAATATTATTCTAGCTATATTTAGACGATTTTGTACAGCTTATTTAAGAAGGATCTGTGGTCGTTAATTAAGAGGGTTGGTTGAGATAGTTTGAAGCCGTAACATTGCTAGAGGTCCTTCCTAAGCTGAATATAATTGTCTAATAGTTCCAAGAATATGATGATAAGGATGTCCCTGGTACTGTAAGGGTTAAGGGGAGGTTTCTAGTTGATTTCCTAGACTTCCATCAAACTTAAAATTACTCCCCCTAGACCCTCTTTCAAGATAAATTTGTACATTTTTCGGTAGAAAAATGTCCCGGCCGAAGGCCGATTCCCCTTAAATTACAGGCTCGCTATCGCTCGCCAGGAAAAAATCGAAACCTAAATGGCACGAACGGTCTTAAAATTGACAAATGGGGCGAGGGTTCTTAAAATCGCCAAACTAATGGGGCGAACGTCTTAAAATATCAAAAGTAATGGGGCTAAACATGAGGAAGAAAGGGGTCAATAAAAAAATCCTCCAGGTGGAAATCTCCCCTTAAGCTTGTTACTATACCCTATTTTGTCTGTGGAATATTGTTTTTCAGGGACAAATAATAGTGTAATCAATTAGTTGTTATCTATCTATCTATATGCTCAGGCCCCATCCCCATTTTGCCTATTTTTATTTTGTATTTTCTATTTAATTCTATTTTATTAGTTTTTTTTCTTTTTCTTGGGGGTAGCCGACTCAAGACAGGGCAAGAACAGGGAAAACACAAAACATAACATAAAACAACGAACAAACACAGACAAAACACAAACTCATACACATCTAGGTCACCCAGGAGAAGACCCAGAGACCAGGATCACCAAGGTCGCTCCAGCACTCCCCCGGCCCCCGACCACCCGGAGAGGTTCCAATCTCGGCAGGCAGACATGCAGCGGAGCCGAAGCCACAAGCCTGCCCACCACACTTCCAGGTGCACCCTTCATATTAATTGTCTCCCTGGGCCAGGCGCCTGATGGACTATTATCTAGTCCAACTTGCGCCCTACAATATTTTTAATGACATATTTTGTCTATCACATCAGTTAGATTGTCAATTTAATTAACCCTCTCTGTTTCACTAAAATGTAAGCGTAAGTGTTTATCCTAATGTTCACCATAATGGTTTCGCTCTTTCTTAAGGGACCCCACCTCGCTTTTTTTATCTTTCTCTCCCTTTCTCTTTGGCTTGTATCCATTCGGCCCCATGCAGCCTACTGTTATAAGATGTTTATCCCCATCCAGGTGACAATATTTTCCTGGCGAGCAGTAGTGAGCCAGCATATATACTGTATATATATATTTTGTTTTTGACAGCAAGCTAAATTTGTTCATTTTTCGATAGAAAAATGTCTCCGGCGAAGCCGGATTTCTCCATACAATGCTGGCTCGTTATCGCTCGCCAGGAAGAAATCTACACCTGTATGGGGATAAACGTCTTAAAACAGTTGGCTGAATGGGGCCGAATGGATACAAGCCAGGGAAAGAGAGAAAAGCAAAGAAAGATAAAGAAAAAGCCGGTGACCCCCCTTATCCTACAATTAGCTCTTATTATGCATCCAAAGATAGAACACGACCATAATATTATAAAACCGGAAAGAAAACCCCATTCGATCAAATTATTACACTGAAAACCCCATACGATCAAATTATCACACTGAAAACCCCATACGATCAAATTATCACACTGAAAACCCCATACGATCAAATTATCACACTGAAAACCCCATACGATCAAATTATCACACTGAAAACCCCATACTATCAAATTATCACACTGAAAACCCCATACGATCAAATTATCACACTGAAAACCCCATACGATCAAATTATCACACTGAAAACCCCATACGATCAAATTATCACACTGAAAACCCCATACGATCAAATTATCACACTGAAAACCCCATACGATCAAATTATCACACTGAAAACCCCATACGATCAAATTATCACACTGAAAACCCCATACGATCAAATTATCACACTGAAAACCCCATACGATCAAATTATCACACTGGAAACACCATACGATCAAATTATCACACTGAAAACTCCATACGATCAAATTATCACAATGAAAACCCCATACGATCAAATTATCACACTGAAAACCCTATACGATCAAATTATCACACTGAAAACCCTATACGATTATCACACTGAAAACCCCATACGATCAAATTATCACACAACGATCAAATTATCACACTGAAAACCCTATACGATCAAATTATCACACTGAAAACCCCATACGATCAAATTATCACACAGAAAACCCCATACGATCAAATTATCACACTGAAAACCCCATACGATCAAATTATCACACTGAAAACCCCATACGATCAAATTATCACAATGAAAACCCCATACGATCAAATTATCACACTGAAAATCGATTAATAAGAAGTATTAACTTTTTTGTTTTCGAGGTTACACCGTCATAATTTTGTTATAAGCTGAGCAATACAAATTCTTCTTATATGAAATTAGAAGCATTATTCACAATTTTGTTTTAAGCTCAGCAATACAAATTCTTCATATATGAAATTAGAAGTATTATTCACGCTCATTCCAAATGTGTCATCATAATTTATTTATGATTAATAGTTGTTATTTTATGATTATATTATAAATCCATATTTGGCGAATACAAATTATACATGCATAACCAAAGCATTCATTCTACATTGATTTTCAGCAACAAGATAGGTTGATCTGCAGTATTACCATAGCAAAACCCACAACAACAAATATTGTTGATAACATTGGTGCAGACTAAAGAAAACAATTGTTTTTGTAACATCTTCCGGCTTCCCACCATCGCAAATCAAAATTTTCAGCAATGACAATAGGTAATTTATATATGAAAATACAACTATTTTTCAGGCACTTTCCAAAAATGCAATCATAATTTGTCTATCGTCAATAGTTCTCTATATGAACATAATAGCACAAGAGTATACTAGCAGGAGACATCATAGTTGAACATAATAGCACAAGAGTATACTAGCAGGAGACATCATAGTTGAACATAATAGCACAAGAGTATACTAGCAGGAGACATCATAGTTGAACATAATAGCACAAGAGTATACTAGCAGGAGACATCATAGTTGGGGAATCTAGAATATTGCAGAAATATAATTAATGGTCACGTGATAATTAAGCCTGTACAAAATAAGGTTCAGTGATGCACATACAGTAGATTAGTTGACTTAAGTGATTTCATGCATGGAAGTGAAAATAGTATTACTAAGTCAAGGTACGGTAATAGGTTGCTGTAACACAGTTGATTGTTCATATGCAGTACATTAAGGGGAGGCTGGCCGTTTGTTTGGTCTATTAATTAATTTATTCATATATTTTTTTAGTTTCATCCCTAGACCTCCATCAAGCTTAGAAAAATACTCCCTAGACCCCCTTCAAGATAAATTTGTACCTTTTTCGGTAGAAAAATGTACCGACCGAAGGCCGGTTCCTCTTTAAACTGCAGGCTCGCTATCGCTCGCCAGGAAATAATTGACACCTAAATGGCACGAAAGGTCTTAAAATTGACAACAAAATGGGGCGAAAGATGTTAAAATCGCCAAACTAATGGGCCGAACGTTTTATAATCTCAAAACTAGTGGGGCTAAACATTAGGGAGAAGGGGGTCCAGAAAAACGGTCTGCCTCCCTGTAACTACTGCATAATAATGTGGAACGTATGGGAAGTGAGAGAATGACTAAGAGAGAGTGTACGAGAGTGAAGTGGAAAGACTGAGAGGGAGAAGTAGGCGGAGAGAGAGGTGGAAGGATTAAGTTATAAGTATATGCGTGAAAGCGTATTGGATGGCAGGAAGGGCGTCGACTGACTGGGGGCAGAGGTGCATAGGGGCGATTCGTTCGTGTCAACCCCTGTGAGGATTATGACGTCTGGCAATAGATAGATAGATACAGTATATAACAAAATTAACTTGTAATTCCTTCGTACACATTTTGCATCCATACCGTAAAATAACGAATATTGAAGGAACTCGCGTTAGCGAGTTATATATTATTATGTTCCTTCCAACAACCAACCATACTCCTAAAATCGATTAATGAAATTTACAAACACATGTGGCAGTCCGTGGATTCGAACCCAGGATGCTCACACCGAAAATCAACACCTTATACATCGCACCACGAAGACAGTTAAAGGTTGGTGGACACTGCCTACGATTTATTATGCAACTTCGAATCCTGCATATCAATCTAAGCATGTACACACATCCCAACTGCAACTCACGTAGGCTATGCATATGTGAATGGAAAGAGCAATTAATGGGGCCTTAACCACTTAGGGAAGTCCTCTCGATAAATTACTCCTGAACCAATATCAATTATTATGTTCCTTCCAACAACCAACCATACTCCTAAAATCGATTAATGAAATTTACGAAAGGAAATTGAGCTAAAATCTGGTTAACGATGATAGATAATGAAATAAACACCATGTATGTAATACAGCTTGCACATACACACACACTTAACCCCCCCCCCCACTCCCCACACACACACACACCTACTGTATAACACCCTACGTACTAATGGTGTATGTCACATCCCTTGGAGGTAGCAACGGATATAGAACATGGGGTGGAATAGTTGTTTATTTGGCATTATTTATAATATGTTTATTATTACACTTTGGAATTGTTCTTTCCCCTCACCTTCCCCTCCATATTCCTGCCAAAACACAAGTAAAGTCATGTTGACTTCCCCTCTCTCTGTCCACCATACAGCTTTCACACTGAAATACTCTGTATATTAATCAATATTGGAAAGTCATTAAACTGTAAAATTGAGTAGTTTACCCTGCACTAGTTATGGTGGGAGAAGAAGAGTGGGTGAGCCTTTATCCTTATAGTTCACTCCAACACCACTGTTTATTTATGTATGTATTTTTTGTTTGTTTACTTCCATTTTACTGTATGTTCCTCATCGTTCTGTTAATTTTTTTTTTTTTTTATCTGCAGGCAATGGTTAAAAATTACGAAATGTAAAATATCCAATGTAACAATCCTCCTTTACACTCAGACACACACACCTACACACATTTTCTCTCTCCCCTTGTGAAAATTGATGCTTTTGTTGATCCGAAAGATTTTACCGGAGAGAGAGAGAGAGAGAGAGAGAGAGAGAGAGAGAGAGAGAGAGAGAGAGAGAGAGAGAGAGAGAGAGAGAGAGAGAGAGAGAGAGAGAGAGAGAGAGAGAGAGAGAGAGAGAGAGAGAGAGAGAGAGAGCGAGAGAGCGAGAGAGCGAGAGAGAGAGAGAGAGAGAGAGAGAGGATGTGCAGATTGCATTTCCTACTAGTTACAAAAGTCTCCGGTAATTGTTTGTTTACTTTATATTATATATCTATACATTATTTGTATTACTTGCAATAATTCATTCGTATCATCTTATAAGTTTGCATTTATCTATATATAATTATGTATTATTTATCTCCACAGTAGGCCCGTATGTCTGTCTACGCACATTAATTATCTTTGATTTTTTTTTTTTTTATTTTTATTTTTTTTTCTATATTCCAACTTACTCCCTCTCGAGCATAGGCTGAGAGCCTGGACATTCACATGTGTCCATCTCTGTATATCTATCATGCATTTTTCCATATTTGTTTAACCTATCTATTCTATCAATCAGTTTGTCCACTGTTGTCTATTTTCCTTCTGGTTAACTGTGTGTCTGAATGTATCTATATGTTGTTATCTACCTATATAGCCTATCTAGCTGTCTAAGTAGGCTAATATAGGTTATCTACTCGTCCATCTTAACCAAGGGTAATTTTAAACTACAATCAACGTTTTCGACCACGGACAATTTAATTGGAGAAAACTGTTTACTAAATGTCGCGATGATCAGGAGAAAGGTAGTACAAAGGAAAACATCTATTGATCCTTACACGGCTGCTTGTAACTACACTACTTAGCCTATGTGAAAAAAGGTAACTGTAGCACATTAAAGAGTGGTGTTATTCGTCTGTACGTTCTCTCTCTCTCTCTCTCTCTTTCTGTCTCTTTCTTTCTTTCTGTCTCTTTCTTTCTGTCTCTCTTTCTCTCTCTCTCTCTCTCTCTCTCTCTCTCTCTCTCTCTCTCTCTCTCTCTCTCTCTCTCTCTCTCTCTCTCTCTCTCTCTCTCTCTCTCTCTCTCTCTCTCTCTCTCTTTCTTTGACACACTAGAGCGACACATCTGAAAGAGTTCCCAACTAGAGCCCCAAGGCAGGCAGGAAGTGGGATGAAAGGGGGGCAGGAAGAAGGAAGGAAAAATGTATTATAAAAGGAAGGTGAGGAGGCAAATAAATAAACACAAATTGGAACACGCGCAAAAAGGTAAATACATACAAGTATACACAGATAGGTAGAGTCAAACAGGTAGACGCACAGGTGTACACGAACAGGTAGACACAAACCGGAATACACACAAATTCACGGTAGGAGGAGATGCTATCAAATAACAAACACCAGCTAGATACAAACAAATTACAATATTAAGGTAGAAAACAATGAGGTAGACAAACACAGGTTAACATACAAACAGGATAGCATACAAATAGGTAGACATCCATTAGGCAAACGAACAAACAGGTAGACATATATACAGGTAGACATATATACAGGTAGACATGAACAGGTAGACATATATACAGGTAAATAAACAGGTAGACATGTACAGGTAAACATACACACAGGTAGACATCAAGCAAGTATACATTATTTACTATCTAGCGACATGCAAGCAAATATTGAAAATGGATATAGCGGTACAATATTTAGTGTTTTGACTTGGTAACCCTGGACAAACCAAACATGTCGGAAATATCGGTGCCTTTGATGATAAATAGGTCATCCTGCTGACTCAACCATAGTCTGGCTGACCTGGGTGACTGTCCAATCGGGAACCCTTGAGTATACAGTGACTAACATCATGGCACTCTCGTTTGTGGTGGCACAACTCAACTATAGTCTGTTTTGTTTTGTTTTCAACTGGCGGTAAATTGCAAAGTTCTCATCAATATTTCTCCGTTAATTTGAAGATTTTGTAGTGGAATATGGTGGTAATTATATACACTTGGTCTTAATATGATGCATGAACCCGTGTATAGGAACTTTAAACGTTGACACCTTTAATGCAATAGGCATTGGATGACATAACTGTATGTATTTCACGGGCGCTTGTGTGAAGGTAATTGGAACTTTGAATATAGTGTTAAATTTAGCCATAAGAATACTTGGTGTAAGAGTAAGAGCGAAGAATGATATAGGAATGTGTGGTTAGTGAACAGGGGATCCCTCTCCCCCCATCAACATAGGCTCAGCTCTCTCTCTCTCTCTCTCTCTCTCTCTCTCTCTCTCTCTCTCTCTCTCTCCGTTTCTCTCTCTCTCTCTCTCTCCGTTTCTCTCTCTCTCTCTCTCTCTCTCTCTCTCTCTCTCTCTCTCTCTCTCTCTCTCTCTCTCTCTCTCTCTCGGATATCACCTTATTTCACAACCTAAGATACGATAAGATATCGAACTACCTTTCATTTGCTTTACACATTCTTACTCAAGAAAATATAAACACACACCCGCATTCCTAAAAGAGCATGAACAAGCACATGCGTGTTTTTATGCACCTGAAGGAAAAGTAGGACAGTCAAATGACAGACACAAACGGCTACAGTTGGGTAGAGGATGGCAAATCTCATTCTGGATAGAACCAGCCCTCACCCAAGGACCAGCCAGCCATACAAGTGTCATAATTATCACAATTATCAATAGACGTACATACAAAAATGGGGCGAAAGGTCTTGAAGTCGCCACACTTATGAGGTGAACGTTTTAAAATCTCCAAACTAATTGGGCTAAACATAGGGACAAAGGGAGTTCAGATTAAAACACCGCCTTAAACACGCACAACCAACACTTATTTTAAAATACCATTATATTACATTCAATCTTTGTTTGGCTTGTTATGGATTTTTGTTGTCTCAAGTGAGAAGAGTAGAAGAGTGGTGAACACAACCTTAGGTGACCAGCTTAGGTATTATAGTAAGGTAATATAGGACAGTTTCAATACAGTTTCAATTGAGTGGATATTAGTACGACCTAAACAATTTCTATATTAAATTATTATAAAGCTGTGTGCATCATACAGTATACATTATCAACATCCCCTGTACAACCTATAGGTTTTAGGTTTATACAACTTACATGACAGACAGGGCTCTTTAGCCATGGTAGGTAACCTGTCTAGGGGAAAGAAAACTCTGATCAAAAACTTGAGTAGGCCTAGGCTACACTCGTAAACTTTGGATAGCAACAGTCTGACCTAGGAGAAAGAAAACTCTGATCACAAACCCATAGCATGATCGTAAAACCCAATATCTTCGTGGAATACTGCATAACAGAGGCGAAGAGACTCGAGCATCCCCATGATCAGCGAAACTATACTAGCTCATGTCTAACCATGCTAGGCAGGCTCACTGTTAGGGATCTGACTAAATGTGTTCCAGCTCATCAACACGTCCTAAGCCAGCGTGGTGAGTCCCATGACTTAACCCTCCCAAACAACCACTATGACAAGCACAACAAACCAATGGCACTCAATTCCCAGCAGCTCTGAAGCAACTGACCACAGCGGCTGTCAGACATGCTCTAGTGCAGGGGGTGCTAACAATCTCTGGAAACAAACTGGCCGCCTTTGGAATTTGACCCTTGGAATGTACAATATCCGAACCCTGAACACTGAAGCAAACGTAGCTATCCTCCTCGAGGAATTGAAAAGTGTTAAATAGGATATTGTAGGTCTTAGCGAAGTTAGTAGAACAGGTTAGGCATTCATCGAATTGCCTGACAGTCACATGTTATGTTACAAGGGAAAAGAAGAGAGGACAGAATATGGAGTTGGATTCTTGATAAACAAACGACTAGCTGGTAATGTTGAAGATTTTTTAGTATCAGTGAGAGAGTTGCAGGAATAATTATTAAGCTCAATAAACATTTTAAAGATAAAGTAATCCAAGTATATGCACCAACGGCAACACACAACGATGAAGAAATTGACAAGTTTTATGAAGATGCAGATAACGCTATGAAAAGATATAACACTCAATTCACATTAGTGTTCAGATATTTTAATGCCAGAGTAGGCTGGAAAAAAAGTAGGTGAAACAGTTATAGGTAGCTTTGGAATAGGTAACCGAAATGACAGAGGAG